>CM070837.1:33288492-33723492 GCA_036326025.1 Chrosomus eos
CAACAACCTCTGCTCACTGACACAATCTCAGCTGAGCCCTGCCCACAGAGCTCACCACAGACAGATTGTGACATACTAGAACTGCTAGAAGATTCAACACCCAAGGACATCTTTCTGGAAAACAGCCAGGAAATCCAGGACAGCATATTACAGCCTCCGATTACACCAGAGCAACACCCCCCCTCCCCAGATACGTTATCCCTCTCTCCAGCATCTCCACTTCTGTGCTTCTCGGAGAAAATGGAACAACTGTTGTATGCTAGAAACCAAACTATCTCATTCTTTTGCTGCAAGCCCCCAGATGTCAACCAAAAACGGCAGGCCCCACAACCACCAAAGCCTGCGGGCCCAGCTTGCCCTCCTCCTCCTCCTGTGAGAGCTCTTCGGCCTCTGCCACAGCGCCAGGGCTCACACCCTCCTCCAGCAGCTTGCGGTGAACCAAAAACAACTGATACCAGCTGTCAGTGATATGTGTCGGGTCCCCGCTATGATAACAGTAACTTTCTCAAATGTTTACAAAACAAGCGGGAACCCAGTGTGCCTGAATCTTTCTCTATTGCTGTTCAATTACATGATAGAAAGTCTAAGGCCTTCAAAAGCCGTACAGCAAACCCATCTAATCTGGTGCCTATTACACGCCAAACTAAGATCGCTGTGGGGACAAAAAGTAAGACTGTTAAGTTAGCACTTTTAAATATCCGCTCACTTAAAAATAAATCAATTCTAGTCAACGACTTAATAACCACATACAACCTGGACTTTATGTTGCTAAATGAAACTTGGCTAGAAGACAGCTGCAGTGCAACAGTCCTCAATGAATCATCCCCTCCTAACTTTACTTTTATGAGTGTTTGCAGAGCGGGTAAGAGAGGCGGGGGCTTAGCTGCTCTTTTTAATGATGTCTATCAATGTAAGCAAATATCATTTGGGAATTACCCGTCTTTCGAATATCTGGGTATTGTGTTAAAAGGTGCTCCACGTATTTTACTTATCATTATTTACAGGCCTCCAAAATACTCTCCAGCCTTTGCTGAGGACTTTACAGAACTGTTATCAACAATTTCCTCAGAGTTTGACTGTTTTGCCATGCTGGAGATTTTAATATTCACATAGATAATGCAGAAAACAATATGGCAAAAGAAATCAAAACTGTTTTAAAAACTTTTGATCTGACTCAGCATGTACATGGACCCACACATAATCGTGGACACACTCTAGATTTACTTATCAGTAAGGGTCTAAACATCTCATCGATTGTTATTAAGGATGTATCATTTTCTGATCATTTCTGTATTTTCTTTGATATATTGATCTCTCCTGCCATTGAAGCTAGATCTGTGTTTGTCAAGAAGAGATGCTTAAATGAGAACACTAGTGTGCTATTTATGAAGGCTATTTATTTAAAACCAAGCATATCTGCTGACTCTGTTGATTTTCTCCTTGAATCTTTTAACTCAAAAATTAAAAGTGTGATTGATGATATTGCTCCTGTGAAAGTCAGGAAGAGTGGTAGACAAAAAGCACCTTGGAGAAACACAACAGCAGTGCAAAACATGAAAAGACAATGCAGAAGAGCAGAGCGCATGTGGCGGAAGACAAAACTTGTAGTCCATTATAACATCTACAAAGACAGCACCCATGCTTTTAATATGGAACTAGGCAAAGCTAGACAGACTTTCTTCTCGAATATTATAAACAGCAACTTAAACAACACACGCACTCTTTTTGCTACTGTAGAGAGACTGACAAACCCCCCAAGCCAGATTCCCAGTGAAATGCTCTCAGACAGCAAGTGCAGCGAGTTTGCTTCTTTCTTCTCTTAGAAAATCAATAATATCAGAGAAAGGTGATCAGCTCATCTTTGAGTTGCGCTGGGGTCCAACAGATCAGACCACTACCTGTAGTTACTATGTCTGATTTCGAAGAAATTGATGGCAAAATGTTGGAAGTAACCATACAGCACCTTAAAACATCAACCTGCGCCCTTGACACACTTCCGACATCTTTCTTCAAAAGTGTGTTTAAACAGCTTAGAAGCAGATCTCATAGAAGTTGTAAATGCCTCAATTCTCTCTGGGAGTTTTCCAAACTCCCTGAAAACTGCAGTTGTCAAGCCCCTCCTGAAAAAGAGCAATCTAGATAAGACCATCTTAATCATCAATCTAGATAAGACCATTTTTTGTCATCAAGATGGCGCCGCGGATGGCTGCCACGGTGTGGAGCTCTCCAGCTATTGTGTTGTTTTTGTTCGTTTGTCCTGTGTTTAGCCATTATTTTCCTATCAGTTTCACCAAAGACGAACTGCTGGACATTAGGAAACACACACCAGAAAACTTTCCTACAGTTTTTGATTATTCAGACGTTTTGCTGGACATTCTCGTCGGAGGGGCAGCGCTGTTGTTCAAACGCGCGCTCAAACGCAAACGAGGAAAGCGAGCGGGCGCGCTGGTGAAACTTCGCGAGCGTGGCCTGCGCACTGCACTCCCTAGTATTCATCTTGCGAATCTCCGATCTCTTCCCAACAAAATGGACGAACTTCTCCTCCTCACCCGGATTAACAAGGATTTTTCTAACTCGGCTGCTCTGTGCTTCACTGAAACCTGGCTGAATGAAACCATACCGGACAACGCAATACATCTGCCGGGCTTCCAGCTGTTACGAGCGGATCGCATCGCGGAGCTAACGGGAAAAACGAGAGGTGGTGGATTGTGTTTCTACATTAACGAAAATTGGTGTTCAGATGTAACAACACTGAACAAGATATGCTCTCCTAACTTAGAGACCCATTTCATTAATTGCAAACCTTTCTACTCGCCACGGGAGTTCCTCTTTCATTCTCGTGAATGTGTACATTCCTCCAGACGCGTGCGTGAGCGCGGCACTACAACAGCTGGCTGAACAAATAGCCGAAACGGAACAAAGTTACCCAGACTCTCTTTTAATCATTCTTGGGGATTTTAACAAAGCAAATCTTTCCCGTGAACTACCAAAATACAGACAGCACGTTACATGTCCCACAAGAGACAGTAATATACTGGACCACTGTTACACCACAATAAAGAATGCGTATCACTCCGTTCCACGGGCAGCTCTGGGGCTCTCTGATCACTGTTTGGTTCATCTTATACCGACCTACAGGCAGAAACTGAAATCAGCTAAACCTGTAATAAGGACTGTAAAAAGATGGACTAATGAAGCAGAGCAGGATCTACAGGCCTGCTTTGATTGCACTGATTGGACTGTTTTTGAAGCTGCTACCAACGATCTGGATGAGCTCACAGATACTGTAACATCATATATCAGTTTCTGTGAGGATACATGCATTCCTACCAGGACATTCTTATCATTCACCAATGATACACCATGGTTTACTGGGAAACTCAAACACCTTCGTCATGCCAAAGAGGATGCTTACAGAAGTGGGGATACTATCTTGTATAATCAGACCAGAAACAGACTGACAAAGGAGATCAGAGTTGCTAAAAGAGCCTACTCTGAAAAGCTGAAAACCCAGTTTTCAGCCAACGACCCATCATCAGTCTGGAATGGCCTGAAGAACATCACAAACTACAAGTCACCATCCCCCCGATCTGTGGACAATCCACACCTGGCTGATGATTTAAACTCATTTTACTGCAGGTTTGAAAAGCCCTCATTCACACCACACACCCGCTCTGATCTGCACTTCACACACCCACCATCACCTTCTGCACCCCCTCTCCTCCCCCTCCTGCCATCCAACCTGAGCTTAAGGTCTGTGTGGAGGACGTAAGCAGAGTCTTCAAAAAACAGAAGACAAGGAAAGCCTCAGGCCCAGACGGCATCTCATCTGCTTGTCTAAAAGCCTGCGCTGACCAACTGGCCCCGGTCTTCACACAGATCTTCAACAGATCATTGGAGCAGTGTGAAGTTCCCTGCTGCTTCAAGCGATCCACTATCATTCCGGTCCCCAAAAAACCCAAAATCACTAGATTTAATGACTACAGACCTGTCGCTCTCACATCTGTGGTCATGAAGTCGTTTGAAAGACTGGTGTTGGCCCACCTGAAGGACATCACTGGACCCCTGCTGGATCCCTTTCAGTTTGCCTACAGAGCAAACAGGTCTGTGGATGATGCAGTCAACGTGGGACTGCATTATATCCTGCAACATCTCGACAGACCTGGGACTTATGCAAGGATCCTCTTTGTGGACTTCAGTTCAGCCTTCAATACCATCATGCCTGATCTTCTCACAGCCAAACTGACCCAGCTCTCCATTCCATCCTCGATCTGTCAGTGGATCTCCAGCTTCCTGACGAACCGGCAGCAGCTCGTGAGACTGGGGAAACACACATCCAGGACTCTCACCACCAGCACTGGCGCCCCCAAGGGTGCGTTCTCTCCCCACTGCTCTTCTCCCTGTACACTAACGACTGCACTTCTAAAGACCCCACTGTCAAGCTCCTGAAATTTGCAGACGAAACCACTGTCATCGGTCTCATCCGAAACGGTGACGAGTCTGCTTACAGACTGGAGGTTGAACAGCTGGCTGTTTGGTGCAGTTATAACAACCTTGAGCTCAACACGCTCAAAACAGTGGAGATGACCGTGGACTACAGGAGGAACAGCCCAGCACTCCCCCCACTCACCATCATGAACAGCACTGTGGAAGCAGTGGAGTCATTCAGGTTCCTGGGCACTATCATCTCTCAGGACCTGAAGTGGGACAATCACATTGACTCCATTGTGAAAAAGGCCCAGCAGAGACTGTACTTCCTTCGCCAGCTGAGGAAGTTCAACCTGCCACAGGAGCTGCTGATTCAGTTCTACTCAGCCGTCATTGAGTCTGTCCTATGCACTTCCATCACTGTCTGGTTTGGTTCAGCTACCAAATCAGACATCAGGAGACTACAGCGGACAGTTCGGACTGCAGAGAGGATCATTGGTGCCCCACTGCCAACCCTCCAGGACCTGTACTCTTCCAGAGTGAGGAAGAGAGCAGGTAAAATCATCACAGACTCCACTCACCCTGGACACCGCCTGTTTGAACTGTTACCGTCAGGACGGCGACTCAGATCACTGGCCACAAGAACATCTCGGCACAGAAACAGTTTCTTCCCACAGGCCATTTCCCTCCTGAACAATTAACACACCTCCCAAGGCATGTGCCTTAAGTGCAATACCCCCACTGTTTAACGCAACAACTTACAACTCAGGTGACACTTACATGTAGATTTATTTATTTATAATATTCAAAACACTGTAAATTTGTTCATAATCTGTAAATCTGTAAATGTTTATTCTGGCTAAACCCAACTGTGATACTTTTATTCTCATATTTTTACATTTTATATTTTTATTCTTAAAATTTTTATTATTATGTTTCTTGTTGTATTTGTATATGTGCACTGGAAGCTTCAGTACCAAAACAAATTCCTTGTGTGTGCAAGCACACTTGGCAATAAAGCTCTTTCTGATTCTGATTCTGATTCTTAAGCAATTATAGACCGATCTCAAATCTTCCTTTTATAGGCAAGATCATTGAAAAAGTTGTCTTCAATCAGCTGAACAAATTCTTAAGCTTGAATGGATACTTTGACAATTTTCAATCTGGTTTCCGATCGCATCACAGCACAGAGACAGCTCTCATTAAGATAATAAATGATATTCGCTTAAATACTGATACAGGCAAATTATCAGTGCTGGTACTACTCGACCTCAGTGCTGCATTTGACACTGTCGATCACGACATACTTCTTGAAAGGCTGGAAAACTGGGTGGGGCTTTCTGGGATAGTCCTAAAATGGTTCAGGTCATACTTAGAAGGGAGAGGTTATTATGTGAGTATAGGAGACCATAAGTCTGAGTGGACGTCCATGACATGCGGAGTCCCTCAAGGCTCAATTCTTGCACCACTCCTATTCAACCTGTACATGCTCCCAATGAGCCAAATAATGAGAAAGAACCGAATCTCTTACCACAGCTATGCAGACGACACACAGCTCTACTTAGCCCTATCGCCTAACGATTACAGCCCCATTGACTCCCTGTGTCAATGCATTGATGAAGTAAACAGCTAGATGTGCCAAAACTTTCTTCAGTTAAACAAAGACAAAACTGAAGTCATTGCGTTTGGTAACAAAGATGAAGTTCTCAAGGTGAATGCATACCTTCACTCTAGGGGTCTAACAACTAAAAATCAAGTCAGGAATCTTGGTGTCTCTCTAGAGTCAGACCTTAGCTTCAGTAGTCATGTCAAAGCAATTACTAAATCAGCATATTATCATCTGAACAATATTGCAAGAATTAGATGCTTTGTTTCCAGTCAAGACTTAGAGAAACTTGTGCATGCTTTCATCACCAGCAGGGTGGATTATTGTAATGGACTCCTCACTGGCCTTCCTAAAAAGACCATAAGACAGTTGCAGCTCATACAGAACGCTGCTGCTAGGATTCTGAGCAGAACCAGAAAATATGAACATATCCCACCAGTCCTCAGGTCTTTACACTGGCTCCCAGTTACATTTAGGATTGATTTTAAAGTATTATTACTGGTATATAAAGCATTCAATGGGCTAGGACCTCAATATATTGCAGATATGCTCACTGAATATAAACCCAACAGATCACTCAGATCATTAGGATCACATCAGTTAGAAATACCAAGGGTTCACTCTAAGCAAGGAGAGTCTGCTTTTAGCTACTATGCCAGCCGCAGCTGGAACCAGCTTCCAGAAGAGATCAGATGTGCTCCTACAGTAATCACATTCAAATCCAGACTCAAAACACTTCTGTTTAGCTATGCATTTACTGAATGAGCACTGTGCCAATGTTCGTCCGACTGTTTTAACTGTACTTTATTTTATTTTTTATTCTAAACTGTTTTATTCTTATTTGTTTTGATTCTTTTATTTTCTCCTATGTAAAGCACTTTGAATTACCATTGTGTATGAAATGTGCTATATAAATAAACTTGCCTTGCCTTGCCTTGTGTCTCAGACAGAAACCAGGTTAAACCAGGTCAAAGAGTTGTGAGGATGGAAAAGTACCTAATAAGCCCAATGACAAAGATGTGTATAGGTCAATTAAAAATTATGGATGGCGCTAAGACACTACAGGTGCAGAGAATCATGTTACCTGAGATGATAAAAAATGGGTGTGGCCAAAGATTTGTCCTCCAATAAAGAGATTTATCCAGTAAAGATGATTCTAATGGTAACGAGATCGGCTACCTAGGGTGCTTCTCATTTCTTATTTGTGCATCCTCGTTTCCTTTCTTCGCGTCTCAGCTCCACCCCCTGTAGGATGCGAGGAAAGGCTGCAAGGAAAAGAAAGGAGGACGGAGGAATCGAATGAAAGCTTTTTTATACATTGGAATACTTGATCACTCGAGCGTCACTTCACAGCGTCATCAGCTGCGCTCAAAGGATCTGCCCTTATGTTGTTGAAGTTTGTTTATTTAAGAAATTCATAATAAATAATAAAGCAAGCTACCCTATTGAAATATGTGAGATGTGTTGTTTATATAAACTGCAAGGGTAAAGTATAAATTAAAATGATTGTGACAGATGTGAAGGGGGAGGAGAATTGATGCGTGCGTCACGTTTAGTCGATAAAACTCTTCCGCAAAGGATACACCTGTGTATCCTCGCTCATAGCTCCTCTGGAAGCCTCCTCGATCCTTGCCTCCTCGCGGTGCAATTAGAGAATTGAGATGTCCTTCAAGATGGGTGAGCTCGATCAGTTTCCGGGTTATAGGATGGAGGACAGAGGAGCGAGGAGACGAGGAGGGATATTGAGAAGCACCCCTAGTTATAAGAAAAGGATATAAAACCTGATGCCTGACCATTGCAAGTCAGATGTACAGATGGCTAGCTGGCATCTCACTTTGTTGCTTGTCAATAAAGTTAATTCTTCTGAGACCTGAAACTTAGACTAAAGAAATTCTTTGAGACCTGATTTGAGGACATTGAATTAGCCACAACATTTTAATTTCACAACTTTCAAAACACTATTCCTTCCCTTTTATTCTTCCCTTCACTCAGTTCAATCAGAATGATTACATGAAAAATACAATGTTTTGTCAATGCAAGTGAATTGACACCATTGTTTGGTATCATTTGAAATATTTCAGTGTGATTGGTGCAATGGTCTCATGTCCAGAGAAATAGACCAAAAGCTACAAGTTAGAGAGTTTAGAAATACTTTGCCGTATCCCTGCACTGCCTTCCCTGAACTGATTACGCACACACCCTGAACTGATTACGCACACACCCTGAACTGATTACGCACACACCCTGAACTGATTACGCACACACCTCTCTCCATTGATCACCCTCACACCTGCATCCAGTTCCACACGCAGCTCCACACACATTTATACCCTGCGAAAATCCGTCCCGCTCCCGCAAGATTTTGTCCCGCTCCCGCAAAAATATGTTATTTTCTCCCGCTCCCGCCCGCGACAATCAAGTTTCGTCCCGCCCGCAAAATCCCGCCTAGTTTTTTTTTTTTAGAAATAGCATGTCGTTCACTGATGAGGGCTTCAGACTAATCCGTCTCTGCTCCAGTATGCGAGCGACTGCAAATACTGAAAGCCCTTTCCGATGGTGTGCTGGAAGCTGGAATGTACATTTTTCTGTTGTTACATCTTTTAGTGCACTTGACACTTTCGACTGACTTGTGAGTATTTTGCTGCATTTGTAACAGTTCGCAAAAGGAAGGTGCTTTCCATTGCTGCCGCATTGGCCTATAGGCTACTAAAAAACATGTCCAAATATCAGACTTTTCTTTGTTTGGTTTTGTAGCTTTGCATGTTCCTTTCTTTAATAATGAACTAATATCTGTACTGAAGCACTAGATGCGCTCTGTTCCTCGTCATGCTGTCTATTTTGAACTTGAACTAGCTTTCGAATTCGAACACGGAGCGGGAAGGAATTGTCTCTAAACAAGTGTGAGAGAGATTAGGCCCCGCCCTACCCGACAACATTCACAAGTTTAGGCTGCTTAAAACGTTTTTATTGCTGCCAATCAGAATCTCCCTCACAACTACAAATTATGTACGCTACTTTAATCATTTATATATTTTACTTTACACTCATATTTAATTTGCGGGAGTGCAGCGTATCATCCCTCCCGCCCGCACCCGCAAGTGCACCTCATTCATCCCGCCCGCTCCCGCAATGACCTTTCAAAAATTGTCCCGCGCCGCACTGTTTTGCGTCGCGACCCGCGGGTCCCTCGGGACTCCAGCGGGAGTGCAGACCTCTACCTCACTGTCACTATCACTCTTTGCTTAGGGTGTATTCACACCAGGAAAGTCCGATAGTTCACTTGCTTTGGTCCGGACCAAATACATTTTTTTTTTTTTTTTTTTTTGGTACGATTCCCTTTCACACTGCTCTTTTTGCAAGTGAACCAAAATTTGTAAACAAAACCACACGTGTGCTAAGGTCGTCCATTCATTGGACAATGATTCTCAAGTAGGGAAATCAGGCTCAGGGATATTATTGATATTATGGGGGAGGGATATTAAGAGACGCGTGCATATTAATGCGTACTAGCACACACACGCAAGGTCTCTCGCGCTCTCCCTCTCCCTCTCTGTCGTCGTGCGCGCGTGTAATTAATGCGTACTCTAGCACACACGCAAGGTCTCTTGCTCTCTCTCCCTCTCTGTCTTGCGCATATTCAACGAAACCTATAATATATAAAAATATATATATGATTTATATATATATATATATATATATATATATATATATATATATATATATACGTATATTATATATATATATATATATATATATATATATATATATATATATATTAACGATAAAATACGGGACAAAACGGGATTTTTTTCATAAGTCGGAAGCCTGTTAACTCAAAGCCGCAGTGCTTTCTTGCAGTTGGGTCGGTTCAAGTTCACACTGTAAACGAACCGTACCAGAGTTCGTTTGGAACCGTACCGAGACCACCTCTTCAGCTGGGTCTCGGTTCGGTTGTTTGGTCCGCACCCGAGTTCGATTGCTGTATTCACACCTGCCCAAAAGGTCCGCACCAAGGGGGAAAACGAACTAGAGTTCGATTCAATCGAACCAAACAAGGCAGGTGTGAATACACCCTTAGTCTTGTTTGAATGGATGATTCACTGTTGTGTAATCTCCCAGTGTTTCTTAGTCTGGTTGTCCTGCCCGTGTTTGATACCTTTGCCTGTCTACCTATCAGTGATTAAACTTATGCTGCATTTGGATCTACCTGTCTCTGGTTGTTCATGTCAGTAATGCTGAAGGTCTTCCATATACTCAGTATTATGTATATTTCAGATGTCAGGTATGTATATTTTACTATCTATTTCTGAGCATTTTGTATTGTTTTGCATTGATTATCTTTGACATAATTATGTAATTGGGATTATAGATTTACCTGAGGTTATTGAATCTAGTAGATTATGTTGTAACCATGTTTCTGATAATCTGTGTCCAGGGTTGAGTACTAGATATCAGGTTAGACTGAGCATGAAGCACATCAGGCGAGATTCTAGATGTTCTAACTGCTTGATTTTAGTTAAGTTGTTATATAGTTGCATTAACTATAGGGGGCTAGACAAAAATGCTATTTAAATAATAGCAAACAAAATTACTTCATAGTATTAGCCATAACCTCTGGTTATTGTTTGAGCTTTAACTAAGTTGTTAGGCGACTGTAGGGGACCAAACAGAATTAATATTTAAATAATGGCAAGCATGGACGGCCTATTAAAAATTATTAGTTATAACCTCCGCTCTGACTAATGATCAGACTGGCAAGTTTGTGACCGTGATATTCACGTTAACGGCCGGTGTGAGACTCTGAGCAACATTGGAATCTGAATGCACAAGTACAATCTAAAGTAAAGAGTTAAACAGAATAATAAAATATCTAGATACATATAAATTTCCAATAATCCATTACCATTCCAACCTAAATTCAAGGTCAAGATAAATTTGAGTCAGATAAAAGTGTAATTGAAATTAAATCACTTTGCGCACTGAAAAGACAGAACACACAGGAAACCTTCAGCCACACCATTGGACAGCGTCGTTGGGTCAGTTGGTTGCACCTTAAAGAACAGAGTGTTTGTCCTGTAATATTGTACATATTGACTGAGAAAGATGTTGACAGACCTGTATGAGCTGGAGATGATCTTCAGTGTGTGAGAGCTGCTCCAGCTCAGTGTTTCTCCTCTTCAGATCAGTGATTTCCTGATTCAGCTCTTTAATGAGATCTTCAGCCTGTTTCTCTGCTGCTTTCTGCTGTTCCTCCATCATCTTCAGCAGATCAGACTGAGATCTCTTAATGGAGCGGATCAGATCAGTGAAGATCTCAACACTGGAGGATTTCTCTTTCTCTGTGTTTCTCTGATGAACGAGAACAGTTATGTTTGTTAATCTATTTCATATTCACATATTATTTACAGGGATAGTTCACCCCAAAATGAAATTCTATCATCTTTAATTAACCTTATGTCACTTAAAATGTGTGATTTTCAGTGGAACACAAAATAATGTTTTTCATGCTGCTCTTGAGGACTAGCTGTTGAAGCACTCCTATATAACTCCATACAACAAATGTGTGCTCTATGGGAAAAAATCATGTGTTTGGAGCAACATGATGGTTACTAGAGGATGGCAGAACTCACAATTCAATTCAACGCCTTTATTGAGGATAGAGAGTGAACAGAAAGTGAAATGAGAGAGGAGGATCGATACTTTTGTAAAGTCATGCAATGTGACTAGGATAGTTAGGGAGTGAAGTTGGGAGAGGGGGGTCGGAAACAACCATGAGTGAAACAACTATATGAACTCGGGTTGATCGAAGCACAAACTTTTCTCAGCTCTACTGAGTGCTGGATCTCTTGAATCTTCTTCTTTCTGTCCTGGATCATCTGATGAATGTCTGTCTGTGTCTTAACCAGCTGATTCTACATACAGAGGAAAACAAATAGACACATTCATCACTGAATATAGCTTTCCATCTTCTTAGTCTTTTTTAAAAAAAACTATTTCAAAACTATTTTATTTCATTTCATTCATAACAAATTCATTCAAAATTATACTTTGAATCTTTTAGTCCATGTGTGACTGTTTTGAGAGTGACAAAATCAGCTTTTATCAGATGTAATGAAAAACTATTGGATTTATGTTTTTTTATTATTATTATTTCAAAAAGAGACCGGTTCTTCAACATGTCAAGATGCAGGAAAGAAAATGATTACTAATGTAACCCCCATTCCACGAAGGAAGGAACGGAGATGTTACGTTGGACTGAACTGATGTATTGCGATCTCGCATTCAAGCCCAATCACCTTTCAGTGGTAACAGAACAAGCCAATGTGAGATTTACATTGCAATCCAGTCCCTGCTTCTGGGTATATAATGCAGCGTGCAAACTCTGACATTATGTTTTTTTGCTGAGGAGCTGATACGGAGTCCTGGCCGTTTCAGCGGAGATACAGGCGTTAGAAAGTTAGTAACTTAGACTTTCTCAATCAGTAAGTCATGTTCGACGTTCCCAATCATCCAGCCGCGGGACGTGGATGATTCCACTCGACATCCGGTCCTCTGCAGGAGCCCTGAATGAGATGCTGGGTCCCCCATGGGACCGCAGGGATTCACCCGGCAGGAGAGTCACACCAACAAAGGAACAACTCACTCACTGAACGATGACTGAAGAGCAGAGTGAAACAACATCTGCTCTGCTCCGAAGCAAAAGCTAAATGTGTGAGTTTGCCGCTGCCTTATATAACTGGAAGCGGGAAGTGGATTGGCTTGTTCTGTTACTACTCAATGGTGATTGGGCTCTCAGGCGAGATCCCTGTACGTCAGTTCAGTATGATGTAACGTCGAATGTGACTGACTGATATGGAACTTAATTTCATGGGGTGTTTAAAGTGCTTTGTTTGTAACTTGCCTTCTTCTCTCGACTCTCCTCCTCTATAGGAACAGTGTTGTGAGTCCTGTGTTCTCCTTCAGTGCAGGACAGACAAACACACGTCTGATCATCTCTACAGAACAGCTCCAGAGATCTCTTGTGTTTCTGGCATATATAATCCTCCAGATTTCTCACAGCATTGATCAGTGTGTGTTCATTTAGACATGGGATACTGAGATGAGGCTCCAGATGAGTCTCACAGTAAGAGCTTTGACACGTCAGGCAGGTCTTCACAGCTTTCTGCTTTCTTTCATCACAGAAGTTGCAGAACACCTCAGCCTCTCCTGGATTGAGCTTCTCCTTAAAGTGTTGCACAACCTCTCTGAATGTTGTATTAATATTGAGTTTAGGTCTTCTGCTGTATTTTTCTTTACAGAGTGGACAGAAGCAGGTCCGTGAGTTCGGCCAGCACCGGGTCAAGCAGGTTTTGCAGAAGTTGTGTCCACATGGAGTGGTGACTGGATCAGTGAACACTTCCAGACAGATGGAGCACTGGAGCTCCTCATTTAGAGATGGATCACTGGAGGATGCCATGGCTGAAAAGATACGTAATGACGACAATATATCATCTAAATTGCTGAAGAGAGCAACTTTCATAATACAAGTAATGTTCACTGAGTAAATTAGTTTGTGGTCTAAAATTTATGTTGCATGGTTAAAAATGATAACTAAAATTTGTACTATGAACCACTGTCAAGCAGTCAAAGCAGGCATAAGTGCCATAAACTGGAGTATATGAGCCAGCAGTTTCTGACAGAAAGTCCCTCCATCACTAACTCTAACCTCACTGAGCCTATAAGCTCTGCCTCTAACTGCCAGTCTGAGACCCTGTGCTTCAGACGGCTGCAGTTAGATCTTTTGGGCTGCAGAATAATCTAAATACAGAAACTAAATGTGGCGAGCCATACTGGGAGCCATAGTACAGCAAATGTAACTGCTTTTTACAGCACCATATTATACAATCATGAAAAGGTATGTGTGTATTTTAACCCTCTGGGGTCGGCCGTCGCGCCGGCGCGACAAGCTCGATTTTTTTTCTTTATCAGTGCAAAAGATAATCAAATTACTCTGTTGATTTTGATCTTACATATAAGTGTTGTACATCATTAGATCCTGTTAAGTGTCTAATTTTTTGTGGATACTCAAAATAAAAACAAAGTGTTGTGCTTTTCGTCAAATAAAGAAAAATAAACATGATGCCCGTTTTGCCTTCTCTCTGTCAGTGAGGTCCATTCTGAAACGCGTCCGAAAAATTAACTAAGTCAGTCAATACTTGTCACAGAGATACGAGAGATTTCTCTTTATGAAGCTGAAATTCTCTCCTTTTAAATGAAGTAATTTATTTTTAAAAAAAATATTTTCAGTTTATGTAATCCGTTTGAAAACAATGAGAGGTACAGTTTTTTCGTTCTCCCTTAATTATCTTTAATGAGCTGAGACCGCCACGCCCCCAGAGCTTTTCACATGGTAAATAGGCGATCTATGCATCGCACACGTGGCACGCCCCCCGATCAATGCCATAACAATACAAAGTTTCTTCATCAGATTCACTGATAGTTCATCGCGTTTTGAGGATGGCAGCACGCTACTCCTTCAGAGGATTATGGACAGCGGGGAAGAATTCATCTTTTCCTCAGAGGAATTTGATACTCGGATGACGAACGGCTTCATTTTGAAGAACGAATTGACCCCGCCAAGGATACAAGCTCGAAGTTGTTTAGTGTTATATAATTCCTTTTCTGATCATAGAGCTCAAATGAATTTAGATTCAAGATGAATGGCGTGCTCAATTCCTTTTGAGTTTGATTTGGGTGCTCTTTCGTCCAAGGTAGAACATCTAAGAGACAGTCTAGAGAAAGAAGATTATTCTTGAAGTCTAATTCTATTGAATAAGTTCGCACAAGGCTACAGAAAACTGTTGTGTTTATTTTTCTTCAAATGTAGTCTAAGCCGATGAGTTTTGAATGTTATATGTTGTATTTAAGTTAAAAATAAAATGTATCATAAACTAAACAAATCCATGGTTCATTGTTGGCAAAATGATCATGATAGCCTTTTATATATCTATCTATGTGGTTCAGTCTTGTATATTGATTAAGCCTACTTTGCTATTCTATAAATATATAGACCTAATAAGTTGCATTATAATATGCTATAATGTATGAATTTCAGGGGTTAATGAACCAGAAAGTGCTGTGTCAACTCTGTGCCACAACACCAATGCCCAGGCTGCCAAGGCAACTGCAAAAGGCTGCAAATATAAATGGACAGATGTCAGCATCAGTGAGATGTACCGCTACTTAACTAACCATCAGCCTTCAGAAATCATTCTGATATCATTTTATTTTTAAATCAATATTGGAAACAGTTGTGCTGCTTAATTTTTTTTAACCTGTGATAGTTTTTTTTTATAAAAAAAAACAAGTTTGGTCTTTTTATGTTTGTTTGTTTTTTAAAAGATGTGTTAAGTGATAGGAATGACTTTTAAGTCTTTACGTTCTTAGGAAAGATTTCTATTTTGAATAAATGCTGTTCTTTTTAACTTTTTATTCATCAGTGAATAATTCTTAGTTTAGGCTGCCTCACAGCACCTTGATGGGGCCATTAGGGGAGTGTCTTTAGTTTTCCCAGGTGTAAATCACATTAATATTCATGGCCATTCACACTACCACGCATACAGCAGTGCTGACCAAAAACGGACGTCAGAAATTTAAACCGTTATATTGTTGTTTGTGAAAGAGTGGTCAGAATGATTTTGGACAACTATTCAGTATGTGTTAAATGGCCTTAGTGCGGTGACTTTTTTTCCCCAAAACGTACTAACCACGCATAATATTCCTTTTCGGTAACATTTTATTTAAAGGGGTGTGCATAAGTCTGTCATGACACTGTCATAAACATGACATAATACCTGTCATGAACATGAAGGAGTCTTTATGAATGTTTATGACTGTTGTCATTAAGTGTCATTCGGTAAATTATGACACTTTTAATGCAAAGTTGACATTGGTTAAAATGTCTTTATTATGACAACTTGACATTAACAAAGACAAAAAATGTCTTTTGTTATGACAACTTGACATTAACCAAGAAATCATAACCTGTCAACCTGTCACAAATATGTCATAACAGGTCTAATTAACAAACATAAAGAAGTTATTTAGCTTTGCGTTAACATTACATTACCCTGTCATATGTCCCCTCACCTCAAGTAAAGTGGAACACGTTGGACTAGTTATAAAGATGTCATTAAGGGTTATTACACTGTCAAATGCTTTAACAACAGTGTCATTAATATTTCCCCTTACCTCAAGTAAAGTGGAACATCTTTATAACTAGTCCAACGTGTTCCACTTTACTTGAGGTAAGGGGAAATATTAATGGCACTGTTGTTAAAGGATTTGACAGTGTAATAACCCTTAATGACATCTTTATAACTAGTACAATGTGTTTCACTTTACTTGAGGACAAGTAAAATATTCATGACACAGTTATAATGGTGTCATGACGGCCAAAGTCAAAACCAACCACATATGACAGGGTAATGTAATGCTAAAGCAAATCTAAATAACTTTAAGTTTGATAATTAGACCTGTTATGACATATTTGTGACAGGTTGACAGGTTATGATTTCTTAGTTAATGTGAAGTTGTCATAACAAAGACATTTCTAGTTGTCATAATCAAGACATTTTTGTATTTGTTAATGTCAAGTTGTCATAACAAAGACATTTTTGTCTTTGTTAATGTCAAGTTGTCATAAAGACATTTTAAACAATGTCAACTTTGCATTAAAAGTGTCATAATTTACCGAATGACACTTAACTCTTTCCCCGCCAAACACGGAATTTTCCGGGTTTTATGAAAAAAACGCTTCCCCGCCAAACACGGAATTTTCCGGGTATCCGTGTTTTAGGTAGTATACGGTAAGGAAGACCCGTGCGGATGTTTTGAAAGAGTACGCAACTTTTTGATCAAGGAAACAGACTGCGATCGTCTCAAACGTAGTGAGAATGTAGGTCAAAATATCAGACAGACAAATGCAGAGGTAGGCTATACGGCTGATCAAGTACTGGAAGTGAGAGTCCGATCACTCATCATTATTTGATCATTCTGAATCTGAGTAACGAGTTAGTCAGTGAGAGAGATGCACATGTTGTCACATGAAAGTTCTATTCATGGACGTGCCGCAGATAGATCGTTTACCCGTCGATCTGGACGAAGACAAAGTTTACCTGTGTGTCGAAGGACAGTGACAATACTGTGATATTTCGGACAGTGAGTGGACACATTCAAGGCCAAGATCTCATTCGTCGTGCCAGAACGCAAGAGGTAAGATAAGAAAATATCTGAGAAAGTGTTCTATCTTTATGGGATAATATAAACACTATAATATTTGTGTGTGAGTGTGCAGGGATTTATGTGTGGCTGTGTGCGTAAATATGAGCCAAATTGTTTCTCTCTTTGTGCACATTTACCACATTGTAATATATATATATCCCATAAAGATATAAACACTTTCTCAGATATTTTCTTATCTTTTCTTACCTCTATGAGTTCTGCCTAGCTGTGTTCTACCTGTGAATAATGATATGAATAATTGGAATTACTTTCAATAAACAGACCTAGATACACACACACACACACACACACACACACACACACACACACACACACACACACACACACACACACACACACACACACACACACACATATATATATATATATATATATATGTGTGTGTGTGTGTGTGTGTGTGTGTGTGTGTGTGTGTATCTAGGTCTGTTTATTGAAAGAAATTCCAATTATTCATATAATTATTTACATGTAGAACACAGCGAGCAGCGAGGCAGAGGCCGGATGCTTCAAGTACATCAACATGGTGTTGAAGAAGGAGACCTCGTTCTACCGCAAAAGTTGTGGCGTCCCCTTACATCCTGGGAAATGTTACTCTGTATACCACTCAAAAGCAAATTACAGTACCTAAATTGGATATGTTTTACATGTATTTATATTTTTAATTTCTTTTGGGAGGTGTTCTATATGAAGGAAACAACATTTGAATGTATTCTGCTTGAAAATGCACTTGTTTGATAAAAATGCCTTTTTCTCAGCTTTTTGTCCAGAATGTTGTGTTTTTGACAAAACCTACCTCTGTTCAAGTGGCAATAAAAAAAAGAACAAATGAATAGTTTTTTTTGTTTAAAAGCAGAGGCTCAGATCTTTATTTTGATATATAGCATCTTCATATATTCATGGAAGAAAATATTCTGCGGGCCATTAAAGTTTAGCGAAAATCGTCAAAAACCCTGGCGGTGGCTGGCAACTATTTTTAAAAACGCTGGCGGGGAAAGAGTTAATGACAACAGTCATAAAAATTCATAAAGACTCCTTCATGTTCATGACAGGTGTTATGTCATGTTTATGACAGTGTCATGTCAGTCTTACGCACACCCCTTCAAAAAAAGTGTTACCTTTTTGGTCTATAAAATGCGAAAATGTACATCCATTTTGCTCACATATTATTGTAGCAGAGTTTGTGCTGAATACACCAAATTTATATGTTGGCAAATGGTATGTTTTAAGTAGCTGAAATAAGCACAAATGTCAGGGCATGTCAAAACATCTCAAGGGCCCCAAAAACACCTTAGACCCCAGAGGGTTAAGCAAAGGCATTCTTGGAAAGTACCCCTTAACACACAACGTTGCCCTGAGGCAACAAAAGGAAAAAGTAAATGAACTAAACATGCAAAATAGATTTTAAAAACTTCATTAAACCTTCTCTACACCTTCATTCAAACACACGTTTTTTTTATTTTATTTACAGTTCATGTCATTTTAAATAAGATGACTAAAGCAAATAATCATACTTTCTTCTCACATCATGTGCTCCTATGACTGTGTCAGAAAAGGAAATCCCCGCTTTCAAATGGTGCTTGATAATGACTCCCACACCTTATTAGACTGTTCTTTGACTGTTTAAGAAAACTTTAAACACTGTGCTGTAGAGGATTAATAGACATGTGACTTTTACTAGAAAAGTCAACATTCTGATTTTTCATTTTTTTCATTCTGCCCGCCAATTCAAGTACTTCCTGTTTCTAAAGTCACTTAAGTGTGACATGACCACAAATAAACAAATTTTGATTTACATCCAAAAAAAAAAAAAAAAAAAAGACATACAGTACTTTTACCAAAATCTGATGGATCTACTGAACTAGCTCTTACATTTCCATCACTTACCTGTGAGTGAATATCAGATCTGGTCGTTGATTTCAGAGTTTCTGAAATTAAATGATGTTGGATGAAGCCTCCTGTTCATATGTTTAGCTTCACTTTCATTTAAGTCTTTACACACTTGCAGTGATGCTATATCTCCACCCATAATCATGAATATGGAACAGTTCTGCTGAGATTGTAATTGAGTAAGAAAGTTTTAGAATATCAAGTTCCCTTTCGAGGGAACTCGCGATGCCTCGATGACGCTTTGGGAACACTTCCAACGTGAATGCGTCTGAAGCATCTATGTCAACTAGTCCACTGGAAGGAATGACGGGCGGGTGACGTCATGACCAGGACGAGATAAAAGTGCATCCGGTGCAACCGGCCCTTGCTTCAGTTGCCTCAGCAAGCGATCTGTGTCAAACTGTCTGATATATTTACTGTTGTCTGTCTGAGATATATATATATATATATATATATATATATATATATATATATATATATATATATATATATATATATATATATATAAACACTATGGCGAAACAATTGCACAAACTCTGTGTTCTCCCTGCTTGCGTTATTTAACGAGTGGGGACACACACAAGCTTTGTGTGATGTGTTTGGTGTAGAGCATGCGGTATCAGCTGTCGAGGGGGCTGATTGCCAACATTGTGAGAAGCTTTCGCTTCGCATGCTCTGCTCCCGCCTGTCACTTTTCGAGGAAAGTGGCCAGGCTCACGGTTCTTAGGGTGGAGGACCCGCGTCTGCAGAGGCAGTGTGGAGAATGCATTCCTGTGGATCGCAAATGGATCTCTTTACGAGGTTGGAGACGGGTGTGGATCTTATCTCTTCCCTTTCCCGAGGTATCCATTTCTCTCTCTCCAGTATCGGAAGCCCGCGCTGCGGTCTCTTCCTCCCGGGGAGAGAGATCAATGCTTCAGTGCTTTACCTCCGAGGAGGTAGATGTGCTGGGCTTTGAAAGTGACACAATCTTTGGGGAAGTGTATTCGCCATCTCTTTCCCCACCGTATGAAAAAAAAAAAAAATATATATATATATATATATATATATATATATATATATATATATATATATATATATATATATATATATATATATATATATTTTTTTTTTTTTTTTTTTTAAAGCTGGTGGAGGTGATTTACTAACATTTACATTTACATTTATTCATTTAGCTGATGCTTTTATCCAAAGCGACTTACAATTGCTATATTTCAGAGGTCGCACGCCTCTGGAGCAATTAGGGGTTAGGTGTCTTGCTCATGGACACATTGGTGTTAGATGACGATCCCGGGGCGTCATATGACTGACGCTTTACCTTTAGCGTCAGTTAGATGACGCGGGTAGGTTTAGGTCTGGGGTTGGGTTAGGATTAGATAGCGTCATATACTGACGTTAAAGGGTACCCTAAAACGTTGGATGTTGACGTATGGTCAAAAACGTCAGACATATGACGTCTTGGGATGAGACTGGACTGCTACATCTGTAGATAGTGTTTGTATGTTTCAGCCTCACATTGTTTCCCAAAGTTTTTTCAACCACGGCACCCTTTGAAATTTTTCAAAAATTCGTAGCACTACACTAGTCTTGTTATGAAACTACTTTGATACGATACCTTGAAATGTATTGATTTTCAATACCACAGGGAAGAACCGCCTACTGTCATATAGGTATTTTTAATATTGTTGTTGGAGAGGCTTTGGACTGTTAGGTTTGGATTAGGTGATGGATGAGTAAACCCTTCTGGGTGCCGGTAAGAGCACAAATAATGAGGAAACAGGTGATCAGATTAACTTGGTGTATTGTAGGTAGATGGATGGGTCACAACTGTATATTCAATGATGTACATAGTCTGGAAAATAAGTACAATAAAGAGAATGAATAAACTAAATACAATAATAAGCATTCACTGTTAAATAATTAAATAATTATCCTCAATACTCATCATTGACATTTCTCTACTTAACATCCAGTTGAATAAACAGAAACATGGTATTAAACAGGAAAATACACACTATAAGGGCAATTTGTCCTCAATAACATACAATGCCCATATATGGGTAACCGCATGGCTCATATGCATTACATACAAACAGACATGACGCTGATCGTCTAGTATTGGAACATCTTAACAGACCGACTAACATCACCTCATTAATAACCCATAACATTGATATGGCGCTTAATAAAGAATGAATCGTCACACTCAAGTAATAGCCTATTACTAAATACTAGCATATTACCGATCTGGATAACACAGAACGATCTATACAGGACATGTCCGGACATGCACTTATGTCACGGACGCTTAACTCTATTCAGATCAAGTTACACAACTGAAAATCAACATAAATATAATCAAATTGACTTACTTTAAGGGCAATGACTAACATCATAATATTACAGTTGCACCAATCACCCCGAACGAACAGGAATCAGCAACTTTACAGCTGACAGCTCTCACAGATCACCTACACACAGCAGATAGCGGCAGTTGAACTGACGACTGTACACTGTTCTGCATGTTACCATGACTACGGTTTCAGAATAAAAGTCCCGACTGAATGCGGTTTCAGAATAAAAGTCCCGACTGAATGAGCCTTTAATACAGCCGCCCCCAAAGATGTGGAGCATCTTTGCTGCCATGAAAGGCGACTTCACTTATCAGGGGCTAGCAGCATCGGGACCATCCTTAGGTAAGGCCGGCAGGATGACTAGGCGGGCTACCGGTCTGGTGTAAACTTGGCCCTTTATCTGAACGTCCGCTGAACGGATATGACCATCCGGGCTTAGGTAAGTCTTGATAACTTGTCCCACAGGCCATAAACCACGAGGTAATTGGGGGTCTACAACTAAAACAAATGTTTTCTCCTTCAAGTCAGGGGGAGAGGCTTGCCATTTCTGGCGAGTTTGAAGGCTGGGAAGATAGTCCCTAATGAACCTTGACCAGAATCGGTCCGCTAGGATCTGGGAATGTCGCCAGCGCCGGCGACTTAGCATCTCTGATTCTGGGTAAATGACTTGAGGCAGAGATCCATCCGGCCGCCCCATGAGGAAACTACTTGGCGTCACTGGGTCAGCATCTGCAATATCGGACGACACATAACCCAAGGGTTTTGAATTCAGGATGGCCTCCACTTCCAGCAAGACGGTCATCAACACTTCCTCTGGAACTGACTCTGAATCCAAAACCAAAACCGTGTACAAGGCTGACTTAACAGATCTCACCTCCCGTTCCCAGACTCCACCGAAGTGGGGGGCCGATGGGGGATTGAAATGGAAATGGATCTTCTGGCGAGCAAGCTGATGCTGTATATCAGGAACTAATGCGGCATAAGCTTCCCGTAACTCCCTTTCACCCCCGCGAAAGTTCGTACCTTGATCTGACCATAACTCAGCCGGTGTCCCTCTCCTCGAGACAAACCTTCTAAGAGCCATGAGGAAGGAGTCAGTACTCATGCTTGGAAGTAGGTCTAAATGGACTGCTCTCGTGGTCAAACATTTAAACAGAATACCCCAACGCTTCTCTGTACGTCTTCCGAGTCTGACCAGCAATGGTCCAAAACAGTCCATTCCACAAGAATGGAAGGCAGGCTTGTAGAGCCGAAGACGAGCAGAGGGTAAATCTGCCATCTTAGGGATTGTCGGTTGGGCCCTCCACCGTTGACATTCCGGACACTCATGTTGAAACTGTCGCACAGCTTCGTGGCCATGAAGAATCCAGTAATATCTCCGTAGTTCGGCAAACAGCCGTTCAGATCCAGAATGATGTAACTTCTGGTCATAATGATGTATGATCAAACGGGTGACTGGGTGATAAGGGTCCAGGACCAGAGGATGTAAAACGGAGTCCTCAATGCCTGCAACTCTCCTCAAACGACCTCCTACCCTGATCAGACTACTGGACGGATCCATTTCAGGCGCTAAGGTAATTAGTCGACTTTTGGACCTGACTGCCTTTCCACTCCCTAACACTTTATAATCCTCAGGGAAGGATTCCTGCTGCACCCGTCTGAGGATATGGAGCTCAGCCTGATGGTAATCCTCAGCCTGTGGAGAAGTCCCTGGAGAAAGGGTAGTTCGAAGTTCTTGGGCTGTCACGTCCAATAGTTCTTGCCAGGTGTGGTAGTTCCATCCATCAGTGTTGCCAGAAGAAGAAGGGAAGATACTGACGCCACAGAAAGCAGATTTCCGCAGTTCAACCTTGTCTGTCATGGTCTCAGTCTTAGGTATTACTGGCCAATCCTTGGGATCCTGGAGGAGAAAGGAGGGTCCTTGAGACCATCGGTTGGGTGCAGCGAGGTATTGGAGAGGTTTCCCTTTCGTGAGGTCATCAGCCGGATTGTCTGCAGAACTTACATAATGCCATGAGCACTTATCCGTCAACTCCTGGATCTCAGCAATTCTGTTTCCGACAAAGACTCTGTATCAACAGGACTCCGAATTCAACCACTGAAGGACCGTGGTAGAGTCTGTCCACAGGGAAATAGACTTGATGGGTAGGGTCAACTCTTTCTGAAGTAACTTAGCCAACTGTGCTGCGACTAGACTTCCGCAGAGTTCCAGTCTTGGAATAGAGTGAGCTCGTCTAGGAGTGACACGCGAGCGTGAGATGATAAAGGACAGGTAGGTCCGACCTTCCTGGTCGGTAGTCCGGAGGTAAGCCACCGCTCCATATGCCTGCTAAGAAGCATCCGAGAAGACATGTACCTCATGAGTAGCTATACTCATTTCAACTTCAGGAGGGAGATATGGCCGGGAAAACGTGATACAAGGGAGGTATTGGAGTTCCTCTTCCCAACTATTCCAAGACTGGAGGAGCTCAGGTGGTAAGTTGGGGTCATCCCACCCTCTCTGTTTGTTCCACAGTTGCTTAATGATCACTTTCGCTCGAGTCGTAAAAGGTAGAAGCCAGCCAAGAGGGTCGTATTGGGAAGCTAGGACCTTATAGATATTCCTCAATGTAAGAGTGTTATATACCACAGGTCAGTGCTTGTACGACAAGGTGTCCCTCTGCCAGTTCCAGCTCAGACCTAGCGTTGATTCAGGGAGATCGGATTTCTCCTGCGTCAACCACAGTTCCACACTCACAGCTTGGGCATTGGTTGGTAGGTGACTCACCACACCAGGATCATTGCAGGCCCACTGGCAAATGTCAAATCCAGCTCCAGAGAGGATATTCCGTAGTCGATCAATCAAACTTCGCGCTGCTTCAACAGTAGGCAGGCTCTGCAGGCAATTATCGACATAGAAACATCTCTCCACCAAAAACCGAATCGTCTCATCAGTCTGAGGATGTTGCTGTACATGGCGTTGTAGTGCGTAGGTTGCACAGCATGGACTGGAGGTCGTGCCAAAAGGTAGTACCTGCCACTCAAGAATCCTGGGTGCCTCATCCATCTTCAGGTCCCGCCAAAGGAAACGGAGTAGAGGACGATCCCCAGGTAAAAGGCGAACCTGGTGAAACATCGCCTTGATGTCCCCACTCACTGCCACGGGATGTTCCCTGAATCGGATAAGAGCGCCCAACAATGAGGCCCCAAGGGTGGGCCCTGGCAACAGGTACTGATTGAGGCTATGTCCTTGATACTGGTGTGAGCAGTTAAACACAATGCGGAACTTCCCATTGTGACTAACAATGTGGTGAGGGATGTACCAGCATTCAGCCGAATCAGGTAAAGGGTCAGTCGCTTCCTGAACAGCTCCTGTCTCAACTAATTTCCTAATTTCCTCTTTATAGACTTCAGCTTTAACAGGGTCCTTCAACAGACGCCTTTCTACACTGCGAAGGGTAGGTAGGACAGACTCCTTAGGTGCATTCAAACAAGGCATATCCTTACGCCGCAGTAAAGGCGTAGCTAACCGATTGATGCCCTCCACAGGGTGAGTGCGGGTTTCCATCTCAAGCAGCTGAAGAGCCTCATGATCTTGCTTGGACCGGGTTACATCTTTACTCTCCCACTGCGGACCCACATCCAACTGCCACAGGCGTTGAACATTCTGGAAGAGTTCGTCCTGAATTGGATCCATGGATGTTAACAGGCATTGTCGTGCTGCATCAGGCCGCCCCATGAAAGGAATGGGGCCCTGGAGCGTCCATCCTAGGCGTGTATGAACTGCAGCTGGCGCACCCGGGCCGCCCCAACGAACAGGCTCTGTCGGAATTATGAGATGGGGCTGATCGTAACCGATGAGAAGTAAAGGCTGGACTTCAGTAAGTGTACTGATTGGAAGACCCCGCAGATGCCTGTACTTCTGTCGTAGCTGTTCTACTGGGTAAGACTGGCGGGATAGGTTAAGACGATCTGCTGTGAAGGCATGATTGATCTTATAACTGGTTTGGGGTTTACAGATGGAAGAGATCCGAAAGGATATGGAAGAACCATGAAGGACCTGAATATCGTCTCTCACTGTCCGCAAAGGCAGATCCTCAGGGACACCCTTGATGCCCAAGGCCTTAACTGCAGTGGAGAGCAGAATAGTCCTCTCCGAGCCATCGTCAAGAAGAGCGAAGGTGTCAAGGGTGGGATCTTCATAATGTAGATTTACAGGAACCACTTTGAGCATGACTCGACCTCCGACAGAGGGTTTATCCAGGAAGAGTCGATCAGGAGAGGAATTCGTCAGGCAACTCTTTTCCACTTGAGCTGAATCCTCCCTCGGGGATAGACCAACATTCACCTCATGAAGAGGGCGGAGATGTGTGCCTTGGCAGAGGTTGCAGGGTTTCTTAAGGTCACATTGAGCAGCATGGTGTGCCCTAGCGCATCGCCAGCAACGGTTGTTACTCCGAATCCATGTCCTGACCTGGTCAGAGGTAAGCTTACTGAAGGATGCACACTGGCTTAGATAATGCTCAGTCTGATCACAGAATGGACAATAGCGTTTCACTTTAGAAGGTTTAGTTTGTGAAACGGGACCCTTGCGAGAGATGGGAGTCTCAACTGGGGGTTCTTTAACCCCATGCAGGATGGTCACAGTTCTCTTTCCAGAGTCTTGCTTAGCGTGAAAGACTTTAGACATCGGCTCGGCATCGTAGCTGTGGCACCATGTTTCGTAACGGAGCCAGTTCGAAAGGTCAACCAGATTAGGGGTCATGCCAGGTTGGTGGAACATATGGCGACGAAAGTCAGCACGCAGCTCAGGTGGAAGCTTACTAAGAAGTCGCGCAACATGGGACCCACAACTCAGCTCCAGTTCACCATCGCGTCCCAAGGTTCTCAGTAGTCCCACTAGTGACTGTACCTGGAGAGCGAACCTCTGGAAGGCAGATATATCACCTCGCTTGATGTCAGGACTCTCAAGAACAACAGCGATCCTCCTTAAGGCAAGTTGATGCGGTTGGCCAAACTTCTCATGAAGTGCAGTCATTGTATCAGTGAATGGGGTAAGGGAGTTCAGATAAGCGTCCGCTATCATTCTAGCCTCCTCAAGCTTGAGATGATCCACTAAGATCTGGTATTTGAAAAGTTCTGTCCCGTCAGGAGGGAGCAGGTTCTCTAAAGCAATCCGGAGTCTGGCAAACTCACCAGGATCAGGCCGGCTAAACTTAGGAATGGTAGGGGTAGGTCCTCTGTACACATATTCAGACCTAGATACTGCAAGAGGTTGATTGGGTTCTACCTTCATCGCTAGATTTGGAGGAATCGAATAAGCAGGCATAGAGCTGAACCGTGAGGAGATACCCAGATAGCAAAATACACTCGGGCCAGTTCCGGTTAGATTCTCACCCGCCGGAGACTTACCCGACGGCCCGCTTCCGTCTGCTGCACTCGTGCCGGATGCCTGTTTACTCACTGGCCGATTCCGGCCCGAATCAATCGGCCCAGATGCGGCAGCCGTTAACTTGCCGACACTGCCGCAATCAACCCGGAATCGGGCCGTCACTAATGCGCACTGAACGCCGGAGCTGGCGCGATTCAATCTTGCCATGTTATTATGACTACCTTTATTTGATATGAAAGAATATGCTAAAAAGTAAATCCAAAACGTGTATGTATACTAACTTTTGAATAAAATGCAAACAAACTGAAAACATTTTTTTTTATATTTATCCCATAAGTGTTGCAAATGATATAAACCAAGGCCAGAAAATATGAAGAATATATTTATTTATAAAATTGCACATGCATCAAAAACAACTTTAAACACATTTTTAAATAAATCTGAACATAAGTAATTTAGGGAATTACACTAGTATAAAGAAATAAACTTGCATCTAAAAATGTGCACACAAAAAAAGCACACTGCACAGGAGTAAAGAAACACATTAAAAGACTTAAATAAATGTGAACATAAGAAATGTAACATAAAAGTAAACAAAATATCCTAAAACCCCAGTTTTTAAATAAACTTCAATAAAAAAAAAAAATGTGCCTGTGTAAAAAGTGCACAAGTATGAAGAAATATCTTAAAAGCATTTAACTAATTACAAATATAAAAAGTTTGTTCAAAGTAAATTATACATTAAGCATGTTGATAGATTTAGCTCTTTCCTTCCTCCATCCCAAGGGGGTAATCCATCGACCGGATGTTGAAGTCGGCCGGGTGCCGCATTAGCATTTCCATTGACTCCCATTCATTTTGGCGTCACTTTGACAGCGAATAACTTACATCTGAGGCGTTTAAAGACTCCATTTGTCCATTTATTTCTAAAGAAACACGACAATGTATAAAGGGCTCCATTACCTTCTATGTTACATTATGGCCCCGTAGAAACAGTTTTTGTAAAAACAGGCTAACGATTGCGTCATAACCACTCGACTCTCTGTTGCGCTGAACAGAAGTGACCGTACAGACAGGAGGAGAAGCTCGCGGCAATCGGGGGGACATCCCGTCAAGGGAGAAGCCCATAGATAATGAGTCCATAAAAGCAACGGGGCAAAATACTCCTGCTCACTCACGCCAAAGAACTCTTTGCTCAAGTTCCCCGTCTCTGCGATATTAACGTTGGCAGTTTTCACGCACAGCTACTAGAAGATTTACGTCTGTCAGACAGGTTGCTCACGTCATCAAGCTTAGTATGAGTCAGTTTGAGTCTGCGCGTCAGGAACGGAAGTGCTCAAAAATCGCTAAAAATGGGCTTCAATTGTCTCAACTGAGTTCCAATGAGATGCTCTGTCCACTTCTTATACTGTCTATGGTCCATCCCTGTCAGGAGCAAGTTGTAGCCATCTTGTTATATATTTTTTCCACCTCTTTATCAGTGGACGTCTTGGTATGGGCATTTGTCCTCACTGCATCTGTATAGAAAACAATAGTCAAAAATAGATAGTTATACTTTGTCATACATAAAATGACAAATACATTAAAAAAAAACCCTATACTACTCCGGCCTCCTCGCCAGCTAGCTCCTCAAAAAAATATAATACATATATTACAAGACAATTTGTGTGGAAAAATGCAAGTGCTTGAACTTACCAATTTCTTCATTTGTTCAGGCTGATCCTTTGATTTTCAAGCCTTTCCAGATCAGATCAATCTGACAAAGGAAGGTTGAATGAACTGATGTCTGGCAATTCATCACTCGGCGATTGAGCACTCTTGTTTTCGCTGATTTTTAAGAACCATGACAAGTTGTTGCTTGATGACCTCTTGTGTTCTAAAAACTTCAGTCAGCAGGGCTGTAAAATACAAAAATAATAAATGAGCATGAATTAACTTGATAAAAAGGATAAAGAGATAAAGAGTTAAAACTTAAATATTTACCCACAGGACAACCATCCAAAAACAATTAAAATAAAACAACATTTGACCATTTGACTGGGTTCTTTTAAGTTTAACAGAACTCTTTTTAGTTGTGTTAAAATTGTTGTTACTCTTTACTTTTTAGTTGAATTAGGCCTTTAAAAAAATGATGAAGTTGTGTACACTTACAAACACAGGAAGAAATGCAACAGGATCTGTCTCCATCTCCACTGGTACATGGACTTAGATTCCTACAGGTGTTGGGACTTGTAATAGTATTTGCGTGTCTGGATGGAGATCTCAGGGCATCTAACATAGTCAGTGGTGGTTTTCAGCCATGACTTATATGTATAGTAGGCCTACATACTTAAATGACATATAATGGCCTCTTCTGTGCGGAGCTTGGCAATGTCAATTATCTTGTTGTGGTCTGTCAAAAAAGATGCATACACAATGTTTATCTTTGTTAAATACATAATATACAATATAATACATAATAAATACATGTAGGGAGGAGCATTTACAGATTTTGATTAAAGATTACAAAGCCAATTTTGTGTGGATTGACTTGCATGGATGAATTGTTCACCACAAAACTAACAATTTGCACTAATAAAGAAAATATGGTCAATTTTGAATTCATGTGTAGGCTACTTTAAACTAATTCGTTTTGTTTCGTTTCTTAAAATAACTTGATCTAAAATAAAGTTAGCCTACTAATCACGGTTAATTTAACATTGTGAATGTTTTAAAATAAGAGTCCGAGTCCAACAGCATCGAATAGTAAAAATCGTACCTTTGCAATTGAAATCCAACGTCGAAATGTTGTTAAACTTTTGTGAAACTGAATCTCTTAGCGTGCACGTTACACATTTATCGTCCATTCAATGACCGCCGTCCAATCACGGAAATACGTCATTCATTGTGCAAGATTTGAAATTTGCCGTGCATTGTTCGAGCTCAGCCAAATGCTATAGGCTAGGCTATTTGAATATGGCATTTATCCAGTTACTTTAAAAAAAAAAACAATGAGTGACAACATCTGCATATGGCCATTGGATTGGAACAATTTTAAAAACAAATTTTAAAAGAACTGTAGCCTATACATCTGCTATAACTAATTAGGCGATTTAGGTGGTAGGAGAATTTCTATGCAAGTAGCGCTAGCAGCTGTAAGTGGTTAGCTACAGTCTCATGCGTGCTGTTAACTTAGTCACTTTGAGGGACTACATAAAATACTAGAAAATAAAAGCGCACCAATGCTTACCATTTTTTTTTCTTAGATGATCCCGTTTTCTGATGTCTTGCTAAATAATCCATTGTTTTTGTTGTTGTCCAAACTGCAAAAACAGGGTCGGTGATCACCATGGTACAATGAGACCCCTCCCACTGCTGTGCGAGGGATGATGTCATGTCACATGCGCGCATATGTGACGGTTTTGCCTGGGCGGTCTTTCTGCTGGATGGAGCTGCACAATGGAGATATAAAATGTAGAAATAGGGGTTTCACTTCATGGAGAATAAATCAGTTCCACAGCATGTCTCATTATCTCTGTTTTATTTAAAACAGTACTCTTTCTTTTTTAATCTTTGTGTTGTGATCGTATAGTGAGTACAATTTTGCAGACTGACAATTATAATACATTTTCAGTGAATTAATCACAAATCAACTCAATGAAATGATGAACATCTCTATTAAACTAAGAAACACTCCCACCTAGTGGTGAATATGCTCAATACCACATGTATAAAACAATTAATCCATTAAACACATTATAACATAATACTTTATACACATTACCTGCACAATGGAGATATAAAATGTAGAAATAGGGGTTTCACTTCATGGAGAATAAATCAGTTCTACATAAAACAAAAGACAATGCACAAATTGATTACGATCGTGCCTCGTAATACAAAGTCGGAATAACTCAATATAAAATAACACACTCGACGCCAAACACATATCAAAGGTTGCCTAACAAGTTCATTGCAAGATCAATCCACAATAAAGCAGTTTTTTATGTGTTTTGGACACTTTTAACTGATAATTCTCCGACTGCTTGAAAAGTGCGACTTACCCACAGCATGTCTCATTATCTCTGCTGTGGGTGGTCCCTATTCCGTACACTAAATGCCATCACGCATCAGCCAGATGGCGCTGTCCCCATTTATGCAGTAATTTAATATTTTACACTCCGTTACATGCACCCCCCTTAAATTATGCTAAACTGGGGAAGCGCCTGAACAATAGAAAGCAATACAAGAACCAGAAAAGGAGAAAAACAAAGATGACTGGAAAAGAGAAAAGATGTGAAACTCCTTGACACATTGCAGCGTACATATCAATTACAAAATTCCTCCATAGGAAGTATGCAAATATGGACCGGTACCAAAATCCAGACTTAACATAGACTAAAGAGATGCCCTAAACACCTCTCTTCACATACACAATTCAAGGATTGAAATTATTTCTTAAGAGACAAAATCTCTACTCAAAACGAAGTCCGACTCATAATTCACCCATAAAAAAGGCTTTTCACAACATCAAAAAGAGAAATCACTGGGGGTGATGAATCATGCACAACCTGACTATTCATCTCACAGATCAATCTTTTTGGCGGTTTAATGGTCCTACCAGCCCTAGTACTGAGTGTGCCTAGCTGAAAGTGTTTTGGTTGATTGCAAATTACAGGGTCAACTGTATCCGGAACAGGGTTATTGACTACATGTGAAAGTGGAAAAACTGGTGTTGTCAAGGAGTGCTGAGAGGAACTCTGATCTAACTCATAGTCAGTAGGTAGTCCTTCTAACGAATGTGGAACGTCACATTCCAGTTCAATGCGTACAGAGCGGTCACAGGTATCAGAGTCTGCCTTTGAATTGGAATTCTGTACATCCAAAGAGCACTGAACTCTGGGCAAAGCAACTGAGTCACTGTCATTATCAGGGCAGTCGTGCTGATCAGACTGCATAACCCAGTGAGCCGTTCTTGCATCACTCTCAGGAAGATCAGGTAAGTTTGCAGTCGAATCACTTGAATGCGACTTAGATGGTAAATCGACTCCATCGTTGTACAGAAAGTTAACAGGGAGTAAGAGATTCCGATGCACAGTCTTTTCTCTGCCTGTTTCAGTGTCTCTTATCCGATAGACATTAATGGGTGATCTCACTGACATCACTTCGTAGAGGTTGGACTCCCATTTGTCTGCAATTTTCCGTTTGCCACGCTCACCGCGATTTGCCAGAAGGACTCTGTCGCCCGTGGTCAAAGGTGATCCCCTCACTTTCCGATTGTAGATCCTTGCATGACGGGTTTGCTCAGTTGAACTGTGCTTCTGTGCAATTTTTGCAGCTGCACCAAGGTCACATTTAAGCTTGGATACGAAATCTGAATACTTAACAACAGCATCATCCCTCAGAACATGTTGGAACATCACATCGATTGGAAGACGCGGAACTCTCCCGAACATCAGATAGAAAGGCGCAAAGCCTGTGGTCTCGTGAACGGTGCAGTTATAACAGAATGTCAGCATCTGCAAAGACTGTGGCCACTTGGCTTTGGACTGGGGAGGTAAGGCTCTTATCATGTTCCCTAAGGTTCTGTTGAAGCGTTCAGTGATCCCGTTTCCCATAGGGTGGTAAGGAGTTGTGTGTGATTTATCGACACCCGCCATATTCAGCAACTCCTTCATCAGTTTGCTCTCAAAACTTGGACCTTGATCTGAATGCACACGCCTAGGGAATCCATAAATGCAGAAGAGACTGTTCCATAAATGATGAGCAACCTGCTTTGCAGACTGGTTCTTGCAGGGAAAAGCGTAGGCTAATTTGGTGAAATGGTCTGTTGCTACCAGGACATCCACGCTCTTATCACCCTGCTCTGCAGTCCAAAAATCAATGCAGATAAGTTCCATCGGCTCAGTGGTGTGTATATTCTCAAGGGGAGCACAATCTTTTGGTTCAGGTGTCTTGCCTACAATACATCGCATGCAGTTCCTCACATAATTCACTATGTCGTATTCCATACCCGTCCAAAAGAACCGTTGTCTGGCCAATGAGAGAGTCCTGGAGCGCCCTTGATGACCAGCCACATCATGCAGACCATGAAGCACTTGTTGTTTTAAAGAATCTGGGACAATGAATTGATACAACTTCTTGTTCATTTGATTGTCTCTTTTGACTTTAAAAAGCATGCCGTCTCTGATGATAAGTTTAGTCCAATGCTTTAGAAGCCTCAGGACAGTACGAGGCTCACTAGCACGTTCACGCTTGTCAGGACGTCTGTGTCTCTGAACGTAAAAGAGTGCTCTACTCACAGCGGTATCCTGCTCTTGTGCGGCCGAAAGTGTGCTCACGTTAAGTGCAGCAGTCTGGTCCACATCGAGGAATTGCTGGATGGATTCCACGCCCATGAATTGTCCTACACCACCTGAAGAATGAGCATCAAATACTGCAGCTATATCCTGTGAACTCATAGCATCAGTAGACATCTGACATCGACTGCCAACTGCAGCTGCACCAGAGGAATCATCAGCAGGACTCAGTACTTGACAGTTGGTGGTAAGTCGGAAGGAATCTTGGACGACTTGATCTACAACTCCATCAACCTGATTGAGCAAAGACTGGTAGGGTTCAGTCACGAGTCGATGGCTCACACTGGATTGGACGAAAGGTTCCCTGCTCAACGCGTCTGCAACTATGTTTTTAGAGCCGGGCACATATTTCAGGTCGAAGCTGAAGGAGGCCAGCTTAGCAACCCAGCGTTGCTCGCAAGCATCGAGTCTTGGCTTGGTGAGTATGTAGGTGAGGGGATTATTATCCGTCCAAGCTGTAAAATGACGCCCCTTCAACCAATAATGGAACTTGTCGCATATCGACCACTTAAGTGCGAGGAACTCTAGCCTGTGAGCTGGGTAATTCAGCTGAGAACGTGACAGTGTCTTGCTAGCAAATGCCACCGGCCTGGCCATAGTGCTACCCTCTGGGATCTGGGAAAGAACAGCACCCAATCCATCAAACGAGGCATCTACAGCCAGTATGAAGTCGCGTTCGAAGTCTGGGTGTGCTAGTGTTACACTCGTGAGAAGGTCCTCCTTCAAAGTGTCAAATGCTTTCTGGCATTTGTCCGTCCAGTCTGTTGGTGAGAGTTTAACGCAGACAGCCTTTGAGGTGAGTTTCCTCCTCCTGAATCTGGAGCACTTAGTGTCTGTCTTCGAGATAAGATCGAACAAGGGTTTAGCTTTAACAGAACATCTCTCCATAAAATGTTGGTAGTACAACACCATACCTAAGAATGATCTAATTTTCTTATGGCATGGAGTGATTCCATCAGAGTCCATTAAGTCCACTGCTTGAACATCTGTAATGGCCTTTACTTTCTCAGAGTCTGTCTGAACACCATCTCCACAAATGACATGTCCAAGAAACTTTACTGATTTTCTCAAGAAATGACACTTCTTAGGGGAAAGCTTGAGATTGTGGGCCTTGAGTCTTGAGAACACCATCTCCAGCCTGTTGAGTGCAACCTGCTCGTTGGGAGCAAAGACCATGAGATCATCAAGATAGCACAGTAAACTTGTGAAGTTCTTGTCACCAAAGATTGACATCATCATGCGCATGAATGTAGCTGGACTATTGCAGAGGCCCTGCGGCATCCTGTTATATTCATGCAATCCAAATGGCGACGAGAAAGCAGTATATTTCTTATCGTCCTCATGTAACGGAACATTATAGAAGCCTGAGGTAAGGTCCATAGTGGAGAAGAAAGCATTACCCCCAAGAGCAGCTAAGGCGTCTGACTGGTGTGGCAGAGGATGGGCATCTTTCACGGTCCTGGCGTTCAACCACCGAAAGTCGGTACAGATCCTCAGATCACCGTTCTTTTTCCACACCAGGACAAGAGGAGAAGCATACTCACTATTTGATTTTCTGATAATACCCTTCTCTTCCATCTCATCCAGTGCTACTCTCAGCATCTCATAATGACTTGGAGGCACACGACGGTACGGGAGACGAAAAGGTTTGTCGTCCACTAGGCGGATCCGATGTACAAAATCTTTGGCTTCACCACAGTCCATCTTGTCCCTTGAAAATATGGACTCGTATTTCTCAATGAGACGAAGTAACTTAATTTTCCATGCTGAGGACACTTCGCATGCTGTCAGATCCAGGTCTTTCAACCCCAAGTCATTCAGGATATGCACCATCTCCTCCTCAGATCCCTGAGAAGCTTCCTCATGTTGAAAGTACTGAATTTGAGACTGAATATGGTCACTCTCTGGAAGATCTTCCACTGCGATGCATGGAGAAACGTCTGCAATCTTTGCATTTCTTCTTAATATCAACACATTATTCGTAGGATTCATAACTTTCATAGGTACCCATCCGTCGCCCCATAAAGGTGTAATGACTCGGCCTACCATGATCTGTTTAGGACCACATTTGGATTGGGTGGGCTCCACAAGCACTGTACTTCCCACAGACATTGCAGCGTTGACAGGAAGCTTGCCCCAAACAAGATGTTCACTCTGAGGCTGCAGTATCACACAGTGCTTGAGCTTAACAGTACCTACTTTTCCAGGTGCGTGATCACCTCTCCATCTTTGTGTGTTGGACAGCAAAGAAATAAACTCTAAACTCTCGTTCTCTCCATTACCGCTTGGAAGTGAGATCAATTTCCAGTAGTCATCTGTATTCTTCAGGAGAGTCAACATGCTTTTGATGGCATTACTGCCCAAGATCATCTCATCTGTCTGTCCTGGAACAATCAGCACAGGTATTATCATTTTACATCCGTAAACACAGACAGACAGATCATACATTGCAGTTGGTGTGACTCGATGACCACCACATCCAATAATAACAACATCATCGGCAGAACACTTTGTCAGCATGGGAGCACTTGCCAACAAACTAGCTTCAGCAGCCTCGCTGAGAGTGCAGGCCATTGAACCACTGTCGAGTAATGCAGAGAAAGACGGGCCATTTTCAACAGATACAGTTGTGTAAAATAATGAATCGGCTCTGGGGACTCGTTGTATTACTTGAAAGACAGCAGTTTTATCAGGAGAGACACTGGGTTTAAACTGCTCAAATACAGATTCATAATCTCGTGAGTCAGAGATGGGAGGGTTATCAATCTGGTCTGTACTAACCTCCCTTATGCACAGACCTGCTAGTTTTCCTGATCAGGCTGAGGCGGTTGTCTCCTCCACCCAGGACAGAAACGTCTGGAGTGACCCGGTGACTGACACTGGAAACACAGTCGGTGCTCACGACAATGCGTCAAGGCAGAGTGAGCAGCATCTTTGCAGATAGTACACGGTAAAGCATCAAAACCTACAATCCTAGGGAGACTCCTATAAGGCTGGCGTTTTGGAAGAGACTGAGGTCTGTTAGTGTTGGTCAGCAGGACTTTCTCAAGCATGTCAATGACCTTTTCAAGAGCAGACAAATCTGTACTTTTCTGTTGTTGTTCGCACACTGTGGGAGCGGGCACTGGAACTGCATTAAAATCAATCTTGTTGACTGAAACCTTTTCACTTTGGCTACGATGCATTGTGCTGGTGGCTTTGAAAGACAAATCAGACTGATAGTCGTTAAGTACAGCCTGTACTTCATGTGCTGACCACTTGCCAATCGGTTTGGACCTGAAAGTCAGGGCTAAGTCTTTACTTGGGCAGTGTCTGATAAACATGTGGACTACTTCCACACCGGGCTGGTCAAGTGTTTTACCTTGCTCTCTCAGACATTCTGAAGCAACATCCGCTGCCTTGTTGAGTCTCAGCCAGTAGTCGTATGGATTTTCATCCTCCTCGGGCACGGTAGTGTAAAAATCAGCAAGCGGGACAGGTGAGTAATTATTACAACTGAAATGTTTGCGCAACAGGCTATAGACAGAATTTGGACACACAGTGGTGGCAGAATCACAGTTCCTGATCCAGAATTTGACTACATCTTTTGCTTTTCCACGCAGGTGCACAAGGATTTCCTCCACATGCTCATCAGCATTCATGCTGCTCTTTTTAACAAACGTTCTCATCAGATCCTCCCATTCCTCAATTTGGATTGTGTCAGAACTATCCCCTCTGAATGAAGGCGGCTCCTTGACTTTTCTGTGCTGAATTACTTGACTTTGCGACAGATTTACCATGTCTGAAGTGCTATTATTAGCCTTAGAACTGTCAGGGTGTTGTCTATTTGGCATGTCAGTGTTCAAGCTAAAGGGACTAAGATGGGACATAATGTTGTCTGCTAACTGCTGACCAATCTGATGGACAATTGAACTCATTTGCCCTAACATATCAGGCACACCATGTTCAGTATTAGGTGTTGACGTGCTGAAATCTCTAGACTTTTGATTGACATCTGACTGCATGTATGTTGTATCTGACTCTCTTACAGTACACACCCTTCTTGTAATGCCAGGTCTGTTATTGCTATTCCCAGTATTGGGACTGTCAACTGAAAAGGGAATCGGTACTCCTAAAACCCCTCTGCCTCTGCCTACAGGACTAGGAGTGAATTGGTCAGGCAAATATCTCTTGCTGTTACTCATTATGAGCGATAAAATGTGCTGCAAGTTCACACACACATACAAACATAAACTCAATATTAATGATCAGTGCGAAATGTCCCATAAACTGAAAAAGGATAAAGTCAGAGAGTCTCTTGATCACGAAAGGCTGTGAACCAAGGACGAGCTGTCAAACTGATGACGGATGCTTCCAATCCTTATACAGCAGCACGGCGATGTCTGCACGGCGAACTTGCTTGAAGACACGACCCATAGCAACACAGCGGCATCACAACTTCACGGCACCAATGTGACGGTCTTGCCTGGGCGGTCTTTCTGCTGGATGGAGCTGCACAATGGAGATATAAAATGTAGAAATAGGGGTTTCACTTCATGGAGAATAAATCAGTTCCACAGCATGTCTCATTATCTCTGCTCTGTTTATTTAAAACAGTACTCTTTCTTTTTTAATCTTTGTGTTGTGATCGTATAGTGAGTACAATTTTGCAGACTGACAATTATAATACATTTTCAGTGAATTAATCACAAATCAACTCAATGAAATGATGAACATCTCAATTAAACTAAGAAACACTCCCACCTAGTGGTGAATATGCTCAATACCACATGTATAAAACAATTAATCCATTAAACACATTATAACATAATACTTTATACACATTACCTGCACAATGGAGATATAAAATGTAGAAATAGGGGTTTCACTTCATGGAGAATAAATCAGTTCTACATAAAACAAAAGACAATGCACAAATTGATTACGATCGTGCCTCATAATACAAAGTCGGAATAACTCAATATAAAATAACACACTCGACGCCAAACACATATCAAAGGTTGCCTAACAAGTTCATTGCAAGATCAATCCACAATAAAGCAGTTTTTTATGTGTTTTGGACACTTTTAACTGATAATTCTCCGACTGCTTGAAAAGTGCGACTTACCCACAGCATGTCTCATTATCTCTGCTGTGGGTGGTCCCTATTCCGTACACTAAATGCCATCACGCATCAGCCAGATGGCGCTGTCCCCATTTATGCAGTAATTTAATATTTTACACTCCGTTACACATACATGTTTAAAATAGGCTACATGTAAATAATGATCTGCATGTTTCATTACAAAAAAAAAATCGTTTTGCTATGGTTATAAATATTAAAGAATGCTGTTCAAAATAACACTATATTTTTATTATTATAGTTTAATTTAAATTTTACTGCAGATTTTGTTTTGGACAAGTTCACGACATTCGACGAGTAGATATCATTATCATGTATATACGTTCAGGATATGAATTTTAAAATAATGTGTATGTTAATTATTGCATTAACCTTGATTGAACTTAAGCCGAGTCATTTCCAGAAGTGGCCCGGATCTCTACAACCAGATACGGTGAACATGAATCAGCCCAGTGCTTTACAGCCGTAACAAAAATGCATGTGCCAGAGTGAGCTGCGGGCCACACTCGGCCCGATTAACAAACGCCGATGCCGATTCTGAGCCGCAGGCGCCGCGGGGCAGCCGAGCTCGGGCCGATTACTACATGCTATCTGGGTAGGTACCGACGTGCGGTTGGCAGGTAAAGGCCTGGCCGCAGGTGTTAGCAGCTCTTGAAGCTCTTTAGGAGTAGGAGGAGGGGGAAATCCCCAGACATCAGGAGCATAAGGTTTAGGAGGGCGTGACTGAGTAGCTGGGGAAACAAAGGGATAATTTCTGGTCCCTGGCATCACAGGTAGGTGAATTGTGGCACCCGTATCAGACAAAGCAAGGGCATCCACCCGGGCTCTCAGCTCAACGTCAGGCTCAGGCCACGGGGGTGGGGGAAGCTCAGCGAAGTGTCCATCCTCCACTAAGTTTGTAGATTCAGATGGCCTCAGGGGGCTGGATAACTGAGACGCTGTCAGCTGTGCTGGCGATAGGTTCTCTCCTCTAGCTTTACTGAGATCGACTCGAAGGGACTGAGCCACCTGAACTAATTCTCTAACTTCTGCAAGGACTTCTCTCAACTCCCTTAAGTCAGCCTGGAAAGCCTGATGTGTCTGCATTAGTTGTGCATGCTCCTGGCGCAAATGCTGTCGCTCACTGTCATGTGCAGAGGTAGTGAAATCAGCTGCCGAAGGCGACGAGAAGGAACGCTGAGGAAATACAACATGCTGTGGAGGCAGATAATTCGAGGACATGATCTGTGATCCACCAGAACATACCAGGTCACCATCAGGGGCAATGGCGTAGGTCTGGAAGGATGAGGGAGGAGTCCGGTGGACAGGTGCCTCCCAGGTTTGTGGAACATCGTGATCAGCGACAGGTCTGCCTCGTGTATAATGTACCTCATATTGCTGTAGGTAAGCTGGAGGACGAGTATGGCGCTTAGGGCGAGTTCCTCCAATCATCTCCTCATCAGAGTCCATAACTTCAGAGGGGAATACTCAATCCGGCTCGAAGGACCAATTTGTTGGAGAGGCTTTGGACTGTTAGGTTTGAATTAGGTGATGGATGAGTGCCGGTAAGAGCACAAATAATGAGGAAACAGGTGATCAGATTAACTTGGTGTATTGTAGGTAGATGGATGGGTCACAACTGTATATTCAATGATGTACATAGTCTGGAAAATAAGTACAATAAAGAGAATGAATAAACTAAATACAATAATAAGCATTCACTGTTAAATAATTAAATAATTATCCTCAATACTCATCATTGACATTTCTCTACTTAACATCCAGTTGAATAAACAGAAACATGGTATTAAACAGGAAAATACACACTATAAGGGCAATTTGTCCTCAATAACATACAATGCCCATATATGGGTAACCGCATGGCTCATATGCATTACATACAAACAGACATGACGCTGATCGTCTAGTATTGGAACATCTTAACAGACCGACTAACATCACCTCATTAATAACCCATAACATTGATATGGCGCTTAATAAAGAATGAATCGTCACACTCAAGTAATAGCCTATTACTAAATACTAGCATATTACCGATCTGGATAACACAGAACGATCTATACAGGACATGTCCGGACATGCACTTATGTCACGGACGCTTAACTCTATTCAGATCAAGTTACACAACTGAAAATCAACATAAATATAATCAAATTGACTTATTTTAAGGGCAATGACTAACATCATAATATTACAGTTGCACCAATCACCCCGAACGAACAGGAATCAGCAACTTTACAGCTGACAGCTCTCACAGATCACCTACACACAGCAGATAGCGGCAGTTGAACTGACGACTGTACACTGTTCTGCATGTTACTGTAACAGGGTTAAAAAGAACATTTTATTTAAAGTATTGTGTGAATTTCATAAAATAAGGCATTTGGCTGTATTTATTGGTGTTAGAAGGCTCCCCTCCTGTGGCTTTTTTTTATGGTACTGCAGATATTGTATTTTGTCGCTCTTCTCTTGCCGTACCGCAGCAGATTCAAGTGTCGACGCTGTGGGTACGTATGGTTTTTCATGCTCTGACGCATTAACAAATTAATTGTGAAAATAATACGTTTCAAGTGAATCTTTTTGACGCAATATATTTCTTACATATATGTGAACATATAGATAATGCATTTAGCACTTTAACATGGTTGTTGAGAGTATTATAAGATGTATTGAATTTACATGTGCGTCACATGTGCGAGCACGGATTCATTTCTCGTGACGATTGCGTCTGTCTTAACTATCTGACGATTATTTGTATTATGAGTTGAGTAAATGTGGAATCTCTATCTTTCTAGTCCATATGAATGTCTGCAGTCTGTCATCAGCCATTGTAAATTCTTTCTTCTTGTTGTTTCCAAAAAAGGTATGTTGCTTTCGTGTTTATTCTGTTAACAAATGTTATTTGACAATTAATGAAGAATTACTGATGTTGTTTGCAATTAACTATTTTGTACATTTACATTGGTGTACTTATTATAATACGTATAAGTATTATGTTAAGTTTTTCACATTGTATATCTTTACTATGTGTATAATACGAGTTAGTAGCAGCAGATTCAAGTGTCGACGCTGTGGTCCATATGAATGTCTGCAGTCTGTCATCAGCCATTGTAAATTCTTTCTTCTTGTTGTTTCCAAAAAAGAAAAATTCAAGCTGAACCCCAGTTGTGAGTGTGTCCTTCCACATCCGTTACACTGGTGCCGTGACTCCGTGGATCCCTTGATCAGCTTGATGCAGATCGACCGTGATTGCTGTGTGCAGATCGATTTCATCGGTGGTTCGAGTCGTCTTTGCTGTGAACAGGTCAAGTTCGTCAGAAGGGTCAAGTCTTCAATGCTTTGGATGCGGACAGTATACACATACTCACACACTGTCATTGGGACTGTACATTAGTTTATTACATACACAACGCATGGACACATGGAATGTAGTTCTGATTTGACTGTCATTGCGATCAAAATATAATTTGAAGTAGTGAGCTTTCTCATAATCAATATTGTTGATATTTCTCTTATTTTATTTTTATTTTATTTTTTATTTCTTCATGCACAACTTTTGATTTCATTATGGCTGAGAAACCTGAATATGATGGTGATCTGGATGCATCATGTTATGGTAACATGGGTTTCCCTAGAGGAAGGGGTACATGGTTACTGAGTAGCGCCGAAGGTGGTACTTTCACTGAAAACGTTAGTCAGGGGGTTGGACGACCACAGTTAGATGATGACAACGGCAGGGGTATTGGGTTGAGTCAGTTCCCGGGTGGTACTCCTGTTGGTCGGGTTCCTGGTGAGGGTCCGTACACCTCGACACCTGGTGTTGATAGAGTTGCTTTTGACCACCTCACAGACATGGTAGGCCAGTTAGGTTCGCAAATTGGCGAGTCGATAGTTGCAAAACTAGTGTCTGCTGGCTTAGTTAATGCAAATGCTGATTGCCAAACCAATTCACTCAGTTACACTCAGAGACCAGCATGTACAGAACAGTGTACACATACACAAATGATGGCACCACAAGTAACAGTGCACATGAAGTCTGAACATGATTCATTTAAGGGCGATGGCTCTGATAAGTATGACATTGAGGAGTGGGTGGACAGGACAAAAGCTTATTTAAGAAAGCAAAAGTGCCCTGTTCATGAGCAAGCCGAAGAGATAATGAGTAGACTAGCTGGAAAGGCAAGAGATGTTGTCAAAGTCAGCCTTCGCAGTGATGATATGCTCAACGCCAGAGAGCAGCCTGAGTTAATTTATGGCATTCTTATGCAGTACTTCAGTGAATCTACCTCTTGCCTGCCACTCGCAGATTTTTATGCCACTCTCCCCAGAGCCAAAGAGAATCCTGTGGACTACTGGATTCGAATTAACAAAGCAGCTGATCTGGCAGATGAGGGACTGCGAAGACAAGGCAAACGTTTCGACAACATAGGAGAGGAGGTATCACGGATGTTTGTTAAATTCTGTCCTGACCCCAGTTTGGCGAGTATGTTCAGGTGCAAGCCTGTTCAGGAATGGAGTGCAAGAGAAATACAGAGCAGGATTAATGATTACCAGAGGGAATTTAGATGCCGGGGAAATAGTACAGCGAATCTACGGAGCCATGCAACTGCAGTGCTCAACAGTGAACATGTTATCTACGATTGCCCTAAGACTGAGTCACCTTCTGTTCCAGTACAATCATTCAGTTCTATGCCTGATAGTCCGGCACGTCGCCAGCCAGAGCCTACACCAGCACCCAATCTGGCACAGTATCAGCCCTCCTCCTTCTCAACTCCGGCCCTAGCAATGTCTCAACATACACAACAGGCTGAGAGTCAGTTGCTCACTCGAATGATGGAGATGATGGAGCAGCTCATGGACAGGGTGCAATTTCGTGATGTTTCCAACCAAAGGCATGGCGCTAGACAGCAGCGCAGTTTTGTCAGAAGTGCCTGTAGAGTCTGTAATGACAGCAAACACACCACGGTGACACACTGCATGACAGATAAACTGTGTTTTGCATGCTTCTCCCCAGGGCACACAAAGAAGGACTGCCCTAAACACTCCTCTGCCCAGACACAACATGAGGGAAACTAGCAGACCCATATTCGGAGGGAGGCAGTGCGGGTCTTCATTGTAACTCCCAAGCCATTGATGATTGTGAGTCTGAGAATGCATACCTTTTAGCCAAAGGAAGTCTTGATAATTCAGAAGTCATTTATCAGAACATGCACATTGTAGGCCGACGTGACAGCCTATTTTATACGCCAGTTAGGATTGGAGACGCGGTGACATTAAATGCAATGTTGGACAGTGGTTCGATGGCCTGCACTATAAATGAGTCTGCTGAGATGAAACTGAGATCAGCTGGTGCAGTGGATGAATCCAGTGAGTTCCAAACTGATGTCACCCTTATAGGCTGCGGAGGGCTGCGTGTGAAACCTAAATCATCATTCAATGTTACCATGGAAGTGTATAGTATAAAGATGGCAGTACCCACCTTAGTGGTTCCTGGACAACATGATGAGCTGATAATTGGGACTAATGTCATTAAACACATTCTGAGATACTTCAAATTATGCGATGGATTTTGGCAAGCTCTGTCTAGTCCAACTTCAGCAGACCCTGAGTGTGAAAGTTTCTTGTCGATGCTTGCTGGATTGGACCGCTGGAGAGGAGAAGAGATTCCTGGGAAGATAGGAACAGTCAGATGCAATTCAGCTGTCCAGCTCGAGCCGGGCTGTGAGTATTTAGTGTGGGGGAAGCTGCCCAAATCCGCTGTAGTGTCCCCAGGAAGTGCAGTCATGACTGAGCCTACATCTTCTCACTCTGCTCCCAGAGGTGTTATGGTGGCTAGACTAATTATATCTCTGTGGGGAGATGGATGGGTCCCCTTGAAGCTTATCAACACTTCAGGCAGTCCAGTGTTGTTGAGACGGAATGCTAAAATCGCAGATCTCTATCCATGCATGGCTCTTGAAGATATTGTAGACGCCAATGCTGTTGATCCTTTCCTGGTGAACTGCCCCACAAGGTTGTCTGATGATGAGGCAGAAGTATCATCTGTGAGCGAGCGACTGAAGTCAGTTGGGCTGGACAGTCTTGACATTGACTCGTGTGATATCTCGGATGCATGCAAGCAACGGTTGTTGAATCTGATTCTGAGTTATGAAGACATCTTTTCACGTGGCCATCTTGATTGTGGGGAAGCAAAGGGTTTCGTGCACAGAATACACCTCTCAGACTCGAGACCATTCAGGCTTCCTTTCAGACGGGTAGCGCCCGGTCAATATCAAAAACTGCGTCAGGTCCTGACTGAAATGGAGGAGAAGGAGATAATTAGGCGATCTACCAGTGAGTATGCTTCTCCTCTCGTTTTGGTCTGGAAGAAGAACGGGGACCTGCGTGTGTGTACAGACTTCCGTTGGTTGAACAGGAGAACGCTGAAGGACGCGCACCCTCTTCCACATCAGGCGGATTGTCTGGCAGCACTTGGCGGTAACGGCCTGTTTAGCACAATGGATCTGACGTCCGGATTCTATAATATGCCACTGCATGTGGAGGACCGCAAGTTCACCGCCTTTACAACACCTATGGGCCTTTTTGAGTATAATCGGTTACCGCAAGGCCTCTGCAACAGTCCTGGCAGCTTCATGCGTATGATGACAAACATATTCGGAGATGAAAACTATCTCAGTCTCCTTTGTTATCTGGATGATTTAATTGTTTTCGGCCCAGATGAGAAAACTGCCCTTGATCGCTTGGAAATGGTGTTTGGCAGGCTGCGCACAAACAATCTTAAGCTGGCTCCAAAAAAGTGTCACCTGATGAAGAAATCAGTGAAGTTCCTGGGACATATGATTGATCAAACGGGTGTTTCTACGGACCCAAGTAAAGTTGAAAGCATCTCTAAGATAAACAGTTTAGATTTGATGGAGCTTGATGGAACAACTCCTTCTCAGAAGAAGATAAGATCATTCTTGGGAATGGTGAATTACTACCAGCACTTTGTTCCAAACTATTCTGCCGTAGCCAAGCCACTTTTTAATCTTCTGAAGGGTCAAAAGACGACAGCAAGGAATCTGAGGAAGCTGGGTCATGCTCGTCAGAATAGGAAGCTGAAATCTAGTGACTGGACACAAGCGCAGGACCAGGCAGTCGAGCGGCTGAAAACATCATTGGTCGAGAGCGTTGTTCTCGCCCATCCAGATTTTGATCGCCCTTTCATACTGGCAACGGATGCCTCTTTAGACGGTATTGGAGCTGTGCTCTCTCAGGTCACAGAGGGGGAGACGAAAGCCAGGCCTGTAGCCTTCGCCAGTAAGTCCCTTTCACGGTCGCAGCAAAATTATCCAGCACATCGTTTGGAGTTTTTAGCCTTAAAATGGTCAGTATGTGATAAATTCAGTCATTGGCTCAAAGGACATGAATTCACTGTCTTGACTGACAATAATCCTTTGGCCCATATACTTACAAAACCCAAACTTGATTGCTGCGAACAACGTTGGGTGGCTAAGCTGGCTAGCTACAACTTCGACATAAAGTATGTGCCTGGTCCCCAGAACATAGTCGCTGATGCCCTGAGCAGGGTTCCGTTTGTCAAAACTGATGTCACGCAGAGACTGCTCAAAGAGCCATATGGAGCACTACTGGCTGGTTCCAGAGGGATGTCTACAGATTCTGTACAGGATGCATTCAGACGTTCATGTGATTCAGATAAGAGGCTGAGTGTCATTAATCTTCGCCAGTCATGCAGACCAGACATAAAGCAGACCAAAGACCTTCTAACTGTCTCGAATGCAGATGTCTCTGCTATATTGAACTCTCATGTTGAGTGGAACATCGGTGCCAGAGCACGAGCAATGTCTGTCATTGATCACTTACCTCAGTTGATGTCAGAAGGGCAGGACACATTGCCAACATATTCAGAACAGGAGCTGCGTGAAAAACAGCTCACAGACAAAAATTTGTCAAGAGTCTTGTATTATGTTGAGCGTCAGCGTAGGCCTTCAAGAAGAGAGAGGTCAAAGGAAACAATGAGTGTCCTTCGATACCTGAAGCTCTGGGAGAAACTTGTTGTCAGAAGTGGTATCTTATACAGAGTGTCCTGTGACCAACTATCAAGGAAAAAACGCTTTCAGTTTGTGGTCCCAGAGTCTTTAGTGAGTGTGATCTTGAAAGGAATCCATGACGACTGTGGTCACCAAGGTCAGTCGCGAGGTATTAGCCTTGCAAGGCAGCGCTTCTTTTGGCTGAACATGGAGCGAAATGTGAAGGACTATGTGCGCTTGTGTCATCGCTGCACTGTGAGCAAAACGATTGATCCTTCTGGTAGAGCACCCCTGGAGAACATTTCAACAAGTAGACCATTAGAGCTTGTCTGCATAGACTTCTGGTCAGCTGAAGACTCTACTAACAAGTCTGTTGACGTTTTGGTGATAACCGATCACTTTACGAGGCTAGCACAAGCCTTTGTGTGTAGAGATCAATCTGCCAAACAGGTTGCCAGGATAATATGGGACAGGTATTTTTGCATCTACGGCCTGCCAGAACGCATCCATAGCGACCAGGGTCCGAGTTTTGAAAGCAAATTGATCCGAGAGCTTCTAAGGGTCTCTGGAGTGAACAAGTCGCGCACAACACCGTATCACCCAATGGGTAATGGAAGCGTGGAGCGCTTTAATAGAACCCTTGGAAATATGATTCGGGCTTTGTCACCAGATGTGAAGAGAGATTGGCCGAGACGGTTGCAAACACTGACATTTCTGTATAATTGCACAATCCATGAGACGACAGGATATGCTCCTTTTTATTTGATGTTCGGGCGTGTACCCCGTCTGCCCATTGACGTTCTGTTTCGCTCTGTCCTGAATGATCCAGATGTGACCTGCTGTGACAAGTTCGTATCCACTCTGGTCAAAGATCTGAAAGAAGCATTACAGATCGCACAAGAGCATGCAACGAAAGAACAGAAAAGACATGCAGAGTTGTACAACCGAAGGGTAAAAGGACTACTCATCGAAACAGGTGACCAGGTGCTCTTAGCGAATAAAACTGAAAGGGGTAAGAAGAAAGTTGCTGACAGGTGGGAGTCAACAGTTTACACTGTTGTGGATTGTAAACCAGACACTCATACTTACAGGATCCGTAATTCAGCCACAGGTCAGGAAAAAGTGGTTCATCGAAACTTGTTGATGTTGGTGAATTTCTTACCAGTGAACGTTGAACACCCTCAGTCTGATCAACTTTCTGGTGTATCCACTTCTTGCCAGAGGTCATCTTCAGTCCTGTCATTGTGTGCAGTGGAGGATGAGTCTTTAGGAGGAGATGTGGTAGTATCTGAGCACATGGAGGATAGCTGCAGCAGTGTTGCAATGGATGACTCTGTGATGATGAGAGGCAAGGTGATAGCCTCATGTGATGATGCTGACGTTAATTGTGAGGATGATTCTATGTCAGTTCAGGAATCTGAGACCAGAAACAGAACGATAAGTTGGGTTTCAGAGCTGCCTGAGGGATCATATCATGAGTCTGATCAAACCCCAAGTGGAGTTCTGGTAGATCCTGTAGCTGAGGCCTTTCTTGCTGCACCAAAAAGCCATGTATCTGACATGTCAAGAGATGTAAGAACATCTGTCTCTGATGGAGACACAAGAGGCGGCTCAGATTCACATGCATCTGATTCTGAGACAGTCCTGTTTGCCCAGCCACCCTCTCAAACTCCTACCATCACACATGTAGCTGAGAATGTACCGCAAAGTTCTAGCTCAGTCGCACAGGTTAGGACACGTTTTGGTCGAGTCGTTAGACCTGTTGAAAGATTAATACATGTAATGTCTACACAGGCTGTGGTTCAGGATACAAAACACAATGTTCAAGCTGTTTGCAAGTCAGTGTTTAGGGCATTCTCTGCTTAAAACAAGACTTTTGGTTTCGTGCCTGTTGACATATTGTCTAAAATAGTGTTAAGGCTGTTTTATAGTCTAAAAGCAGTAGTTCAGATTAAGCACATACCTGAAGAAATGGGTTGCTTTCACATCTTTGAGTACACCTTATGTCTCTGTACATTTTTTTTTTAAATTTTTTGTTTTTGTTTTGGTATTTTAATGGTGAATAGAGTATGGAAGGATATTGCGGAATGTATGTAGATGTTCTGCTGTCAGTAGCTGGTGAGAGAGCTTAGCGCTACTCTCTCATCACTTCATCCTTAAGGGATAATTGGTTTTTGACTGTCCTTCTATAGGAGTTCCTTTCATATTATGAAGTTTATTATTGTGAACTGACGGAAAAGTGTTCTGTTGTTGAAAATTCCCCTGGTCATGCATAAATTTTATGTAATTCAGTGGGAGTGGATGTAACAGGGTTAAAAAGAACATTTTATTTAAAGTATTGTGTGAATTTCATAAAATAAGGCATTTGGCTGTATTTATTGGTGTTAGAAGGCTCCCCTCCTGTGGCTTTTAATGGTACTGCAGATATTGTATTTTGTCGCTCTTCTCTTGCCGTACCGCAGCAGATTCAAGTGTCGACGCTGTGGGTACGTATGGTTTTTCATGCTCTGACGCATTAACAAATTAATTGTGAAAATAATACGTTTCAAGTGAATCTTTTTGACGCAATATATTTCTTACATATATGTGAACATATAGATAATGCATTTAGCACTTTACCATGGTTGTTGAGAGTATTATAAGATGTATTGAATTTACATGTGCGTCACATGTGCGAGCACGGATTCATTTCTCGTGACGATTGCGTCTGTCTTAACTATCTGACGATTATTTGTATTATGAGTTGAGTAAATGTGTAATCTCTATCTTTCTAGTCCATATGAATGTCTGCAGTCTGTCATCAGCCATTGTAAATTCTTTCTTCTTGTTGTTTCCAAAAAAGGTATGTTGCTTTCGTGTTTATTCTGTTAACAAATGTTATTTGACAATTAATGAAGAATTACTGATGTTGTTTGCAATTAACTATTTTGTACATTTACATTGGTGTACTTATTATAATACGTATAAGTATTATGTTAAGTTTTTCACATTGTATATCTTTACTATGTGTATAATATGAGTTAGTAGCAGCAGATTCAAGTGTCGACGCTGTGGTCCATATGAATGTCTGCAGTCTGTCATCAGCCATTGTAAATTCTTTCTTCTTGTTGTTTCCAAAAAAGAAAAATTCAAGCTGAACCCCAGTTGTGAGTGTGTCCTTCCACATCCGTTACATTACCATGACTACGGTTTCAGAATAAAAGTCCAGACTGAATGCGGTTTCAGAATAAAAGTCCCGACTGAATGAGCCTTTAATACAATTGTTAATATTATTATCACATTATTATCACATGCCTGCCGAGCCAGAGACGGTTCACGTCATGTCAGTCGTGTCTGTGTCTTCGGACAAGATGGCCACTGCGCCTGGGGTGTGTGTGTGTGTGTGTGTGTGTGTGTGTGTGTGTGTGTGTGTGTGTGTGTGTGTGTGTGTGTGTGTGTGTGTGTGTGTGTGCAGCACACACATCGGCTCCAGCCCGCGAGTCTCTTCCCGCCACCGTTCCAGAGTCTCGTCCCAAGATGGCCGAGGTTCATTGTCATTGGTTCATTGTTCACATGTGTCCCTAGTCTAGTCTTGTGTATTTAAGCACTCATGTTTGCCCTGTGTCTTTGTCTAGTATTGATTGTTTTCATGTATCCACTGTTGGAAAGCCCTGTCCTTGTTCTTGTTTTGAGTTTCATGCCTTGCCATGCCTTTGTTTTATGTGTGATCACGTTTTGCAAATAAAGTTGCATTTGGGTTCTCACTACAACTTGTCTTCAGTGGAGATCATTACAGTATTTGTGTGTGTTTTTTTTTATTGGGATAATTTTGTTGTAATTGCATAAGATAGCTTGTTTTTAATATAAGTTTTTAATATATTTTATAATGTAGCCTAATCATTTCACAGTAAATCTCCAAATGAATGTAGAAACAACAAAGACAGTATATTTTATAGGGGTGTCCCCGACTAAGGATTTTCATAGTCGCATCAGAATCGTCAAGTCTTCCCTATAGTTGACTAATAGTCGAATTGTGTGTGGGGTTGTGGAGGGGGCAGGGCTTTAACATTTTAAAGCCGCGATGTACAGAACATTAAACAAAGATATAGAAGAAAATGTATAAAAACATTTCAGATCAATACAACTAAGAGCTAACTTAAATAACTGCAGAAAGGCCACACTGCAGACAGGATTTGCATTTCACATGCAAATCAAATTAAATCTGCTAAATTGTCTGTGCGAGCAGGCTCTAAGTACAGAGCTCAAGATCAATGCACCGAAAAATAATTAATTAATTTACAGAATTAAATTAAAACAGTATATACCTTTCTAATAAATGAAAATACAAAAATAAGTCTGAATCAAGTCACAAGATGCAGAGTTCAAATGTGTGGAAAGTGCAGGGGAACAAATATTCAAAACACAAGCCACAAATAGTTAAATTACATAACCCTGAGTGATCAATAAATAAAATTAAAATAAAGAAATTCTTAAAATAACGAAAGTATTGCCAGAATTGTCAACTTTGTCTTTTTAACTGTAGAAACAACAATAAACACTAAACTCGATTGACAGTTTAGCTAAAATTAAAATTGTTCACAGCATCCAAAAATCAATTTAGAACCTGCTGAAATGTTTTGAAATCACTTGTAGCCTACCTGATTGAGAGAAAAAAAAAATCTAGTCTTTCACTCTGTCTGTGTCTCTGTGTCCGTTTGAGTCTTTTCTAATTGTGTGTGTGGGTAAAATACATTCTAAAACGCTTAACATGAAAAGCGTTTTAACGGCTTAATGTCCTAGACAGTTATATTAAAAGATCAAATTCTGTACACACCTTATTAATAAAGCTTACAGTATACCCTACTACAGAAAAGCACGCAGGCCCAGAATATGAATGCAACGCGTTAAATTAAACGTTAATTTTCCTCCCATTGAAACCTCCCATTGAAAAAAGTTATTATAAAGAAAACGCTTTACGTGACTTTTTATAGGAGGAACACGTTGCGTTCATATTCTGGGTTCATCTGTACATAGCATGGTTTCTTAATAAGATATGTACTAAATGCATTAAGCCACGTAAAAGTGCCTTTTAAGCGTTTTAAAAGCTTTTTTTCACGTTAAGCGCTTTAGAATGTCCCCAAGGAAAACCAACTTGTTAACGTTGGCCTGCAGAAGTGCTGTCATGGTAAATCCAGCCTTGAAGAATTTCCTTTCTGATGGTGTGCATCCACACTTTAGATTTTCTTATTCCAGACATTTTTAAAGATTTAAATCCCTGCCGCCAAAACGCTCCTCTCTCGGTCACGGAACGAAAGTGAAACTTAAATCTGTCCCAGGGTGTTTGGATTTATTCACGCATGTTAAAAATATTCATTAAAAGCTTCTTCCTTTGCACATTTGTATTTACAGCATTATCATAATAGGCTCCTGTATTAACGTATTGACATAAAACCGGTAATTCTATGTGAAATCAGACATTGAGCACCCTCATATAACCTCTGCGAAGAGTCGGCGTCAGATTGGTAGTCGAATCAGGCTCCTCCTATTTATGTGAAGGGTTACAAATTTATTAAAATGTTTAATTGAGCTTCCAATACTATAGTATTTTAACTGAGAAAGCTGCACACTGTTTTTCTATTTTTGAGGCAATCAAGGTGTCGGACATTAACCTCTTGTCACTTCTCAAAGTTCAGCTGGGCCTTTGTTGATTGGCATCATCTGAAGGCTCTGAGGTACACCTTTTGTCTTTTGTCCTGTCTCAGTGCGGGAAGTCCTGCCCCGTCCTGTTCTCGTGTCTCAGCTCAGTTACACGCTTTGTTTCAGAGTGTCTCCCATAGACATCATATAGATAGACGCCCTATCGACCGCTACTGCCTACTGGCGCGGACGAGCCGTGGGGCCGCCATCTTAAGCTGGTCACCCGCTCCGCTCAGTGTAATCTGTTTGGCAGGTGCAATGAGCTGTGAGCGCATTTAATTAATCATATCTCACTGAATACCGAACTAATTTTCACGTGTGTTTTTTTGCTGCAAAGGTCATACATGTAGCTACGATACAGGACATATTGAATATTTTATTCACAAAATACAACCAATAGTACGGTAATGTTAAATGTTAAATCTTACTTGTGAAAAGTAATCCCCGAGTAATGGTCCGCCGATCTGAGCAGGAAGATGCTGCACAGTGCTCTGGCCTCTACTGCTGCTATGCAACGGAAATAGGAGTATGACCGGTTTAAGATGGCGGCCGCATTTCTTTCACCACAGCGGCCAAAATGGCGTCTAGTTCTATATGATGTCTACGGTGTCTCCTCCCTCGATGTAACTCCTCCCCCTTAAAAGGTATGAACTCAAATGTATACTGATTTTAGTTAGACTTGGGTAAGATTTTGGACGAAGCAGACTACAGCAATAAAATAATCCTGCTTAAAAGATACAACCCCAAATCTCCTGGTCATCGCTTCTGAGTTCCTAAACTTTCGAATCTTCGACTATTCGGGGTCACCCCTAATATTTTAAATACTTGTTTCACAAGTTCACACTTATGAATGATCGGAGAGTAAACGGTTATGCGTATTTGGCGTGCTGTCCGGGGGGAGGGCTCCGAGCTCAAAAATTGGGCCCGAATCCAGAGGACAGTCATTTAAGACTGCTCTTATGAGGATACTCAACAAAACGAAAATTTTGACATAATTGTGTGTTATTACTGGTTCAAGCGCGGAAGAGTTTATTCTGGTGTAATGGATGGATTTCCCTCTGTGTGGGTGGATGGAGCTGGGAGGAAGTTAAACTCACGGCCCCTTTAAAAATGGGGAGATTTCCTTTTACTTCTGTTTTTCCACCGGCATGGTATGCTGCGTTCTTCGGCGTCGCAAGAGCTGTCTATTATGCATTGAGCATTAAGTGTGTATCACGTGCCGTAGACCTGCATAAGTTGGAAATTCTCTTTTAACTCTTGGCATGGGCCTGTGGATGTTCAATTGAGCCTGATCTCATGAAGTGTGTATACAACGAATGTTATTTCTTCTGCCATTTATACGCCAAAAATATATTTTGCGTGCATATGATACGCACATCATGGCGTGTAAATCCCCACCCCTCATCCTAACCAAGGAGTTTTCAGTGCGTAGCATATGCATGCAAAAAAACATTTTTGGCGTATAAAATGCACGAGAATAACATTCGTGATATAGATTGTGTTGGTTCAATTGCTTTAACATATTTCAAGGTATGTTTCTGCATTGATATGTCGCCGCATTCGTTCTTTAGTAGTGCTGTTTTTAATGATGACTCATTTATATAGCATGATCAAGGCAGTAGGCCTATTGGTGGTTTGTTCACCATTCTTAGGGCCAGTCAATTGTAGGGTACTGCAGGTAAGTTTATATGGTATTTTGTAAGTTGTTTGCTAACCAAATATGTAATTTTAGTGTATGTGTGGTTAATGACCACATTTGGTAATGATTTTATAAAAATCTGCCCGCTGTTGTTTTGCTGCTGTGGGGCGGCTTGTTACTGCAACCCGTGGTGCTGTGGAGACTGGAGATTGCACGCTCAAGTTCCACTGACTACCGTGATTTGGAGCGCATGGTTGTGTGAGCGGGGTTTTATGTGAGTGTGTGTTGATGCGAGCGTGTGCTGATGTGAGCACATGTTTGTGTGAGCACGGTTTAATGTGAGCGAGTCTTTATGTGAGTGTGTGTCGATGCGAGCGTGTGTTGACATGAGCGCATTATTGTGTGAGCACGGTTTAATGTGAACGAGTCTTTATGTGAGTGTGTGTCGATGCGAGCGTGTGTTGACATGAACGTATTATTGTGTGAGCACGGTTTAATGTGAACGAGTCTTTATGTGAGTGTGTGTCGATGCGAGCGTGTGTTGACATGAGCGCATGATTGTGTGAGCACGGTTTAATGTGAATGAGTCTTTATGTGAGTGTGTGTCGATGCGAGCGTGTGTTGACATGAACGTATTATTGTGTGAGCACGGTTTAATGTGAATGAGTCTTTATGTGAGTGTGTGTCGATGCGAGCGTGTGTTGACATGAGCGCATGATTGTGTGAGCACGGTTTAATGTGAATGAGTCTTTATGTGAGTGTGTGTCGATGCGAGCGTGTGTTGACATGAGCGCATGATTGTGTGAGCACGGTTTAATGTGAATGAGTCTTTATGTGAGTGTGTGTCGATGCGAGCGCGTGTTTGAGTGAGCTTGGTGTGAACGCGTGTTTGTGTGTGTGTGCTCGTGTTGAGATTCATTTGGTATTGAATAACTTTCTTGTTTTATTGTTTGATTAAATTGTATTTTTTTTTTTTTTGCTTGTTAATTGTGTTCTTGAGTAGGCCTACTATTGGTGGCCACTGCTCTAATGTCAATTCCTTTATAACCAACAAGGGCCAGCTTGACTTATCCCATGGGATATTGATATTGACTGTTCAAGATCCGATTTTTACAGGTGATCCGTTTGTGATATCAGGATTCCTTTCCTTTTGTGTGAATGTTGTTGTAGCCTACGTGTAATTCTACCCTTAAAATGCTTGATTGGTATAATTATACTTTTACATCTCTTTGAGTGTCAAATAAAGATTGTACACATCTCTGCTTGTTCTTTACATTTGTTTGGAAACCCTGTAGTTGGGAGCATTTATAAAACATATTCTATATCTTAGATTAGCCTCCGCCCACACTGGCACACGTCGTTCTGTGTCAGCAGGACATTCACAGACAGCACGTTCTCTTTTGTCATGTCGCGTTTTAATTAATCGCATGCGTTAATGTTGACAGCACGGACATAACCAATGTGTTTGTGAATATGCGGCAAGACGGACGTTGTGACAATATTTTCGTGTGTGTAATGATATCAGTTTATGTTGTTACCTGAGAAAACCACTAGAGGTCACTGTGTGCTAAGTGATGGGTTGTAACATGACTTGATGGATACAGAAGAAACCGGCACAAGTAGAAATAAAGTTACTGCACTGCAGAGTGTTAAATAAAGAAGGAATTAAACAAAACAGTGTGTATTTGACCGTAAGCGCAACAAGCCATAAAAAATAGGCAGCTTTCCACTGGGAATGAAGCACAGGAATTACATCATGCGCAGCCCCCGCAATTCAACGCCGAAAACTTACGATTTGCATTTTCATTATAAATTTGTGTACATTATTTGTTATTATTAGAGACATCCGAGATGGATGGTACATTTATTTTTTATTACACATTTTAGCAATTTTAAAATGTTTGGAGTTTCTACATGACACCAGCTCTGGCCAGACGGCACCCCGGTTGGGAAACGCTGGTCTAGAATGCATGTGTTTTGTTTAGCTCCTTTTGTTTCAGAAGTGGCAAATATTGAGTTATCAATTTTACCATACCAATCATTTTAGTACTTAATTTGGTACATTTTGGAAAAGGCATGTATATCACATACATGCAGTCTAGTTTAGGCTTATTTAATAACTAACATTTTATGTTGCCTATCCAAAATGCATTCAATTAAATATTTTTCCATTTATAGAGACATGTAGGCTTTTAGGGACATAATGAAAATGAATGGATGTTCAGTAACTGCTGTGTGCTTGTCCTGATGTCTCATTTCAGAGTATTTAGGATATAACGATCTGCTACACTGTGTCAAGCTGTTTTGACAACCTGCAAAGAAAGAAACAAAGAAGGGAGTGAAAAACTGAGTGATGCAGTGCAAAGACAGATAGAAATGAGGAAATATGTCCAATGTCCAACTCTATTAAATATAATATTTCTATTTTCAAACATATTAGGAATAGTTTGACAACTGAGGCAGCTTTCATGTATTTTAATGCCATGATCTCTTCTTACATCACTTATTGTTTGTCCTGTTGGTCTCAGGCCAACGAGACCACAATTAGACCACTTAGATCAGTCTATAATCAGGCGTTAAAGGTGCTTGACAGAAAACCTCAGCGCTATCATCATTGCAATATTTTACGTAAATACAAAGTACTAAGTTTTGATTCCCTAATTTTATTTACAAATTTAAGAACTGTTTTTAAAATTGTTAATAACCTTGCTCCACCCTCAATGAAAAATTTCATAAAACTTTATTCGGAACAAACAAACCGAACATCTCGATCAACAGTTCACAAAAATTTGGCTATCCCGAAAAGATCCTCCGCCTTTGCACAGACAGCTTATTCATTTAAAATTATAAAACAATGGAATCAACTCCCAAACAGTTTAAAGCTGTCTGTAGATGTGAACCATTTTTCTCAAAACTTAAAGAAATACATTCTTGAGAACCAGCTGTGTCAGCATCAGTGCATTTAATGTATATATTATGGGTAGAGATGGTCTTTTAAATATGTTCTCTCGTCTTGTACATCTGATTGTTTTTGTGACCATCATAGACTAATATTATGTCTAGCTTAAATTACTATTGATAGTTGTTTTGTAATGTAATGTTTTATAAATTGTGTGCACCTGCCCGGGGACTGCGGATGAAAATTAGCTTCGGCTAACTCTGGCACAAAACATCTCTTTGTAAGACTAATGTATTTTGTGCATTGTCCCTGATAAATAAAAAAAATAAAAATAAAAAATAGAAACGGAGCACGAGATTGACACAGATCTGGCCTGTGCAAAATACAATTAAGGAAAAGCAGTGCACTGGGGATAAAGAGTGAGTGAACCGTAAAAAGATGGAACAGATATTTTTGCTGACACCTCCAGGAAGCTTCGATTTTGTCAGCCGAGCTGTTCCCCTTCAGTCGCTCACGTTCGACGTGACGTCGACGGGACGACGTTAGGGGATCACTTCAGGGAGCCCTATCAACTTCGAGTATCTAAAGAACAAGCCAATGAACGTTGGCGTGCGTGAAACGCGTCACGCGCCCCGCCCCGCAGCGCGGGTATAAACAGGAAGCGGACGCCGCACTCATTGTCTTTCGCTTCGGAGCCGAGCTTTCATTGATTCTGAGTTCTACAGACTGCTGCACGTTGTTCATAACGAGAACTAGAGGGAGAAGGAAACTCTGCTCAGTGCTGGTGTGACGGCGCGATCAGTGGTGGCCGCGAGCATTCTAACCACAACTGCCGTTTTCACGGCATCATCTGTGTGTGTGTGTGTCGGTCTCGTGGGCGTTCCTTAACTGAGAGTGTACCCGATTACACCGCGGCTATCCCTGGGTGCTTCAGCACTAAAAGAGTTTTTATTTCTTCCTCTGTTTGTTATTTTCACTAAAAGAGCAACACAAGCGTGACCCTGCGTCCTTTTCAGGATGTCATTCCGCTTGTGCGTTTCTGGGTGCGGTCGTTCCCTGGCGCCAGCAGATGGCCACAAGAGTTGTCTCTCGTGTTTGGGCATTCAGCATGCTGAGGCAGCTTTTGTGAATAGTTCATGTTCCCATTGCGGGAATATGACTATGGCAGCGCTTAGATCGAGACTCGCTTACCTCACGGGAGGTGCAGTCCCCTCGCCTATGCCCGATCTAGTGCTTATTCTGCCCTGCAGAATAGGCCTACTTCAGCGCATGACCAGGGTGATCTGAGGATTACCGTGAGGGCTTCCCCGTCGAGGCAATCTCCGCGGGCCCCTCACGCCTCTCATGTGCTGTTGCCATCCACGCCCCTTGGCGAACGGCTCGGTCCTTCTCCGGAACGGCCAGTCGTTTCCTTTGGGGCGCCAGCTGACGATCAGATGTCGATCGCAGCATCGGAAGGGGAGCCTTTCTCCTCTGGAGATGACGATTCGGCTGCGTTGCCCCCTTCGGGGTGTGTAGCGTTGTCCGAGCCGGATCCAGAGTGGGCGGCTATGCTTTCCCGGGCCGCCGAGAAGGTCGGGCTTGCGTGGAATCCTCCACCATGTCCCGAACCTTCTCGGTTGGACGATTGGTTTCTCGGGGCGGGCCGTGCTGGTTCTCAGTGCGCCGCCCCGGTACCTTTCTTTCCGGAAGTGCATGAGGAGCTTTCTAGGACGTGGAAGGCACCGTATAGTGCCCGAAGCCGTTCTAGTGGCTCCTCCCCCCTCGCCACCCTCGACGGCGGGGCAGCTAAGGGGTATGTGGATATCCCCCCGGTGGAGCGGGCCGTCGCGATGCAACTGTGTCCGGCGTCCGCCTCCTCCTGGCGGGGTGATCCGCGCCTCCCGTCCAAGGCCGGTAAGTTTTCGTCCGGTCTTACGGCGAAGGCTTATAAGGCCTGTGGACAGGCTGCTTCCGCCCTCCATGCCATGGCGCTCTTGCAGGTCCACCAGGCCCAGGCGCTCATGGACATGAACGAGGGTGGTTCTGACCCAGAGCTCCTCCGGGAGCTCCGTGTGGCTACTGACCTCGCCCTCCGGGCGACGAAGGAAACCGCACGTTCAGTCGGTCAGGCGATGTCCACCTTGGTGGTCCAGGAGCGCCACCTTTGGCTCAACCTGGCGGATATGAGGGACACTGATAAATATCGGTTCCTGGATGCCCCTCTTTCCCAGGTTGGGTTATTCGGCGATGCGGTCGAGAGCTTCGCCCAACAGTTCTCGGCCGCCCAGAAGCAGACGGAGGCCATCCGACACATCCTGCCCCGGCGGGCCGCTGCTGTTTTCACCCGTCCGCCGGCTGCAGACCCTCCGTCTGCTCGTCGCCGAGGCCGTCCTCCTGCGGCGTCCTCCGCTCCCGCTAAGCCTCAGCAGCAACCTCCATCCAGGCCTCGGCGTGGAGCAAACCGCAGGAAGTCGGCCACGCCCGTCCAGGCCGCTGCCAAAACAGGTGGTAAGCGCGCGTGCAAACGACCCTGAGACGGGCGACCCAGAGGTGGATCAAGTTGCTCTTCAGGAGACGGTGAAGGCACCGCTCCTTCCCCCGGTGGAGGGCCGGGTGGAGAATCTTCTGTTTCCTTTTGTTCCTTTTCCGCCACTGCCTTCAGTGGTACCCACATATTCAATAAAAGAGCAATTTCTGAAACCTCTGGGTCCCAAGAGAGCGCGCTTGGCGGTCGACGACGCTATGCCTTGTCACCCTCGAGCCCCTCTTTCCTCGAAAGCGAGCAGCAGTGGCTGTGCTCCGGACACACTGACGCCTCCACACACTCACTCTGCCCTTCGGCGGAAGCAGGTACGTGTTGCACCACACACTCAGACCCCACTCCGGGCCGCTATGCCGTCCGAGTCGGGTCCCTGCATTCCGCCGCGCTGCCCCACCCCGGGTATGTCTGTGGTGCCGTTGATTCCGCTTGCGCGGTGTCTGGGAGCCTGGCTAGCGCTTCCCAGCCCGTCTCGCTGGCTCATCCGTACTGTCAGACTCGGCTATGCGATTCAGTTCGCCCGGCGTCCCCCTGTATTCAGGGGCATTCTGTTTACCCGCGTTCTGCCGGACAGTGCCCCTGTGCTCAGGGCAGAGATCGCAGTCCTACTGGCGAAGGACGCGATCGAGCCGGTCCCTCCAGCCAATATGAAGACCGGCTTCTACAGCCCGTACTTCATTGTACCCAAGAAAGGCGGTGGGTTACGGCCAATCTTGGACCTGCGTGTCTTGAACCGGTCCCTTCACAAACTGCCGTTCAAGATGCTTACGCAGAAACGCATTTTCAAATGCATCCGTCCCCAAGATTGGTTTGCAGCGATCGACCTGAAGGACGCGTACTTTCATGTCTCGATTCTCCCTCGACACAGACCGTTTCTTCGCTTTGCGTTCGAGGGACGGGCATATCAGTACAAAGTCTTACCCTTCGGGCTGGCCCTGTCGCCCCGTGTCTTCACGAAAGTCGCGGAGGCGGCCATTGCTCCCATGTGCGAGCGTGGTGTTCGCATTCTCAACTACCTCGACGACTGGCTTATTCTCGCCCAGTCGAGAGAACAGTTGTGCGAACACAGGGACATGGTGCTCAGTCAACTCAGCCACCTAGGGCTTCGGGTCAACTGGGAAAAGAGCAAACTCACCCCCGGGCAGAGGATCTCTTTTCTCGGTATGGAGTTGGACTCGGTCAACATGACAGCGCGCCTCACCGAGGCCCGCGTCCAGTCAGTGTTGAACTGCGTGAGCACGCTCAGACGCAGAACAGCGGCTCCACTGAAACCGTTTCAGAGGCTCCTGGGGCATATGGCATCTGCAGCCGCGGTAACGCCGCTCGGATTGCTTCATATGAGGCCGCTCCAACACTGGCTCCACGATCGAGTCCCGAGATGGGCGTGGCAGAGCGGCTCGTGCCGGGTCCAAGTGACCCCGCACTGTCGCCAAACTCTCAGCCTGTGGTCAGACCCTTCGTTCCTGCGGGCAGGTGTCCCCCTGGAACAAGTGTCCAGGCACTCTGTGGTCACCACGGATGCCTCTGCCACCGGCTGGGGGGCCACGTACAACGGGTATGCAGCTTCAGGTCTGTGGACGGGGCCTCAACTGCATTGGCACATCAACTGCCTCAAGTTGTTAGTAGTACATCTTGCACTGGGCCGCTTCAAAACGCCGCTTCGAGGCAAGCATGTACTGGTCCGTACGGTCAGCACTGCGACCGTTGCGTACATCAACCGTCAGGGCGGTCTACGCTCCCGCCGCATGTCACAACTCGCCCGCCATCTCCTCCTTTGGAGTCAGAAGCATCTGAGGTCGCTTTGTGCCATTTATATTCCTGGCCTGCTCAACCGTGCAGCCGACGAGCTCTCACGGCAGCAGGTGCTACCGGGAGAGTGGCGACTCCATCCCCAGGTGGTCCAGCTGATTTTCAGGCGCTTCGGGACCGCACAGGTAGATCTGTTTGCCGCCCCGGACACGTCTCACTGCCAGTTGTTCTATTCCCTGACCGAGGGCACCCTCGGCACGGATGCTCTGGCACACAGCTGGCCCCCGGGCCTACGCAAGTATGCGTTTCCCCCAGTGAGCCTTCTTGCACAGACCTTGTGCAAAGTCAGGGAGGACGAGGAGCAGGTCTTGTTAGTTGCGCCGTATTGGCCCAACCGGACCTGGTTCCCCGAACTAGTGCTCCTCGCGACAGCCCCTTCCTGGCCCATTCCTCTGAGAGAGGACCTGCTCTCTCAGAGACGGGGCACCCTATGGCACCCGCGTCCAGACCTCTGGAAACTCCATGTCTGGTCCCTGGACGGGACGCGGAGGTTCTAGGTGACCTACCCCCAGCGGTAGTTGACACCATCACTTCAGCTAGAGCCCCCTCTACGAGGCGCCTCTATGCATTGAAGTGGAACCTATTCGTTGAATGGTGTTCTTCTCACGAGGAGAACCCCCGAACTTGCTCGGTCAGAGCCGTGCTTTCCTTCTTGCAGGACGGGTTGGAGCGAAGGCTGTCTCCCTCCACCCTTAAAGTGTATGTTGCCGCCGTCGCCGCACATCACGATGCAGTTGATGGTAAGTCGTTGGGAAAGCATGACCTGATCGTCAGGTTCCTGAGGGGAGCAAGGAGACTAAATCCTCCTCGCCCACTCTCTATACCCTCTTGGGACTTGTCTCTGGTCCTTTCGGCACTTCAGAGACCACCCTTTGAGCCTTTGCAGTCAGCTGAGTTAAAAATTCCCTCCTGTAAGACAGTTCTCCTGGTTGCATTGGCCTCCATCAAGAGGGTAGGGGACCTGCATGCATTTTCGGTCGACGAATCGTGCCTGGAATTCGGCCCGGCTAACTCTCACGTGATCCTGAGACCCCGGCCCGGATACGTGCCCAAGGTTCCTACCACTCCCTTCCGGGACCAGGTGGTGAACCTGCAAGCGCTGCCTTCGGAGGAGGCAGACCCAGCCCTGGCTTTTCTCTGTCCCGTCCGCGCTCTGCGTCTGTACGTGGACAGAACGCAAAGCCTTAGGACCTCAGATCAGCTCTTCGTCTGTTACGGAGGCCAGCAGAAGGGAAAGGCTGTCTCCAAGCAGAGGATGGCCCACTGGATAGTGGATGCCATCGCCTTGGCTTACGAAGCCCAAGGCGTGCCTTGCCCGCCCGGGTTGAGAGCCCACTCCACTAGGGGTGTCGCTTCTTCTTGGGCGCTGGCACACGGTGCCTCGCTGACAGATATCTGTAGAGCTGCGGGCTGGGCGACACCTAACACGTTCGCTAGGTTTTATAGCCTACGTGTCGAGTCGGTTTCTTCCTGTGTGCTCGCTTCAACCAGCCGGTAACACCGAAGTTCCCGCTCTTGTGTCGGCTTGCTGCGCCACTCCCCTCCACATGGAGCGGATACGTGCGCTTTTTTGCTCCAGTCGAGTTCCCCACTCTGGCGAACCCTGTGAGTTCCTCCGCACCCCTCCGGCAGTCGGACGTTGCGAAGCGTCCGACGCCAGGCCTAGTGCTCGTATGCTTGTGTAACTTGTGCTAGGCTGGGTTCCATATGTGGTGATCCCTGCGGCGATCCCATATGAGTATTCTTCCACGACCAGCTCCCTGCGGTGAGCCCGTGTCTTTCCCTTGGCAGAGTCCGCTCTGCCGTCACTGTCTGGTGTAGCCTCCCCCTTCTCAGGCTGGAGCCACCCCAGTGACATTCCATATGTTGCACTGCCCTTCTGGCCAGTCCATATGTGTATTCTCCACATGTTACCTCCCTTCGGGCAGGATGTGGCTTCCGCAGCGTACCTCTCCCCTGGAAAGGCACGCTTTCCCAGTGTTATCCAAGAGTTCCACTGTGTGGGTTAATGGAACAACAGTGAACTCCCTCTACGCAGGTCTTCCGCCCCAGCCAGTTGGGGGTCTGAGAGTCTTCCGTAGGGCGCTGGATGTGGCAGCAACCGTTGGTGTTTTCCATGGGATCCCCTAACGTCGTCACGTCGACGTCACGTCGAACGTGAGCGACTGAAGGGGAACGTCTCGGTTACTGATGTAACCCTCGTTCCCCGAAAGAAGGGAACGGGAGACGTGACGTCCCGCTGCCACAGTTGCTGACCATCGCTGTACGGCCGACTCAATCTCGGCTCCTCAGCGAAAAACAATGAGTGCGGCGTCCGCTTCCTGTTTATACCCGCGCTGCGGGGCGGGGCGCGTGACGCGTTTCACGCACGCCAACATTCATTGGCTTGTTCTTTAGATACTCGAAGTTGATAGGGCTCCCTGAAGTGATCCCCTAACGTCGTCACGTCGACGTCACGTCTCCCGTTCCCTCCTTCGGGGAACGAGGGTTACATCAGTAACCGAGACGTTTTTCAGAGTAAACTAAATTCTAATAATTGTATTCTAAATACAATACCTCCAAGTAAAGACGAGAAAAGGAGTTATGAAGAGGTCAAGAAGGTTTGAAGTAAGCACTTTATTGGCAGTATCAATATTTTTATTCACAACTGATGTAAGGCAACAGTTCCTCAATGTTGTAATGTTTATGTAAGTAGATGCTAATGAACTTGAATCATTCTCTATTGAGTATTTCCCATTTATTAGCAAGCAGTTTAGCTTACAAGCAATATGATAGAATTAACTCTTGTCTTCATTCAGATGATGTAGGTATTCCAATATTATCCAAGAATGCAACATTTTACAAGTTAACAGCTGGATAAGAGAGAAAATTAACAATGGAAATTACCTTCAGAGCTGGCCCTCCCTATAAGCGAAGTAGCGAACTAAGTGGCTGCTCAGGACCCTGCCCTGCCCTGCCCTACCCTACCCTGCCCTGCCCTGCCCTACTCTGCTCATTCGCATCATGTTAACGCAGCGGTAGAGTGCACTGCACTTATTTGCAATCATGAAAGTTCATTATTTGCATTTACTTTAAAGCCTTGCCGGTTAAACATTTCATTTGAGTGTTGTTCTGGCATGTGTTTTTTCTGAGCGCATAGGCTACACCTCGGATCGCACGCACACTAAAAACATTTCAAACAGCGCTGATTACTGGACTTTATCTTTTGCATCTGCTTGTGCTAATACTGTTAAATCCACACAAGGTTTCCATAAACTAAGTTGGTTATGTCTTAAGTAAAATAAGTCAGTTGCATCTGTGTGTTAGAATTGAGCAGGTCTTAAAGGGACAGCAGCCTAATTGTAAACATGCTGCCCTTTGTTCTTAAAAAGACACATCACCCAAAAATAATTTGGCGGGTGTCATAATTCGGCACAACACCTGCACTCTTAACTAAATGGATAAGTATAATCAAATAAATGAATATTACACCATTTCAACACAATTAAAAATACTTATATTTTAGAAGATCTGAGGTGAATTGTTGCTTATAGTAAGGCTAGAAAAGGCACACAAAATAATATGCAAACCGACACAGACACTTTTAACATTAAAGGGGAACTTGGCAACTCTAGCCATTTCTTCGCTGATTCAACTCTAGCTCATTCTCGCTTCTCACAAGACTTCCTATTTCCAACTTACCGAGACATTAGTCCCCATGTTGCAAGTTGGTTTTCCACCTGGGAATGCTAAACGGTTTTATTAAGTTGAAATAGTTGCCAAGTTCCACTTTAAAGAAAGCACATAAACAGCAGCTTGCCTGAGATTAGCATACTTTATGTTCTCTGCAACGTTGCAGAAAAAGGAACCATTTCTAAAATTGAATCGTCGCGGATGGTTAGAACAAAAACTTGGATTAACATGGAAAAGATCCCTTTAAACATGGCTGGTTTGAACACGGTGTAATAAATGTAGGCACTGACAGTGACAAGAAAGCCTATTATTTAAATTTGACAAAAGCCGCGTTTCCACTGCCGGGTCAGGGCCGAGCCGTGCTAGTGCTTGCCAGGGCCAGTTGCGTTTCCACTGTCACTTCGGGGCTTGATCGGGGCTTAATCGGGGCCAACGGCCAGGATTTCTGGCCCGTCGAATACCTTGGGCCAAAGCGGGCCAGCTCGGGCTAGAGGCGTGCTCAAGGTAAAAGGCGGAGTTTATCGGTGTTATGGCATTGATCAGGGGCGTGCCGTGTGTGCTATGCATAGATCACCTATTTACCATGTGAAAAGCGCTGGGGGCGTGGTGGCCTCAGCTCATTAAAGATAGTAAAGGGAGAGTGAAAAAACTGTACCTCCTTAGTTTGAAACGGATTACATAAACTGGAAATATAAAAAAATTAAAAAAAATTAAAAATTAAAAATTAAAAATTAAAAAAAAAATTACTTCATTTAAAAGAAGAGAATTTCAGCTTCATAAAGAGAAATCTCTCGTGTCTCTGTGACAAGTATTGACAGAGTTAGTTATTTTTTCGTATTATTATTGTATGCTATTGTTTCAGAATGGACTTCACTGACAGAGAGAAGGCAAAACGAGCATCATGTTTATTTTTCTTTATTTGACGAAAAGCACAACACTTTGTTTTTATTGTGAGTACCCAAAAAAAAAAAAAACACTTAACAGGATCTAATGATGTACAACACTTATATGTAAGATCAAAATCAACAGAGTAATTTGATTCTCTTTTGCACTGATAAGGAAAAAATCCAGCAAAACGCGCGGGCGCGGTTGCCGACCCCAGAGGGTTAAACACTTTATGCACAGATTCCATTTAAGTGAAGTAATTTCCCTACAAAATGTTTGTTTTTAGCGGCAAGAAAAATTCAATGTCAATAATGTCAGAGGGTGACCTGCTAATGACGGTTATAGGCAACCAGTCGTGGGAACGCCCACTAGCGACATGAATCTCTGTCGCTGGCGACATGCAGCAGCAAAATCGCTGGCGGTGTGAACAGGGCTTGAGAGATATGAGACCGGTGCGTCGCGCAGGCGTCGCTCAACAGTAATCACGCCACCGGCCTCGTCCTGCTCGCCACAGACATGTTTGTATTCTTGAGAGAATAATAATAATTTATGCATGGTTATTGAAAAAACAAAAAATTAAGTTTCTGAAATAAGGCCATAAAACACATACTAAATATGTGTCCACAAGTCTTTTGACTAATGGATGTTGTCGCCTAGAGTTTTTGCTTCACAACCATAGCAAAAGAAAATTTCTTGCAAAAGTTAATATTTCATCTTTGTTTTGTTTTTTTATTATTTAAAATGAGACTAATCTGATATTATTTTAACCTTATATCTGTTATTTAACAGTTGAGATAGTTATTTAATGTTAATCTAACCAGCAGAAGAAATTTGCTGGGTTTAAATCCCAGTTGTGCAGGCGGGGCAAGTTGTGGTAAAAAAATAAATTCTCTGAACCCCAAGTGGATTTACACAAACTGAAAAAGTGTTGGGTTGTGCCCCGCTCTCCTCTATCAGTTATAGAATTGAACACTTTTCTTTATTTACATGAACCAAGAACCTCAACATTTCACAAGTAATTCAATATTAACAGCTGGAGAGAAGAGAGAGAAAATGGCTTCAGAAATGTTTGTAGAAACACTGGAAAGTTTGTAAATTTTGCATTTTGTAGAATTTCACCATATAATATGAAAGTATAGCTATTATGTAAAATTTCAGAGTAGATTTGACAAGCAAATTATTAATGTAAGACAAAAGAAATATATAGATTGTAGCAAATTAGCCATGCACTCGTGTATATATAACACACAAATATTTCATTATAGTTGATTTTTAAGGGCCTGAATATACATTTGCTTTTTCCGCTTGTATCACATATTCATTTTCTTAATAGTTGTAAATTAAAACTTCTTGATTGTGGTTAGTGCAAATTCTTTTTTGGTTTTTATTTACATATTCTAAAAACAGCACATCCATAGTTAATCTTTTGAGATTTTATGTTATTTTGTTAGTTTTATCTGACAGGAGTGATGATCAGTGGGTTTGAGGTTTTAAGCCCTGGGCTGAAATATGGATAGAGTTTCTCAGTGAAAGTCTGACCAGTGAAAGAGTAGATATGAGATCTGGACTCCACGTCATAAAAAGAGACCAGACCCTCCTTATAATCCACAAACACACCAACCTTCTCAGGTTTCACTCTCAGAGATAAAGAGACAGATGGACTTTCACAAGCAAAATATTGATTCTCATTCCTCAGAACCACAGTCCAGAATCCCTTCTCAGGACTCAGTGTGATCGCCCCCTTCCTGTTAATGGATTCTCTGATCACTCCTAAATCCCAGTCAGTCTTTCCCTTCACCTGCACCTCATAGTAAAATCTCCCTGAACTGAATTCCTGCTTTGCCAGAACACAACCCACATCAAATCTCTTTAGGTTTTCTGGGACGTCCTGCTTAATGTCTCCATGACTGACTTGTTTTCCATCATCAGAAATTATGAGATGTGGATAAGCTGTATCAGGATCCAGAGTCACATCCACTGAGAGAGATCAGACATTATTAATCAACTTCAGAACAAACGTTTTCAGATACAGTATATCATACAGATTATAAACAATGTATTGTAAGTGTATTAAAGAAAATGGTGTCATGCACACTGTACCTGCAAACTTCTGCACAAACTTTAGTCCTGTGAACACAGATGACAATATAATGATGAATTATTTATACCAATAATTTCAGGTTAACAGTGAGTTTCTCTCTACTGGCAGCATCAGTGGCATGAGAAAATTTCACTAATAAAACCAAGAGATACACTTTCCTCATTTTTAAAGGAAACTTAAGCTCTGAATTGAGGAACTGATTATGCTGATTAAATTAAGGAAATAATGTTACCTATTTATTTTAAGAGAATTAGTTCAATTATGCACTTTTATATAGAGACACCCTTGTTAGTTCCCAGCATGCTTTGCATATGGCTGGAAATGGAGAGTAAATATTGGAATTAAGTGTTCCCTATCAGTCGGTCACTATGACGTAGGTCATATCAGTACAAAGTCCTACCCTTCGGGCTGTCCCTGTCCCCCTGTGTCTTCACGAAAGTCACGGAGGGGGCCCTTTTTCCCATGAGAGAACAGGGCGTTCGCATCCTCAACTATCTCGACGACTGGCTCATACTAGCACACTCTCTTTAAATGAGTCCACCCCGCAAGATTACTGTTATAAACATGAGCCTCGTCCGAAAGGCAAAGGGGGAGGTGTTGCTGTAATTTATAGTAATATTTTCAAAACCACTAAGAAATCTAGTTTTAAATATACTTCTTTTGAAGTGTTGGTGCTTAATGTAAATATATATAGTGTAAACGATAAATCACGTTTGAGAATTCTGCTGGCTACTGTATACAGGCCACCAGGGCACCAAAAAGATTTTATCAAAGAATTTGCTGACTTTCTATCAGAATTAATATTGACTGCAGATAAAGTCCTAATTGTTGGTGATTTTAATATACATGTAGATAATGAAAAAGATGCATTGGGATTGGCATTTAAAGACATTCTGAACTCTATTGGAGTTAGACAACACGTGTCAGGACCTACTCATTGTCGTAATCATACTCTAGATCTAATATTATCACATGGAATAGATGTTGATGCCGTTGAAATTCTGCAGCAGAGCGACGACATCTCAGATCATTATCTAGTCTCGTGTAAATTACATTTAGCCAAGGCTGCAAAGCCGACTCCGTGTTATAAATATGTTAGACCTATCACTTCTGCCACTAAAGTTCCCTATCGGTCAGTCACTACAACGTAGGTCATGACTGACCAATAGGAATCTTGCTAGAGAGGCCAATCTACTTCGAGTGAAACTAAAACAAGCCAATCCACATTGGCGTGCAATCATTTGCAACAGCTGTGCAGCCTCGCAGCGCGGGTATTTAGCAGCAGCTGGTGTAATTGCACACTAGCTTTTTGCTTCGGAGCCAAACACTTCGATGTTTCTGCTTCAATTGAGTTTGAAATTCTACGAGCCTTTCTGGACCTCTCCTTCCCGGTGCGGGCGTGACAGCACGGCAGCGCGAGCAGTTTCACTTTCTCTCTCTTCCTTTTTTTTGTTGTTTTAAAAAAAAAAAAAAAACTGAGCAAACAAAAAGAGCTGTTTTAACAGCTGGTGAGGTGCGCTTCAGAGCGCTCAAAAGCTGTTGTAACAGCTGGTAAGGTGCGCCTGGCAAGCGCTCAAAAAGCTGTTGTGACAGCTGGTAAGACCTCCCAGTGAGAGAGATTCAGCGCACAGAACGGGTGCACATTCCCGTCTGTGATCGCTGTGACTGTTCCCCTGTGTGTTTCAGCACCAGTGAGAGTAGTCCCTAAAAGAGCTTACACAGATAGTTCGCGTCTTTTTCAAGATGCCGTTCGATCTGTGTGTTTCTGGATGCGGTCGTTACCTGGGGTCGCGGGATGGTCACGATTGCTGCCTCGTGTGTCTGGGCCTCGAACACGCACAGGCAGCATTCGTGGATGAGTCATGTACCCATTGTGGGAAGATGACCATCTCGGAGCTGAGGTCGAGACTCACGTTCCTGCAAAGGGGCGGAGTCCCCGTGCCTGCAATTCGTTCCAACCCCCCTTCGCGGGTTGCTTCGGGCATACTCTAGCGCCGCGCCGCAGCAGCAGCCTCCATCCAAACGGCGCCGTGGAGCCAGTCGCAGGCAGGGCGCCCCGCCGTCCAGGCCCCCGCCAAGAAGGGCGGCAAAGCCAAGGGTAAGCGGCCCTAAGACGGGCGACCCAGAGATAGAAGGGACTGCTCTCCAGGAGACGATGACTGCATCGCTCCCTCCCCCGGAAGAGGGCCAGGTGGTAAATCCTTTGTTTCGTTTTGTTTGTGTTCCGCCGCTGGCCTTAAAACCAGCGGTACCCAAATTTTCAATAAAAGAGCAGTTTCTATCATCTCTGGGTCCGAAGGAGACCCGGAGAGCAGTGGGGGGACGGAATCCTCACCACTCTCATCCGCCTCTTCTATCGCCAGCCGGCAGCTGTGTACGGTCCGAGAACGCCACCGAGCCGACTCCCGCACCCCCTGCCCCGTGGAACCAGGCAAGTGCTGCACAGCACACTCAGACCCCGCTACGGGCCGCCTCCCAGAGAGAGCCTCCCGGGCCGCGTCCCTGTGTTCCACCTCGCTGCCCCACTCCGGGTACGCCTACGGTCCCTTTGGTCCCGCTTGTATGGTCTCTGCGAGCCTGGTTAGTGCTCCCCAGTCCGTCTCGCTGGCTCATTCGAACCATCAGGCTCGGCTATGCGATTCAGTTCGCCCGGCGTCCCCCCAAGTTTCGGGCCATCCACTCCACTACAGTGAGAGCAGCCGATGCCCATGTCCTGCGTGCGGAGATCGCAGTCCTACTGGCGAAGGATGCGATAGAGCCGGTCCCTCCAGCCGATATGAGGTCAGGGCACTACAGTCCCTACTTCATTGTACCCAAGAAAGGTGGTGGGTTACGACCGATCTTGGATCTGTGAGTTTTGAATCGGAGCCTCCACAAGCTACCGTTCAAAATGCTCACGCAGAGACGCATTTTTCAATGCATCCGTCCCCAAGATTGGTTTGCAGCGATCGACCTGAAGGACGCGTACTTTCATGTCTCGATTCTTCCTCGACACAGGCCATTCCTGCGCTTTGCGTTCGAGGGTCGAGCATATCAGTACAAAGTCTTACCCTTCGGGCTGTCCCTGTCCCCCCGTGTCTTCACGAAAGTCACGGAGGGGGCCCTTGTTCCCATGAGAGAACAGGGCGTTCGCATCCTCAACTATCTCGACGACTGGCTCATACTAGCACACTCTCGAGATCAGCTATGCGAACACAGGGACCTCGTGCTCAGGCACCTCAGCCAGTTGGGTCTTCAGGTCAACTGGGAAAAGAGCAAACTCTCCCCTGTGCAGAGGATCTCTTATCTCGGTATGGAGTTGGATTCGGTCGCTCAGACAGCGCGCCTCACAGAGCAGCGCGCTCAGTCGGTGCTGGACTGCTTGAACATGTTCAGAGGCAGGACGGCGGTCCCACTGAAATTCTTTCAGAGGCTCCTGGGGCATATGGCAGCCGCAGCAGCGGTAACCCCGCTCGGCCTGCTTCATATGAGACCGCTTCAGCACTGGCTTCACGGCCGAGTCCCGAGATGGGCGTGGCATCACGGCACTCACCGGGTGGCAATCACACCGGCGTGCCGCCAGACCTTCAGTCCGTGGTCAGACCTTTTGTTCCTGCGGGCAGGAGTCCCCTTGGAACAGGTGTCCAGGCATGCTGTGGTATTCACAGATGCCTCTGCCACCGGCTGGGGTGCCACGTACAACGGGCATGCAGTGTCAGGGGTGTGGACGGACCCCCAACTGCATTGGCACATCAATTGCCTCGAGTTGCTAGCAGTACATCTCGCTCTGAGCCGCTTGAAAAGGCCGCTACAGGGCAGGGACGTGCTGGTCCGTACGGACAACACGGCGACCGTTGCGTACATCAACCGACAAGGTGGTCTACGCTCCCGTCGCATGTCGCAACTCGCCCGCCATCTCCTCCTCTGGAGTCAGAAGCATCTGAGGTCGCTTCGAGCCATGTATGTCCCCGGCGTGCTCAACCGTGTGGCCGACGAGCTATCACAAGCGGTGCTTCCGGGAGAATGGCGACTCCACCCCCAGGTGGTTCAGCTGATCTGGAGAGAGTTCGGGGACGCTCAGGTAGACCTGTTTGCCTCCTCAGAGACCTCCCACTGCCAGCTGTTTTACTCCCTGACCGAGGGAACACTCGGCACGGACGCACTGGCACACAGCTGGCCCCGGGGCCTTCGCAAATATGCGTTTCCCCCAGTGAGCCTACTTGCGCAGACACTGTGCAAAGTCAGGGAGGACGAGGAGCAGGTCCTTCTGGTGGCTCCCTATTGGCCCACCCGGACTTGGTTCCCAGAACTCATGCTCCTCGTGACAGTCCTTCCCTGGCCCATTCCTCTGAGGAAGGATCTTCTGACTCAGAGACGGGGCACCTTATGGCACCCGCGCCCAGACCTCTGGAAACTCCATGTCTGGTCCCTGGACGGGACGCGGAGGTTCTAGGTGACTTACCCCCAGAGGTACTTAACACCATCACTTCAGCACGGGCGCCGTCCACGAGACGTGCTTACGCCCTGAAGTGGAACCTGTTCGTCGAGTGGTGTTCTTCTCGCCGAGAAGACCCCCGAAGGTGTTAGATAGGGTCTGTGCTTTCCTTCTTGCAGCAAGGGTTGGATCGAAGGCTGTCTCCCTCCACCCTCAAAGTACATGCTGCCGCTATTTCAGCGTATCACGACCACATAGATGGCAAGACAGTTGGAAAGCACGACCTGGTGTCAGGTTTCTTAGGGGGGCGAGACGATTAAATCCTCCTCGACCCCCCTCCATACCCTCTTGGGATCTTTCCCTGGTGCTTCGAGCACTTCAGGATGTTCCCTTTGAGCCTTTGCAGTCAGTAGACTTAAAGCTTCTTTCCATGAAGACTTTGCTGTTGGTTGCACTGGCCTCTGTCAAGAGGGTAGGAGACCTGCACGCATTTTCGGTCGACGAATCGTGCCTTGGTGTTAAGACCCCGGCCTGGCTATGTGCCCAAGGTTCCTACCACTCCCTTCAAAAACCAGGTAGTGAACCTGCAAGCGCTGCCTTTGGAGGAGGCAGACCCAGCCCTGTCTTTGCTCTGTCCCGTTCGCGCTCTGCGTATGTACGTGGACAGAACTCAAAGCATCAGGACCTCAGACCAGCTCTTTGTCTGTTACGGAGGCCAGCAGAAGGGTTGGGCTGTCTCCAAGCAGAGGATGGCCCACTGGATAGTGGATGCCATCGCCTTGGCTTACCAAGCCCAAGGCGTGCCCTGCCCGCTCAGGTTGCATGCACACTCCACGAGAGGCGTTGCATCCTCCTGGGCGCTGGCACGTGGCTCCTCGCTAACAGATATCTGTAGAGCTGCGGGCTGGGCGACACCTAACACGTTCGCTAGATATTATAGCCTACGTGTAGAGCCGGTCTCCTCCCGTGTTCTCACCCTAGACGGGTAGAAACACTGAGAGGCCTGGCTCTGTCGGCTTGCTGCACCCTACTGTGCACCCTTATTGCTCCAGAGTAAAACCTGTCGAGTCCTCCAAAACCCCTCGGCCCGGACTTGGCGGAGCGTCCGGCGCCAGGCCCTTATCTGCTGAATCCTTGAGAACCAGATCTGGGCTGGGTTCCATATGTGTGACCCTACGGGGATCCCATATGTGTATATTCTCCACGGCTGCTCCTATCGGAAGCCCGTGTCTTTCCCTTGGGCTAAGTCACCCATTTTTTCATATGCAGTACAGCCTTCGGGCTAGTCCATATGTATTTCCACATTACTCTTTGAAGAAGTGGCTTCCGCAGCGTTCCTTCCTAAACAGAAAGGGCACGCTTCCCAGTGTTATCCAATATCTCACTGTATGGGTTATCATGGAACAACAGTGTCAGATTCACTCTGTGTAAGCCTCCTCCTATCGTCCTTCCAGGCAAGAAGGTGTAGAGGCTTGCACGGGGTGCTGGATGGGGTGCAGCGGCTGTGGCGCTTTGGTAGGGATTCCTATTGGTCAGTCATGACCTACGTTGTAGTGACTGACCGATAGGGAACGTCTCGGTTACATATGGTAACCCTCGTTCCCTGAGGGAGGGAACGGAGACGTAGGTCCCGTCGCCACACACTTTCTCAGGCTTGGCTCCTCAGCAAAAAACTAGTGTGCAATTACACCAGCTGCTGCTAAATACCCGCGCTGCGAGGCTGCACAGCTGTTGCAAATGATTGCACGCCAATGTGGATTGGCTTGTTTTAGTTTCACTCGAAGTAGATTGGCCTCTCTAGCGAGATTCCTATTGGTCAGTCATGACCTACGTCTCCGTTCCCTCCCTCAGGGAACGAGGGTTACCATATGTAACCGAGACGATTGCTTTATCAATAATCTTCCTAATCAGTTTCATCATCTCAGCATCCCAGATAGCTTAGAAGAACTTGATATTGCAACAGAAACGTTTAACTCTCTCTTTTCCAGCACTTTAGACACAGTAGCTCCGTTGCGCTTAAAGAAGATTAAAGAAAATAGTCCAACGCCGTGGTACAACGAGCACACCCGGGCCCTTAAGAGAGCAGCCAGAAAAATGGAGCAAAACTGGAAGAAAACAAAACTAGAGGTGTTTCGGATTGCGTAAAAGGAGAGCTCGATTGCTTTCAGAGAGGCTTTAAAAGATGCTAGATCTGATTATTTTTCAAACCTATTAGAAGAAAATAAACATAATCCTAGGTATTTATTTGAAACAGTGGCTAAACTAACGAAAAAGAAAGCTTCAAGCCCAGAAGTTTCCAAGAAACACAGCAGTAATGACTTCATGAATTTCTTCACTTATAAGATTGATAATATCAGGGACAAAATTATAACTATGCAAACGTCTACTACAGTATCACATCAGACAGTGCAGTGTAGTCTTCATGATGAAAAACTTTATTCATTTGTTGCTATAGGAGAGGAAGAATTTTGCAAACTTGTTAAATCATCTAAATTGACAACTTGTATGTTAGACCCTATACCGACTAAGCTACTGAGAGAGATGCTTCCAGAGGTCATAGATCCTCTTCTTAATATCATTAATTCATCTTTGTCTCTAGGTGTCACAGAGTCATCTGTAACACCTGCCACACCATCAGACTCTAATAACCCAAATCCACTCATTCGCTCATTATCTCCTGAATACTAATTCACTACACCTGCACCCGCTCATCACTTCCAACACTTAAATACCCTCACGTCCCTTCATTTATTGTCTGGTCTCGTCAGAGAATGTTAGACTCCCTGTCACTCCTGAAAGATCCTGAATTCTTCCATCGTCTGGAAATCGGCAATATCTACCTCAGGCTTGTGCATTTCCACCATCAGCTTATTAAATAAAGCTTCTCACCTGTCATTCTTCTGTGTCTCTCTTCTGTTCGTGACAGAAGACCAGACCCTTGATATGCAAGGAGCCACGGTACTGGAGAAGGCCAATCACGGGTCCCTCGCGTTGAACAAACACCTCCCGGCAACCAGGCAGTTCCTCCCGATCCTAACCCACATGCATCGCCGACGATCTACAGTCCTATCGCCCGTCCAACTACGTACTCCGGAGAAGCGGAGGGCTGCAATGGTTTTCTACTTCAGTGCTCGCTCTATATGGAGGCGCAACCGCAGGTTTTTTTCCCACTGATCGTACCAAGATTGTCTGCCTGATCTCCCTCCTCTCCGGTCGAGCTCTCCAGTGGGCCCAAAACATCTGGGACTCAAACGGCGCTCTCACTCGCTCATGGGAAACATTCATCGCGCATTTTAAGGAGGTTTTTGGCCTTAACACTTCCGCTCTCTCCATCCATGATCAGCTCTACCACCATCGTCAGGGTAATGCCTCGGTGAGTGAGTACGCGCTTCAGTTCCGCACTCTAGCGGCCAACAGTGGGTGGAATGAGACTGCGCTTATCACCTGTTTCCGTCAAGGACTGAATCCCCGCATTCGTCAGCAGATTGCTGTCCATGATGATATCATGGGTCTAGAAGCGATCATCCAACGCACCATTAGAATTTCCCAACGTTTATCAGCGTGTTCACTGGATCAGTCTGCAGGACCCTCCCGACGTACTACATCCTCTCTATCCCTTCCGGCGCCAGAACCCATGGAAGTGGATTCTTTCCATCTCTCCGCTTCGGAGCGTCAGCGACGCATTAACCACGCCCTCTGTCTGTACTGTGGTTCGGGTGAACATCTCATCAACCAATGCCCAATTAGACCACCACGCGCTGCGGTGAGTTCCATTTGTATTCCTCCCATGATTTCTCCGCTAACACGCACTCCAGTGCTGGTCTCGCTCTGGTTTTCGCTCTGTTCCAGCGTACGCCCTCATCGATACTGGCTCCTCGGGCAACTTCATTTCCGTCCAGCTCCTCAAGAGACTCCACCTCCCGAGGCGAAGGTCCCCAAAGAAGTTAGAAATTCAAACCATACTAGGTAAGCCACTGGGCCGAGGTCAAGTTTGTTACCAATCTCCCACTGTTACACTCCGCATTGGAATTCTACATCAGGAAGAAATTTCTTTTCTGGTGCTGGATGGGTCTACAGTGGACATCATCCTGGGTCGTCCATGGATGTCAGTCCATGCTCCACAAGTGGACTGGACAACGGGTGAGGTCATCCAGTGGAGGCATTCCTGTTTCTCGTCATGCATACTGCCAGTCATCAAGACCTGTCTTCTGAAACCTCCACCTGATAAACCTCACGATCCTTCTAAACTTCATATCAACTCCACTTCGATCGAAAGTCCAGAAACCTCTCACCAGCCAGAGATTCCTCCTGAGTATCAGATGTTCCAAGATGTATTCAGTAAACAACGTGCCACCCAATTACCACCTCACCGGCCGTGGGATTGCGCCATAGACCTGTTGCCCGACACCATCCCGCCAAAGGGCCGAATTTATCCGCTGTCCATACCAGAGCAGAAAGCCTTAGATGAGTACATAAAAGAAGCCCTGGAACAACGTTTCATTCGGCCATCCACCTCTCCTGCTGCATCTAGTTTCTTTTTCGTGGGGAAGAAGGATGGAGGCTTACGGCCGTGTATTGACTATCGTGCACTCAACGAGCGAACAGTCAAGTTCCGCTACCCCCTTCCTCTTGTCCCAGCTACCCTGGAACAGTTACGTGGTGCCCAAATCTTCAGCAAACTGGATCTCAGAAGTGCCTACAACCTCGTACGCATTAGAAGTGGCGATGAATGGAAAACAGCGTTCATCACTCCTTCGGGGCACTACGAATACCTCGTTATGCCTTATGGGTTGTCCAACTCTCCATCCGTTTTCCAATCCTTCATGAATGAAGTATTCTGAGAGTTCTTACAACGGTTTGTAATAGTGTACATTGACGACATCCTGATCTTCTCCAAGAATCTAACCGAACACCATCATCACGTACGCCAAGTCCTACAAAAACTTAGAGAGCATCAACTCTTCCTAAAACTGGAAAAATGTGAGTTCAGCCGTACCACCGTCCACTTCCTAGGCTATGTAATCAGTCCTCTGGGAGTCCAAATGGATCTGAGGAAGGTGGATACCATCAGGAACTGGCCTCAGCCCACCACCACAAAGGAACTTCAACGGTTCCTGGGTTTCGCAAACTTTTACCGCCGTTTCATCCACCAATACAGTTCCATCAGCTCCTCGCTGACTTCTCTCCTCAAGGGCCAACCCAAATCTTTGTCTTGGAGCCAAGCGGCGGTTCAAGCCTTCCAACAACTCAAAGAAGCCTTTGTTCTGCTCCCATCCTGATCCATCCCAATCCAGATCGTCCCTTCGTGGTGGAAGTGGACGCCTCATCAACCGGGTGGGAGCCGTTCTATCCCAGTACCAAGGAGAACAGCCAGTACTCCATCCATGTGCTTTCTATTCAAAGAAACTGTCCCCGGCGAACTAAATTACGACATCGGAAACCGTGAACTGTTGGCCATCAAACTGGCATTCGAAGAATGGAGACACTGGCTGGAGGGAGCACACCATCAAGTCGAGGTCATAACGGATCATCGCAACCTCGAGTTCCTTCGGGAAGCCAAACGTCTGAACACTCACCAAGCTCGATGGGCGCTCTTCTTCACCCGTTTCAACTTTCGTGTGACCTATCGTCCCGGAGATAAGAATCAGAAGGCCGACGCACTTTCCCGCCTTCATGCGCCAGAATCAACAGTGTCACCTCCTGAGCCCATTCTCCCTCCTACCGTAGTCGTCAGTCCAATTGAATGGACCCTAGACAATCAGATCCAAATGGCAACCCGTGCTGAACCAGCTCCGCCAGGAGGTCCTGAAGGCCGGACATATGTTCCATCTTCACTATGGCTACCCCTCCTAGACTCGGTCCACACGTCCCCAGGCTCTGGACACCCTGGTTGCCACCGAACCCTCTCACTCCTCAGTAACCTGTTCTGGTGGCCCACCATCGCCCAGGATGTCTCCCGCTATGTTCGAGGATGCTCGATTTGTGCCACCACCAATATCCCACGTCGGCTCCCGGAGGGTAAGCTCAAACCTCTACCTATACCTCGTCGACCATGGTCCCATCTGGGTATTGATTTCATGACCGACCTCCCTCCTTCCAACTCACAGACCTGCATCCTAGTTGTAGTAGACCGCTTCTCCAAAGCCTGTAAGCTCATCCCTTTGAAGGGCCTCCCCACGGCCTTCGAAACCGCCAACAAACTGTTTGAAAACGTTTTCCGCCATTTTGGTTTTCCAGAAGACATAGTATCTGATAGAGGTCCCCAATTCATCTCCCGCGTCTGGCACGCTTTCTTCAGGTTGCTCGGTGTTTCAGTCAGCCTATCCTCAGGCTACCACCCTCAATCCAACGGCCAAACGGAACGGAAAATACAGGAAATTGGGAGATATCTGCGAACTTACTGCAATCAGAATCAAAACAGCTGGAGCCGCTTCCTCCCATGGGCCGAGTATGCGCAAAACTCGCTACGCCAGTATACCACCGGTCTCACACCATTTCAATGTATACTCGGATACCAACCCCCTTTGTTCCCATGGTCAGGGGAGCCGTCGGAGGTCCCAGCAGTCAACACCTGGTTTGAGACGAGTGAAAGGGTATGGAACTCTGCGCACGTCCACTTGCAGAGAGCGGTACGACGTCATCAGAATCAAGCTAACTCTAGGAGAGGTACAACCCCTGTGTACCAACCAGGTCAAAAAGTCTGGCTATCCACCAGAGACATCCGTCTTCGCTTACCCAGCAAGAAGCTGAGTCCTCGCTATATAGGTCCCTTCCCCATTGAAAGACAAATCAACGAAGTCACCTACCGGCTTCGCCTTCCCCCAAGCTACCGCATTGCACCGTCATTTCATGTCTCCCTTCTAAAACCTTTCACTGACCCTCTAACTTCCTCTTCCCCAGGATCTGATGTCATGGACATACCTCCTCCTCCTGATGTCGCGGAAGAAGATTCCATCTACCGCGTCCGAGACATCCTAAACTCCCGTCGACGAGGTCGCCTCCTGGAGTATCTCGTGGACTGGGAGGGATACAGACCTGAAGAACGCACATGGGTCGCAAGGGAGAACATAATGGATCCATCCCTCCTCACCCAATTCCACGAGGCTCATCCCAACCGCCCAGCCCCTAGGGGTCGAGGCCGACCCCGTCGACGAGTCATTGGGGCGTCAGGAGCCGCCCATGGAGGAGGGGGTACTGTCACAGAGTCATCTGTAACACCTGCCACACCATCAGACTCTAATAACCCAAATCCACTCATTCGCTCATTATCTCCTGAATACTAATTCACTACACCTGCACCCGCTCATCACTTCCAACACTTAAATACCCTCACGTCCCTTCATTTATTGTCTGGTCTCGTCAGAGAATGTTAGACTCCCTGTCACTCCTGAAAGATCCTGAATTCTTCCATCGTCTGGAAATCGGCAATATCTACCTCAGGCTTGTGCATTTCCACCATCAGCTTATTAAATAAAGCTTCTCACCTGTCATTCTTCTGTGTCTCTCTTCTGTTCGTGACACTAGGATACGTACCAAAAACCTTTAAGCTGGCTATGATTAAACCGCTTGTTAAAAAAACGCAACTTGATCCTACAGAACTAGTCAATTACAGGCCGATCGCGAATCTACCTTTTCTGTCAAAGATACTAGAAAAAGCAGTATCCTCACAACTGTGTTCCTTTTTAGAAAGAAATAATATCTGCGAGGATTTTCAATCAGGATTTAGACCGTACCATAGTACTGAGACAGCTCTCATTAAAGTCACAAATGATTTGCTCTTATCATCCGATCGTGGTTGTATCTCTCTATTAGTGTTACTCGATCTTAGTGCTGCATTTGATAGTATCGACCACAACATTCTTTTAAATAGACTAGAAAACTATATTGGCATTAGTGGAATTGCACTAGCATGGTTTAAATCATACTTAGCTGACCGTTATTAGTTTGTAGCAGTAAATGAAGAGATGTCTTATCGATCACAAGTTCAGTATGGCGTACCACAAGGTTCAGTACTAGGACCGCTGCTGTTCACTCTGTACATGCTACCATTAGGAGATATCATTAGGAAACATGGAATTAGCTTTCACTGTTATGCTGATGATACTCAGCTGTATATTTCTTCAAAACCTAACGAAACTTACCAATTCACAAAATTAACGGAATGCATAGCTGATATAAAAAATTGGATGACCAGTAATTTCCTACTACTAAATTCTGAAAAAACAGAGATTCTAATTATTGGACAAAAAACTTCCTCACCTAATAACCTAGAATACTGTCTAACACTTGATGGCTGCTCTGTTAAGTCGTCGTCGTCAGTTAGGAACCTGGGTGTGCTCTTTGATACCAATCTTTCATTTGAAAGTCACGTGTCTAGTATCTGTAAAACAGCATTTTTCCATCTTAAAAATATATCTAAATTACGTCATATGCTCTCACGGACAAATGTGGAACAATTAGTTCATGCGTTCATGACCTCAAGGCTAGATTATTGTAATGCTCTACTGGGTGGTTGCCCTGCACGCTTATTAAACAAACTACAGCTGGTCCAAAACGCAGCCGCTAGAGTTCTTACCAGAACCAGGAAGTATGACCATATTAGCCCGGTTCTGTCAACACTGCATTGGCTGCCTATTAAACATCGTATACATTTTAAAATATTGCTGATTACTTACAAAGCACTAAATGGTTTAGCTCCCCAGTACTTGAGCGAGCTCTTAACGCATTATAGTCCTGCACGTCTACTGCGATCTCAAAATTCTGGCCAGCTGATAATACCTAGAATATCTAAATCGACTGCTGGCGGTAGATCCTTTTCCTGTTTAGCACCAAAACTCTGGAACAATCTTCCTACCATTGTCCGGGAAGCAGACACAGTCTGTCAGTTTAAAACTAGACTAAAAACACATCTCTTTGACCTAGCATTCACATAATACATTATAGACTTCTATATGTTAGGCTGCATAGATTAGGCCAGCCGGAACCGGGAACACTTCCCTTAAATCCTGATGTACTCGTTACATCATAAGAAGAATGGCATCTACGCTAATTTAGTGTCTTTGTTTATCCCGAGGTTTTCCTGCAGCCTGCCGGATCCAGGCCGTTTCCAGATCTGAGGAAGGACCTTCGCCTGGACCCTGATGACAACGCAGTGCTGAAGTGCCAACTAGCCTCTCCCTATGGAGGATCCCTATTCCACTCGCAGATAAAGCGCTATGAAATTACGGTTTCGCGTCCCTACGCCGAATTACAAACCTGCGCACACATATATTCAAACGCACATAACTATAGAATCAATTCTTAACGCGCATGTAAACGCCATCAGCGTTTATCACAGGTTCGTGTTTAAAGTCTATTTAGAGAGAACGGCGTTGTCTTAGCGGCCCCTAATTTAATAACAAATGATCATTTCGACGGAAGTGAATCAATCAAAACTAACTTTAGCTGGAAATAACAATATTCAAGAACCGCTATAAAACCAAACCATTCTTTGTTACCTTAAATTATATGTTTGTCTCTGTAAAGCTGCTTTGAAACAATCTACATTGTTAAAAAGCGCTATATAAATGAGGATGACTTCACTTGACTTGACTCTGGGGTCAGCTTTGCGAATACAGGGACCTCGTGCTCAGGCACCTCAGCCAGTTGGGTCTTCAGGTCCACTGGGAAAAGAGCAAACTCTCCCCTGTGCAGAGGATCTCTTTTCTCAGTATGGAGTTGGATTCAGTCGCACAGACGGCGTGCCTCACAGAGCAGCGCGCTCAGTCGGTGCTGGAATAAAGCTCTAGCACAAGTTCTGTCAGGAAGACTCGATTGTTACGTCACTCATTACCTTCTCATCTATCCAATCGTGCTCTATTACTTGTGGTATATAAGATTCTTACACATGTCTGAGTTTGCAGATGCTGACGCTTCCATTTACCTCCATCCCCACAACCTCCAAGATTGTTCCTTCCCCTCCATCCTCCCCACCACCATCAGGATGGTCCCTTCCTATACCTCCAAGGGGGTCGGGTGTGCCCCTGCCTTCGTCTTCAGGCAGGAAATGGAGAGTCTGGACCCTCGGATTGCGAGCTATGGATGGGGCCTACGCCAAAGAACTTTACTTCTTTATTGTTACAGTATTTATTTTCCCGAGTCTTTCTGGTAGAACTGCTTGAACACGTTCAAAGGCAGGACGATGGTCCCACTGAAATTCTTTCAGAGGCTTCTGGGACATATGGCAGAAGCAGCAACCATGTATGTCCCCGGCGTACTCAACCGTGTGGCCGACAAGCTATCACAAGCTGTGCTTCCGTGAGAATGGCGACTCCACCCCCAGGTGGTTCAGCTGATCTGGAGAGAGTTCGAGGAGGCTCAGGTAGACCTGTTTGCCTCCTCATAGACCTCCCACTGCCATCTGTTTTGCTCCTTGACCGAGGGAACACTCGTCACAGACACACAGCTGGCCCCGGGGCCTCTGCAAATATATAATATAACCCCAAATATAACAAATATAACCCCAGAGAACATTCTTGAGCAGACACTATGCAAAGTCAGGGAGGACGAGGAGCAGGTCCTTCTGGTGGCTCCTTATTGGCCCACCCGGACTTGGTTCCCAGAACTCATGCTCCTTGAGACAGTCCCTCCCTGGCCCATTCCTCTGAGGAAGGATCTTCTGACTCAGAGACGGGGCACCCTATGGCACCCGTGTCCAGACCTCTGGAAACTCCATGTCTGGTCCCTGGACAGGACGCGGTGGTATTAGGTGATATGGTATTCCCAATTAGAAGTACCTAACACCATCACCTCAGCACTGGCGCCGTCCACGAGACGTGTATACACCCTGAAGTGGAACCTGTTCGTCGAATGGTGTTCTTCTCGCCGAGAAGACCCTTGAAGATGTTCGATAGGGTCTGTGCTTTCCTTCTTGCAGCAAGGGTTGGAGCGAAGGCTGTCTCTCTCCACCCTCAAAGTAAATGCTGCAGCTATTTTAGCATATCACGACCACATAGAGTGAAGAGTAAGAGTGAATATGTGCTGTATTATCTTTGTCTCGAGGACGCCCTCAAAAACGAGATTTTTCATCTCAAGGGGTTATACTCAACAATAAAATTCAAATGCAATAGATGACAAAACAGTTTCTTAGGGGGTGCGAGACAATTAAATCCTCCTCAACCCCCCGCCATACCCTCTTGGGACCTTTCCCTGGTGCTTTGAGCACTTCAGTATACTCCCTTTGAGCCTTTGCAATCAGTAGACTTAAAGCTTCTTTCCTTGAATACTTTGCTGCTGGTTGCACTGGCCTCTATCAAGACGGTAGGGGACCTGCAGGTATTTTCGGTCTACGAATCGTGCCTAGAGTTCGAGCCGGGTGACAACCATGCAGTACTAAGACCCCGGCCTGGCTATGTGCCCAAGGTTCCTACCCCTCCCTTCAGGGACCAGGTAGTGAAACTGAAAGCGCTGCACTTGGAGGAGGCAGACCCAGCCCTGACTTTGCTCTGTCCTGTCCGCGCTCTGGACAGAACTCAAAGTCTCAAGACCTCAGATCAGCTCTTTGTCTGTTACGGAGGCCAGCAGAAGGGAAAGGCTGTCTCCAAGCAGAGGATGGCCCACTGGATAGTGGATGCCATCGCCTTGGCTTACCAAGCACAAGGCGTGCCCTGCCCGCTCAGGTAGCATGCACACTCCACGAGAGGCATTGCATCCTCCTGGGCACTGGCACGTGGCTCCTCGCTAACAGATATCTGTAGAGCTGTGGGCTGGGCAACACCTAACACGTTCGCTAGATATTATAGCCTATGTGTAGAGCCGTCTCCTCCCGTGTTCTCACCATAAATGGGTAGAAGCACTGAAAGGCCCGGCTCTGTCGGCTTGCTGCACCCTACTGTGCACTCTTATTTCTCCAGAAGGAAAAACCTGTCGAGTCCTCCAACAACCTTGGCCCGGACATGGCGTAGCGTCCGGTGCCAGGCCTTTATCTGCTGAATCCTTGAGAACCTGATCTGGGCTGGGTTCCATATGTGTGAACCTATGGGGATCCCATATGTGTATATTTCCACGGCTGCTCCTAAGACGGAAGCCCATGTCTTTCCCTTGGGCTAAGTCACCTATTATTCATATGCAGTACAACCTTTGGTTTACTCCATATGTATTTTCCACATTACTCTTTGAAGAAGTGGCTTCCGCAGCGTTCTCCTTCCTAAACAGAAAGGGCACACTTTCCCACTGTTATCCAATGTCTCACTGTATGGGTTATCACGGAACAACAGTGAAAGGTACACTCTGTGTAAAGCCTCCTATCGTCCTTCCAGGCAAGAAGGTGTAGAGGCTTGCACAGGGCGCTGGATGGGGTGCAGCAGCTTTGGAAAGGATTCCTATTGGTCTATTTATATAGCGCTTATTACAGTACAGATTGTTTCAAAGTGGCTTTACAGAGACAACAGGAAAATAATTCAACAAAGTTTGTTTCTAGTAGGAAATAGCATCACAGTCCAGCTTAAGTAACATTCAGAAATGGTTCATAATTTTGTAGTAAAAAGTTATTAATTTAGTTTATATATCTAGCCGATCTGCAGAAAACCGGGATGTCATCGTCCAGCTCAGTTCAGTTCTCATAATGGTTTCAATGCAGGAGATCAATAATATTGTTGAATATTATGTCCCCAACTAAGCAAGTCAAAAGCCAAAGGCGACAAAGACGGAAAAGGCGACAGTGGCAATGAACTAAAACTCCAAGTGACAGAATGGAGAAAAAAAAAAAACATTGGAGAAACCAGGCTCACTGTCAAATACAATACAAGTCCAATTCAAACAGGTCATTTCCGTTCACTAAAAATCACATACTTTTGAGAGTCAACAAAAAAAAGCACATTTCACAAAGAAAATATTACATTCATTATGTCATACAATAAATAATTTAGGAGATTTGACATTATTTATTCAGGTATATTTCATTAAATAAATCAGGCCTTAAAAACTACTCCAAAATATCATGTGTAATATTTTTACCATCATTTTTTTTTAAATAGCATGTAACAATTTTTTACAGTGATTTGTATTAGTGTTTGTTCATCCTATCACTTACATGTCCCTGAAGTAAGTTAAAGTAATACTGCAATAACTGGTTATGGCATGAGTTAAAGGGTACCTATTATCAGTGTTGGGAGTAACGCGTTACAAAAGTAATGCATTACAGTAACATATTACTTTTTGCTGTAACACAGTAGTGTAAGGCATTACTAATCAATTTTGAGTAATATTTTACTCGGTACATATTCAGTAAGGCTTGCGTTACAAGTTACAACAGACTTTTAGTTTTAATTGTAAAAAAAAAACTAATACACAGCAAGACCGCGAGACATTAACAAATGAAAAATGCAAGTAGGCTAAATTACCTGTTCGTTAGCCGCATGTGGCGTCCAAGTCTGTTAATAAAAACTATATGGCAGCATCTGATATATTTGTATAGCGATTTATTTTTTACAGGAGTGCCGTGAGGTATGATTTCGGCCTGCGCTGGCCAGTGGAGAAGCTGCTAATGGTGAAGATGGAAGACTGTACATTCGCGAGATGGACGTATGTGCAGTAGGCTATTCGTTCTGTGTTTTCTTTCTAAACAGTTATGCTATGTTTATGTGGTATTTTTCATGTTTTAATCACGCAATAATGTTTTTGATGCGGTGGTGACGCGTTCATTTAAGCGCTGCCGATAAAGCACCTAAAAGCTGTCACAAAGAACCGGCAAAAGCAATGATTATGAATATGTCAAATATAGCAAGGAGACATTTTAATTGTTTATTAATAAAGTCAAGATGAAGTTGACGATGCTGACTCGCGATCTTCGCAGTAGGCTAGTGCACCAGAGAGAAATGCACATTTAATTTAATTTCATAAGCAGAGAGCAGTCTGTTTTCTTTCGTTTTGAATTGTTCTGTTTTACACGTAGACATTTCAATATAGATATATTTTTCAGTTCGGTGAATAGGCTGCCTTATACGCCGAGTTTCGGTTCATTTATGAGTGAATTGTCCTCCGTGTCGTGATTATTTATAATTGTCTGCTATATTTAGCCTACTTCTTATTTATAAAATCCAGGCAATTGGTTGATGAAACATTGATTAAAATTAAGATACAACTAATACAAAACGAAATTCACTTTAAAGAAAGGCTTTGTGTCTTCTGTGTAAGGTCTTTGTGAAAGTTTTAAAGCAGTCTTTTAGTGCCGCTTCAGAGCGCTCGCGTCCATAACGGAGAACTGTCACGTCTGTAACATTGTTTTTTCCTCATAAATGCGAACATGAAAAATAAAATAAAATGAATATTTTATGTTCTGTGGAGAGCCAACCCTTCTTCATCCGATTTGCGCAGTGTAATTCACAAAATTACAACAACAAAAATCGTTGCCTCCTAAAAGTTAAAGATTTTTTTTTGTCACGCATGACTGTCTATTTCCCTAATATTAAATATAAAATGCATGTGTAGACTGATATTTTTCTAATGTCTGGACTCCTTTCAGGGAGGAGCCTATGGATAAACAGACGTTTCAATATTTTGGTATTAATGCATTTTCTGAGAATTTTTATTTATTTTTTAACGCTGGAATTCCCAAATTTTAAATAATTTATCCTCAACTTGTTTTGTGGTGTAGGTCTACATATTTTATAATGTTAAGTTAACTTCAAATAATACTAATAGTAATTTAAAGATGTGGTAGCATTGGATCTGGTATGGATAACTCTTGGAGTTGGAAGGGGTGTGTCGCGATTCTGCAGGTTCGTGGATCTGAGTGTCGCGATTTTGGTTTCATATCGCATATCGTTAAAGCCCTAGTCATTTTAGAATGTTAAGTTCTACTTCTGTATAGTTATTTTGGTGAAAGTAACTCAAAAGTAATACAGGAGTAATGTAACGCATTACAATTCTGAGACAGTAATATTGTAAGGTAATGAATTGCTTTTAAATAACAGTAACATGTAATATATAATGTATTCCAGTTTGGAAGTAACTTGCACAACACTGCCTATATTATGGCATTTAAAATGCTCCTAATATTGTTCTGGGAGTCCCCAACAACAGTTTTACATGCATACAATGAAAAAAAAAACACTTTTGTTGTCTTATAATATGCATATATTTTTACCTGATTTGCTCACCGACTCCCTAATGATTCATTTTTCAACTCCTTTTTCAAACCCCTCCTTTGCGTGACGCTAATCTGCGGTGATTGGTCAGATCATATGATATGACCCAGTCAGTTATTGTTTGTGTTAGCCCAACGCATAAACATATTGATAAAGCAATGCAGTACTACAAGGTATTTCTCTATTCTTTATGATAACTCCAATAACAGCGACAAACATTTCACATATTTAAAAAAAATTGACATTGGAGACCTAGAAGCTGTGCTGAGCGTAACTTACACACAAACACACACTTACTGCGCCTTCCCTCATCCCGCCCCTGACGCTACAAAACCCATAAAAGCAACAATTAATATTAACAGTACCTACAGGTTGTGATTAGGAGAAGGAAGCTGATACAAATAAACTCGGTACTGAACCTTTCTTCAGTCTCAGCCGGCTCGCAAATCCATACTTTATAGCATTTAGGTTTGTGAAGCAATCATCTTCAAAATGATGCGAACACAGAACAAGGTCAAAGTCCTTTTAGGCAGGTTCGGCTTCTGTGGTATAGTTGTATATATGAACTGTAGCCACTTAGTCTTCAAATGCTCCTCACTGGGCAGATGAAAAAAGTTTGCTTTTGCGTCGCACTTTAAAACACAGCGTCTCGTCGACATGATGTTAGTTTTCCCTGGCGTCTCCACTCCGAACGCAATAAGTGGGCGTATCTTATTCAAATAACTTGTACAAGTGACGTCATAAAGTTAGAGAAAAAGCATCGTTCGTCTATCGATTCATATCAGTGACTCAAAGTCGACTCTTACTTTTGAGAGACAATAACTTTGTATACCACTGCATGAAAAGGGGGATTTTCATCAGTAAGCGTCACTGTAGATTGTCGTGGAAGTTCAGGTTTACGACAGGACACGGCAATTCACAGGCAACACTGAAAACTGCCGGGAATTGTCGGAAGTTGACGTGGGTCTTGCTTGGCAGTTGTCCCCCCATGACCCCCCTCCCCGTAATTCTAGAGGAGGCTTTAACATGTAAATGAAAATGCTGTGAGCTATACAAATGCAAATGAGGGTAGCAGGGGGAGTTTTAGTTTCTAAAAGGTATTAACTTCATTCTAAGAAAATCTCTGGTTTAAATAGATCAGGCTCAGTTTAAGCCTAATTATAGACTCTTAAATTTTAGCTTGAAATTTATATATTTAATGAAAGTATTAGGGCTGTAATCAATCAAAGAATATCTTGGTCGACTGAAGTCCTGACTAAAAATCTACTAAAAAAAAGTTAGGAAAAACAAAAACGTTAAATGAATTAGCTGTGCACCTTGTTGTCTGCCTAAATTAATTATAAATTAACATAAAAAACTGGTAGGCTGTTAGCTGTATCTTAACTCTTCGGGGTCGCCGATCACGCCGGCGTGATCAAGTTACATGTCCAGTTTAAGACGTCGAAGCATAAAAACAAAGTCGCGTTGAGCGCTGCCGTCCACTTCTGTCGAAAGTGCTGGCTTGAAATTCTATTTTACTTTTTGTTTTGTGTAAAACAAGTAAAAACGGAGATATGATCATTTAAACTTTATATTAAAAATGTACGCGCATATTGATGCGTTCGTAAAAGAACGCAAGATGGGATGTGACAGACGATGCATTTATTCTAATAAATTTGTCGGTTTTTGTCATAAAACAAAACGGAGAAAAATGTGTGAATCTGCTGACTCTGCTCTTCAGGCTGCACATTTTATGGAATGGAGGAGGATCGAGCCAACTGAGCAAAGACGCAAAATTGAAAGGCAGGAGATTTACGGAGTAGACAAAGAGAGACATATATACGTTATAGAGAGAGAAATTATTGCTAGTTTGAGTAGATTTTGAGAGTAGTTTAGGATATAGTTTAGGAGTAGTTTAGGTAGTTTATGAGTAGTGTAGATAGTTTAGGAGTAGATTAGATAAACTGTTTTGAGGTGTGGCACAGATAAAAAAACAACAACAACAACATCAGATAAACACCTGATATTTGTTGTAAATAGTTGAATGTATGGTTTGATTTTGTGTTCATTTTACCTTTTGTGTGGTATACTGTATTTGCACTATTGAGGAACCCCTCTTACTCAAGGAATGAAAGCCCTGTAATGTAGCTAGCTGTGTAATTGTACATGAAGTGTTTTGTAGTTTCCAAGCAAAAAAGAAAAAACGCCTTTTGCCACACCTGCTTTTTGCTGTATATAGTTTCATTTTATATCAATTTGACCTTTTTTATGTTGTATTTGCACTATTTGGGAACCCTCATACTCTGGGAATGCAAGGCCTTAAATATAGCTCTCTGTATATTTGTGTGCACAATTATTTTTTTAAAGTGGCAAAGCTAAAATGAAAAAAAAAAAAAAAAAAGGCTATGGCTACACTCACTTTTTTTTTGTAAATCATATTTTTTTGTATATAGCTTGATTATATCTGAATTTTACCATTTTATTTATTATTGTATAGTTTGACATTTACAACTTGTGTTTACATTTTAAACCTTTTAAAATGCTTCATTGAGCATGTTTGTGTTTTTTGTAGTAGAAAAGCTATAATTTTTCTATTCGGATTTTGTGTTTTTTTGTGTGTGATTTTGGGTCCAGTATGTTGATACAGTACATCAAAGTGAAAAACTAATTGTCTGGTCATATGTGATGTTGTGCTGAAAAAAATTATACTAAATATTGTCGCAAAATTAAAAAAGTATACTCAAAAAGGGCCAAAATAGCCCAAGACTCCGAAGGGTTAAATAATTTTTGACCTAACGTTAATCATTTTGCACTGAAATGGTTGGGCTAATCCAAAAGAAGGGAAAACAAGGGGTGTTCTGAAGACAGACTGTTACCTGTGAACCAGGAGTGCTCTGATAATACCCCCATTTCAGTTAGTGCTTTCCACTTGATGAAATTGACGGAGCTGAAACTGTTTAATGCTATCAGTGTGCTGTCTCGTCAACTTAACGTACTCAGTTTGCTGCCGGTGTAAATGAGCCATTTACTTTAGAGGATAGGTTGCTTTGGAATCGAAAAACTCCGTGGAAGAAACTAACTCTAGGAAGAGAAGAAGGGTTCACAATCCTGAGATTGCGGTAAGACTGCTATCTAAGCTTTTTTAAGTAGCACAAGCTAACGTTAAAAGTAGCCTAGCAAAAGAACAAGTGTAAGTTGCTTTATAAAAGTGGAATTTTTTTGGTCTTGTAATTAGTGATGGCGAGATGAAGCTTCATAAAGCATTGAAGCGTTCCATCCAATTGGTTCACTCATGTGCCGAAGCTTCATGGTGCTTCATTTGCTCTATTGTGCCATCAAGTGGACAGTAAATGTAAAACGTGCAGTGTGATAATGACACTATGGCTTTGGTGTCTGAAGCATTGAATGAATTAATCAATGATGTTTGTGATGGTTATACATAAAGTATAAACTTTTATATGGTGTCTGTCTTTATGATACAATGACAGGGTCAAAATGAAAAGTAATAGCAAAGAGTATAGAAGCACAAGAGGCGAAACTCTGATGCTTTTCTGGTAACAGCCACTAGATGGCGCTTCGGCAGCGCGGCCGCCATTTTGGGATGAAGATTCCAACGTGAGTTACTGGACAAGAGCACAGATAACAGTTTTTTGAGGTAGTTTTTTTCTTGCATTATTGAATATTTCCATTTTATGCAACTTTACACATTTACTACTATTATTAGTTACCAACTCCACTTGGCCTAAAATATATTTTGTACGTTTTAATCCCCTGGATCATGCTACAAACATGATCTTTATGATGCATTGCTGTGTCCGTTATCCTATAATTGCCACAATTTTGTACAGTGGCTGTGTTTTTGTTTACATACTCTTTCTTTAACGGTTATTAATATACGATATAAGAAGTTTTCTGTAAAGCTATTTCTATTGCTGTTATGCCTAATAGTTGTAAATAGAGAGTCTGTATGCCTACTAGGCTACGTGTTGTTGTAGCCATTAAATAAGCGCATTTAGTTTCATATTTGTTCAAATATTATAATCTGTTTTTCCCCATGTTGATTATGAAAAGTGAACAGAGTAGGATATGATATCGGGAGACATGAAGTGGGTCATACATGATTTTGAGTCATTAGCCTACGTTGTGTTTTGTAGAAAGCCTTTCTTTAAAATTAATTTAGTTTTGTGTAAATTGTATCTTAATTAAAAAAAAATTAATCAACAAATTACCTGGATTTATACGCAAAAATTGCAGACAATATAATCATGACATACGGCGCGGTCACTTGCATTACTCGTGAACTTGAGCGAATCTCATCATAAATTAACCGAAATATGCCTCAGACATGAGAAATATAGAAAGCTTGCAACTAAATCTTTAAACGAAACTATTCCAAACGAGAAGAAATAGGCTACTCTCTGATTATGTTGCACACTCACATATTATGTATGTTGAAATAACGAGATATTATGTCGAAATAACATTATAAATAGGGATGCTCCGATCGATCGGCCGGAGATCGGTATCGGCCGATATTGACATTTTATGACTCGATCGGTACTCACTAACTTGGCCGATCTTACAAACCGATCGCGATTTGATGACGTCAACGCGTGAGGACGTACATAATGCGTGGGCACTTAAATTATTTGGCGCGCAGTCATGTCTTCGCCTGTGTGGAATTACTACGATGTTTCGAAAACAAATGAAAAATTCGCTATTTGCCGTGTATGTTCCAAAGAAATCTCACGTGGAGGAGCATTGTCCAAAACATTTAATACAACGAACCTGATTCGGCACTTAAGAACGAGCCACCGCGAGACGTATGGCGAATATGAAAAACTGGCAACTGCAAAAAAGGCAACGGTAACTAGTAATCCGACTCTCACTCAGCCATCCATTACAGACGTTCTGAAAAAACACGAACTTTACACACCAGACAGCAAGAAAGCTAAGGCTATAACGGCAAAGATAATAGAGTTTATCTGCATTGACAACCAGCCGTTGTCAGTCACAGAAGACATTGGATTTAAACGCCTTATTGCACATCTAGAACCACGATATCAACTGCCACGGCGCAAATATTTTACCGATGTAGCTCTTCCAGAGTTATATCAAATCGTCTACAGCCACATACACAGTTTACTTCACGAAAATGTGACAGCGGTGAGTTTAACAACGGACATTTGGAGCTCTAGCGTATCTACTATGTCCATGCTAAGTTTGACAGCGCAGTGGATAACTGAAGACTTTGAAAAAAGGCAAGTGATACTCCACTCCCAAGAATTTCCTGGCTCACACACTGCTGAGGCTTTAGTCGCTAAATACAAAGACATGTTGCAGGCTTGGGACATACCTGAAGAGAAAGTGCATGTCGTACTTCGCGATAATGCAAGAAATATAGCAAAGGCCATGAGAGACTGCAACTTACGCAGCGTGCCGTGCATGGCCCATACTCTCCATTTAGTGGTTCACGAGGGAGTTCTATCACAGCGGGCTATCCGTGATGCTGTGGCGATTAGCCGGCGCATTGTTGGGCATTTTAAGCATTCGCCCCAAGCATACTCGCGTTTAGGAGATATTCAAAAACAACTTGGCCAGGTCCCCAAAAGGTTGCAGCAGGACGTCGACACACGCTGGAACAGTACGTACTACATGCTCAACTCTCTGCTGGAACAAAAACATGCTTTAATGGCATACACAGCTGACTATGACATTCCGAATCTCAATGCAACACAGTGGAAATTAATTGAAAATATGGTTTCCATTCTTGCACCTTTTGAAGAGTTAACCAAAGAGATTAGTTCATTAAAATCATCCGTGGCTGACGTCATCCCATCTATCAGTGCCCTGAAGCGTCTCCTTGAGAGAGAGTCCGACTCGGACCATGGAGTAAAAACATCGAAACAAACACTTCTCGAAGCTGTTGTAAGAAGGTTCTCCAACATTGACAGGGAACCTGTTTATGTTGTGGCTACGGTCCTTGATCCTAGGTAAGTCGTCTTAATTAATTGTGTATATATAATGTAACGTTATATGATATATTTCATAGTATGTGACCCTGTCAGTGAAATCCAGGATAAAATTTTAGTCTAATGAGATCGCATGAGATAACAAGCATTAAAGTGTCATTTTTAAAATACATTTCCCTATGATTTTAATCTTTGAAATGGTCTAGTCAATATATTAAAGATATCAAGGTTATATTTTCACAGAATGTTTTTAATATATTATATATAGGATTATTGTATGTAGAAAACGGTAAATCAATTACTTTAGCTGGCTTTACAGGCAGGGTTACATAATACTTCTTATGGTATTGTAAATGTCAAGTAAAAAAAAAAAAGACTGAGTGTGACAAATGTGTTGTAATGTGTGAATGTATTAAATTAAATAGTATAGTATAATTTTAGGCTAATATAATTGAAATTTAGCAATGATGGTTATTTTTTCTTTCTCAAAACAAGGTACAAGGATAGATATTTTGATGATCAAATCAAACCTGAGGCACACAAACTGCTCGGTGAAGCACTGGATTTACGAGTGAGGCGGAGACATAGCTCTGGTGAGAAGATGGGAGAAACTGTGGCCACACCAAAAGCTCTTCCATCTAGTTGTTTGCAGCAGATGCATGAGGAAATTCTCAAGGACACCAGTGGCAGTGATGCTTACAGCGAAAGTGATTCGGCAGCACCTGAGATAAATCTGTACCTCTCTGAGCCTGTCATCCCAAGATCTGCAGAACCCCTGGTGTATTGGGAGAGGAATAAAGGCCGGTTCCCAGCTTTGGCAGAGGCAGCACGAGTCTACCTTAGTGCTCCATCGACGAGTGTGGATAGTGAGCGGCTATTCAGTACAGCCGCACACGTTTTGGATGAAAAGAGGAATAGGCTGTCTTCCCAAAATGCAGAAAAACTAATATTTATTAAAAAAAACTTGCCTTACCTTATTAAGTAGGAAGGGGCAAATGACTACTCTGCAGCTTGGCAATCACTTAATTATATTCCTGTAAGTTTTTTTTTTATTTTTTTAATCAGACTACTCCATTTTGTTCTTTTTTAAATGATTAAATGAGTTTAAATTATTATATTGTTCTTTTTGGAGTTTAAATTATTCTATATATTTTTTCCCCTACGGTCTTAAATTGGACAATTTTTAATTAAACCATATGAGTTACATCAGACTTATCTATTTTGGAGTTTTAATGTTTTTATTTTATTTTGTTCTCACTTTTAACACTTGGACAATGTTTAAATATACTTCATGAGTTCATACTTCATCAAACTACTCCATTTTGTTCTTTCAGTAGTTGAAATGTTTCTATATCATTTTTCCTCTTCAATCTTATATTGGAGAATGTTTATTTAAACCTCATTTGTTACATCAGACTTCTCCATGTTGGAGTTTAAATGTTTTCATTTATTTTATTCTCTTTAACATTGAACAATATTTAATTAAACCTAATGAGTTGTATCAAATTACTCCAATTTGTTCTTTTAGGAGTTTAAATGTTTTATTTTGTTATTTTGTCCTGCTCAGACTTGTATTGGACGATGTTTAAGTTACATCAGACTTTTTAGGAGACTAAATATTTATTTTGTAAACATTTAGTATTGGACACTTTGGACAATGTTTAAATAAACCTTATGGGCTGCATCAAACTGTTCCATTTTGTTTATTTGTCTTATATTAAGTCAATTAAGCATCGGAATCGGTATCGGTATCGGCTGATCACCATGACAAGAAATCGGTACTCGGTATCGGCTGCAAAAATCCTGATCGGAGCATCCCTAATTATAAATAATAAATCTTTAAAATATATTTGATTGAATGCTGAATGTTGTGCTTATTCGATTTAGTAAAATTAAAACTCTAGTTGTGATAATTAAAATTATTGAATATTAAATATTGAAGTTTTGCTCATTTAATAATAGTATACAAATAGGCTATAGGCTAAGTGCGCAGCTCCCCCTGTCAATGATCTAGCACCCCCTCGGCACCTGCGTTAAAAATTATCTGGCGCTGCCCCCTCTTTTTACAGCCGAGTGGCTTTCACCCCAAAATGGCGGAAGCGTAGCGCTGCTGCTGGGCGCTGGTGTTGCAATGGAACGTTCTATTGGCTTTCACTTCTTGTAAATATACGTTCTTTGGTAATAGTCAAATAGACCGCCAAACCGCGAACCACTTCCTGAAGCAGTCACGTGGTACAGGCGGCTCGCGAGGCTTCAAACGTCACCACATACGTCACCGACACAAGCCTCGATACGCGCTTCACAGAAATTATCCCGGATTACTCGACACACGCTTCGAAGCCTCGATACGGGAGGACACATCACTACTTGTAATTTACAGGAAGCAGTACGCCGTCGTCACATTTCTGAGACAAATTGTAGGCGCTACGAACCGGAGCAATGGTAAGATTAAAAAAATAAAATAACTTAAAATAAATTTTCATTCTCTTGTATAAGGAAATATATCCATTAGCTGCTAATAGATACTGATCTTAACTGTAGCCTACATGTTGTTTTCTCAGACTCACCTCATAACGAAGCCGTGACCTCATATTTGCTCGGAGCTATGCAAGTCCAGATACATGATGCTGATAATGACAACATTGTGTGAAAGTAACTTTTTTACTATTTTCTCCATTGTTTCATTTTACTGTGACTTATGTTGTTTTTTATTCATATCACTCTCATTTAATTGTTTTCCAGCTGGATGTTACGAGAGGCAGGAGATTCAAGTACAAACAACCAGATCTTGGATCGCAGGCAGAAGCTGTGAATAGTTCAGCTCAGAGTCGAGCGAGAAGAAAGAGGGTAAGATTTATTTGATTAGATCTGTTTTTGGACAATGTGACTTTTTTTCAGGTGAATTGATAGATGTGTTGTGGTCATACGCAGTGCAGTAATGATTGTCTATGGTTGTGTTTACAGCTGCTAGAAGCGAGACAGAGTGCTAGCTGAGGATGAGGTGGGCCTTTGGAAGTGCGCTACCATAGACATGATGTCTGATGAGGAAGATGGCATCGTCGGCGGGGTGTCTGGGTGGATTGTGTGACCTCCGTCCTTTCGCAGCCAGGAGCTCACAGCACTGTGCCACACTGAAGTCGAGATTAGAGGCGATTCCAAAGTACAGACGTCTGCAAGACGCGTCATTTGTTGTGTGGGCAGATCTCCTACGCTGTGTACATATAGTGTGTGTTAAAGGGTACCTATCATGGAATTTTGAAAATTACCTTTTATGTAGTGTGTAACATAGATCTAAGTGAACGAAAACATCCTGCAAAGTTTTAAATATGAAAGTTCACCGTATACAAAGTTATTATCTCTCAAAAGTAAGAGTCGACTCTGAGTCATTGATATGAATCGATAGACGAACGATGCACTTTCGTACTTGTCCAAGTTATTTGAATAAGATACGCCCACTCATTGCATTAGGAGACACCAGGGAAAACATCATGTCGACGAGACGCTGCTGTGTTTTGAAGTGCGACGCAAAAGCAAACTTTTTTCATCTGCCCAGTGAGAAGCATTTGAAGACAGTGGCTACAGTTCATAACTATACCACAGAAGTATTATAGCCCAAACTTGTTCTGTGTTCGCGTCATTTTGAAGATGATTGCTTCACAAACCTAAATGCTATAAAGTATGAATTTGCGAGCCGGCTGATACTGAAGGAGGGAGGTTCAGTACCGAGTTTATTTGGATCAGCTTCCTTCTCCGAATCACAATCTGTAAGTAGGCTGTTGCTTTTATGTTTGTATCATGTTCTATAATTATTTTGTGTGTTGTGTACGCACAGGCACAGCGCAGCTTCTAGCAGCTAACTTAGGTCTTCAATGTCAATTGTATTGAAATATGTGAAGTGTTTGTCGTTGTTAATGGAGTTGTCACAGGGCTCTCGAGTGTCACGCATCACGCATTGAGCGTGACAGTCACTCATTTCGGTCTTTTGTCACGCTCTCCGGCCACACATTGTATTTCTCACGCTGAAAAACTATTTGTAATATATTTAATATGCCGCAGTGCCCAAAACTCACTCACTGTGGAACCGGCAGGATTCAAGCGCGTCTCCTCCAGTGTTGCCAGGTCCGTATGCCTGCACTGTTTCCGCGGGTTGTTTGTGTAGTGCACGCTGGTTGACGCGATTGTTTTATCCACTGGAACATGATTGTTATTGAGGAAACACCCGGGAACGCTATTTGAATATTTTTGGCCGTGATTGGGTTAGTTTGATGAGCAATTGGGCTGGTTTTGTTGTGCAGACCTGGCAACCCTGGGGCCTGTTTCAATAAGGAGGTTCAACCAACTCTGAGTTAAAACTTGAACTCTGAGTTGACTTACCCTGAGATGGGAAACTCTGAGTTTTCGGTTACAGAACAGCTGAAATGAGTTGGTTCAATCAACTCTGAGTTGACTGACTCTGAGTTAAGCGCGTGCACCACAACTATAAAAAGCCATTATCAATGGAGCGCAGATATTATGAGTCACCATGGCAACAGCGCCAGACAAAAAGAGGTGTTGGGTGTAATTAATTACCAAGTAATCTAAATATTGTAATTTAATTAAAGGAATTACTCTTAATTCTTCTGTAATTTAAAATAAAATATGATGCAATTACATTACATAGGCTACTGCATAGACTATAGACCAATTCAGTATAAAACAATAGTGGATTTAACATACATTTTTAAAAGGTATATTTTTTATGTAACCTTCTCCCTCTACACACTTTGATCAATTCAAGAATAATTCATGCAATTGTATATTGTTAATTTTAAAGCATTAAAAGTGCAGTTTCTTGTCTCTCCTTGTATTGTTCAAGTGGTTGAGGTTGATATAGGATTTAGTAATTAGTAATATGTAGACCAATACTTTCTAAAGATAGTAATTATTACATTATTCTAATTACACTGTTGAAGATGTCATTTGTATTTAGTAATTCATAAATATTTTAGAGTAACTTACCCAACTGTTATAATATCAGAGGTGAAACTGGAAGAATGTTATTCAACCTAAAGGCTATTACTTTGATAAAATTTTACTTAAGTACAAGTAAAAGTACCAGTCTAAAAATCTACTAGAGTAAAAGTAAAAAGTAGCTAATTTAAAATGTGAGTAAAAGTTGCTGAGTAACTTGTTTAACAGGGGGGTGGGGTGGGGGACTCTCCCATGTAGGGTTGGGGGGGGGGGGGGCTCTCCCATGTAGGGTTATAACGTATGAGAGTTTAACAGTATGATAACCGTATATCACGGTTTATGGTATTAAACAATTATTAAATATAAACTGCATTATTAAATTACGGTTATTATTATCATCAGTTAAAATGACAGTTAAATAAATAAACATTTGTTCAATAAAACATATCTAATCAAATAATTTCAATAATTGATTATGAATTAGATTAACAACTTATTTTTTATCATTAATAACTTATTAATGTTTAAAAAATCATTGAGTTCTATGAAATGTTTATTCCGATTTATTTTTTAATGATTTAAATTTAATAATATATTATCAAAAACAGTGGTAATCAAATAAAAGTTTAGCAAACGTTTGAATCCTTTTATTTTTTGGCAAAGTGCTCAAAACAGATTTAGTCAATTAAACCATGCACACACAATATATATTCCTTAAAGAATGTGTAAATACATTTTAGTATTATTGTTGGTGTTTAAACACCACTTCCTCTTTAAAAAAGGGGAGGAGACCGCAATAAACTCTGGGTTTACTGAAGAAAACCTGCTCCCGACCAGGTTAGGTTCACAGAGTAAGTTACCATGGTAACTGACTCTGAGTATAAGTTACCTCTCTTTCAGAAACGGGCTTGACTTACTCTGCTTTCTCAGGTTTGACTTACCTCCCTTTCTGAAACGGAAAACCCAGAGTTTCCCTCATTTCAGGGTTAACATACTCAGAGTTTTCACTTAACCTCCTTTCTGAAACAGGCCCCTGGTCTCCTCGGGTGTTGTTCGTCTGGTGTTGTTAGCCAATCAGAAAATAGCACTGTTGTATCTGGGTAAGATCTAGCGCAACAACCAATGACACCCCGTCGGCTGGGTGTCTAACATATCACCACAGATTAGCGTCACGCAAAGGCGGGGTTTGGAAAAATGACTCGCTAAACGATTCATTTGGGAGTCGGTGAGCAAATCAGTTAAAAATAAATGCATATTATAAGACAACAAAAGTGTTTTTTGTCATTGCATGCTTGTAAAACTGTTGTTGGGGACTCCCAGAACAATATTAGGAACATTTTAAATGCCATAATAGGTACCCTTTAATAAAGCTCTTTCTTTGAATAAACAGCATGTCTCTGGTAACTTATTTTCCTCAAATTCATTCATTTTTCTTGATGGTAATAAATAATAGATGGTAATTGTATATGAATATACAACATAATAGCATATCATATATATATATATATATATATATATATATATATATATATATATATATATATATATATATATATATATATAAATTAATTAATAATTTTATATGTATTATTATTATTATAATTTTGGGGTTTACATTTATAATGAGGCAGGCAGGGTGACCAATAGTAACAGATCTGCCAACCAATCACAAGTGATTTTTCTTGTTTAAATGTGGTTTCAACCAATACTGAGTGAGGAAATTCAAGCCGTTCTCTGGCAAGGCGCGCGCAGGCGCCAATAGTATATTCCTGCACAACCGGAGGCTGCAGTTTCAGGACCCCAGTTTTAGGACCGCAGTTTCAGGACCCTAGTTTTTCGTGACAGCGCCACCTACCGAACTGGATGATATCTTAAGTCTTGTTAAAAAAAAAATATATATATATATATATAAAGAAGATTATGGAATAGAAAAGCTCTTACAGCAGGTGGATTAGAGCAAGTAGCATCAAGCTACATGACACAATTTAAAATATTAATATTACACTTTTACTTAAAGCTCACTTTAAACCACCATCGAGTATTTGTATCATATTCCGGTCGCGGTTTAAAATGGTTTTGAGTAAAAAAAAGATGTTGAAATATGTTATATATAGCATTGTATATGCAGCTAATGGCTACACCTTGTTTAGCAATACTGTAAACATTCTTTATTCATATGAAAATATCAAAAATCACACAGAAACCACATATACTCGAAATCGTGCATTTATTAGCTTCTTGTTTCAGGTGAAGAGATGTGTCTTAGCTTTGTTATCACGGAGGTCAGAACGAGGAAGTGTACACAGCAGCGCGTCATGCAGAAGGGCGGGATTATTGTCACGTTAAACCACGTGAGATGATTGACAGCTCTATAGCGAATAAGAGAGCGCAGAGAACTGACACAAATCAGGAAGAGGAGAGATAGATCCATAGACAGATCTCGCTGTTTGAGCTTCAGATCGCATAATTTAGTGGAACATGAAAATCATTATTTCTCCAAATATGTGCACCATTGGACTAAGAGCCCTGGCGGATGCCGACCGTATGTATGTGAACACAAATAAACCGGAGAAAACATGAATGACTGCTTTATGAGTGATGATTTCTATTCAAAATAACGAACGTTACAGATTAATAATTTTGCACTCCTATCATAAATTAAGAAATTAATGTCACTGCAAACCAGTTTTATCATAAACAGTGGTCTATCGAACCTGGAGTTTTAAATATTTCTAATGATGCTCAGTTTGTCTAGATCAAATAACTAAGAGTGTGATGTTTTAACGAATAATGAATATTGAACAATAATCTGGGGCCGTCTGTGATCTTTGCTACGAAAGGGGTTAAATGAGTGTTTTTGGTGATCCAGTTCGGTAGGTGGCACTGTTAAAGAAAACTAGGGTCCTGAAACTGCGGTCCTAAAACTGGGGTCCTGAAACTGCAGCCTCCGGTTGTGCAGGAATACCCTTCTCGCAGGCGCTGCTATTCATATGCTAATTAGAACCATTCGCACCTCCGCGAACTCTCCACATACGTCATTGGTCCGTTTCCGTCAGTATTTGGCACAGGCGAACGCGACGTTCGCAGGCTTTAAATTGTCATTAACTGACGAAAATTAGGGAGATTTCCGGCCGTTTACGGGGACGAAAATCCCACTTTTCACGCAGTGTACGGTGAACTTTCATGTTTAAAACTTTGCAGGATGTTTTCGTTCACTTAGATCTATGTTACACTCTACATGAAGGGCAATTTTGCAAAAATCCATAATAGGTACCCTTTAAAGTTTGGATATAACTTTACATACGTTTAGTAAGCGTTTTATCATACCAGTCTAATGCTAACATGGCAAGTTTAAGTTATGTTATGATTATTCAAACAGTGTGATCTTTTGCAGACTGCAGTTATTATTTTTATATTACAATATTATATTACAATTATTTTATCTCATGAGATAAAATAATTGTGGTGATCACCAACTTTTTATTCAACCCATAATGTTCCTTATATATTATTTCACGAGTTCACACTTACAAATCAGTTGGATAGATTAAATTAGTAAACGTATTTGGCGTGCTGACCGGGGAGAGGGCTCTTATCTTGGTAATTGGCCCGAATGCAGAGTATTCCCCCTGGCTTTAGGAAGTGACCTGGTGAGTGTGGGAAGACGGGGTGGTGGAGGGATTCTGAAGACTGTAGAACATCCTTAGGTGAGTTTGGCTGTGCTTATATATGGTTTGCCTTCGTGCTGATTGGGTAGATATGTTGATTACTGATTGTAGACATCTGGTGATACTAGAGTATTTGTTGATTATTGATTGTAGACAGCTGATGATACTAGAGTATTTGTAATTACTGATTGTAGACAGCAGGTGGCACTAGAGTAGCTCATTTGACGTGTTCCTCCTGAACTACGTTAATAAAACATCATATAGGGATGCACGATATTTCGACCACATATCGATATCGGCCGATAAATGGTCTTTTTTGATGTTATCGTTATCAATCCGATAAGAAAATTGGGCCGATATATCAAAGCCGATAAATAATAGATTATTTACTTCAGTTGAGAGATGTGCACGGTTCGCCACGATGGTTCTGAATGATTGGATTCACTTCGAAAAGGAAGATATACAGTTCAGTGCAACATGTGCAGCACAATTCTGTCACATAGGCTTCATAACATTATAATAAAAACACTACTGTAAAAGAATGTTGTGAATTCTTGTTCGCCAGTGTTTCAGCGTGACGAGCGGGTTGTGACGGAAAGAGCGCGTCTGTGGAGTTAAGCCTTCATGACGAGCACAGTCAAGTACCTTCTGTGCCATTGTAAGTTGTAATGTTTATTTTGTGTATATATATATATATATATATATATATATATATATATATATATATATATATATATATATATATATATCGGATTAATCTAATATAGGATGCGTTTGGTTGAGTTAATGAACGATGCAGTAGCGCTTCATTGTACCGGTGATCATCTTTATATTTAGCGTGCGCAGCTCAAACAGCAATGCACATTTATAACTATAATTGGGACTGTTATATACATAATGAGAACACTATTGTAATAAAACGTTCTGAATTCTCTGGGTTTAGTTGCCGTTTCAGCGCGTTGTTGTGGGAATAGCACGTCCAGAACAGGGATTAGCCTACATGTGGCATTTCCCAGAGGGCAAAAGGGGATCAGTTAGCGACTACGCCACCCTGGAATCCTGCCAGGGACAATACAAGAAAATTTCTTATTTAAAGCAACACAGGTTCGCTCACAGCAAACGGCGGGAGACGTGGATGCAAAAAATATACATTTTATTACAGATAAAATTTGAGGTTCATAAACACAGAACAAAAACTTCAGCAACAATTATTATAGACCACAACAATTTCACCATTTGACAAACACACGAAACGACTGAGTAATCAGTTACAGCTGAATCTGGGACGGGGGAGCTGGCGTTTGACAATAAAACACAATATGGCCTCCACGGCAAATCACTCTTCCCATACACCTGTGCTTCAACACTCTCGCACACGTACATTACTCAGGACACAGCACTCGTGAGGACAGACCACAACCAGCTTCCCGCGCCGCCTCCAGCACTTAACCCCTGTAACAGATTCAGGTTATACACCACTCAGGCTCTCTCACAATAAACAGTCACTTTACTAAAGACAACACATCAGTTCAAGGTTTTCACCTCTCTACTTAGACATACAAAATTACAATGCAAAAATAAATCAAATACAAAAAAATTAGTAGAACCACTTCTGGCCACACAAAGAAAACAAGATTCACATTAAATTGATCAGTGCGATATAACAACCCAACCATACACACATTAACAATATTACAAGCTTACAGAAGGAAAATAAGCACACACACACACACACTCACGCACACAAAACACGCTTCAGTAACAAACACAAAAAAAACTATTTCGATGCAAATATCAGAAACAAGCAACAGCGCCTCCAGACAATGTTCCACGTAGTCCAACAGCACGGAACAAATCGCCCATAACGAACACGACCACTCTGTACCCAATCCCTCTTGTAAGTGCGATCGCCAGATACCCGATCAGTTAGGAAACCAGATATACATTGAAGCTGAGGGCTCGTCCAGTTTATCGTGAGGGAACGTACGCGCCGGTGATGCCTAAGCGCCTTCGTACTGGGCTACAAATAGCCTATACACACCCGTGCTTGAATCAGCCTCACTCCAACCTTTGACCGAAGAGGGACAATCTCGCTCAATGCCAGCCGTAGGGATTCATACACCACCCTGAATGACGGCTGAATGACGACACCGGACTTAAAGGCGGTGACTCGTAACACCACCCACTCTAAACAACCCGTTTATATACGCTACTGCAGCTCACTGATAGGAACAACTTAACAAGTAGGCTAGCCAACCGCATGTAGGCGGGACGAATTTCATTGGACCTGCCACATACACATTATGACCAGCACAAGTTCGATTGTACATTCACGTCATTTTGTGCAGATAAGCCGTAATATAAAGTTGATGTAAAATATATATATGATTAATCTCACATATGATGCGTTTCGTTTAAACAACCTGCTAGAAAAGTTCTTCCGTATTCCCGGTGCTTGTTCTCTTCACCTTTAGCGCGCGCAGGTTAAACAACAATGCAAAACATTAAAAGCTATGACTGGGACTGTCATATCATTATAATTGTATTCACTATTGTAATAAATTTGTAAATTCAGCAACCGTTGAGTTGATTAACCTTCTAGCAAAGCGATTCAGTTTAACGTTCTCTTCAGCTTCAGCGTGCGCTGCTCACACAGCAATGTCATTTGAAACAGTAACTAAGCTATTAAAGATGTTTACTATCACTGTAATGTTAAAAATGTTTCATTTTTTTTCAAAAACATTGTGTTATAATTAATAACTAACATTATTTTGTTCTCGTATTATTTTCGTCAACGATATGGTTTGATTCAAATAATTTCCTCATTGTCGGTATAGAGGCGATTCCATTTTATTGATCTATGGCACATGTATTTTGTTTCTTTATATGCAGCCCAATGTTATCCAATGACTTGTTTGCATTATTTAGGTATTTTATTTTTTGTTAGGCAATAGATTTTTTGATAACACTTTACAATAAGGTCTCATTTGTTAATGCATTAACTAACAGAGATCAATAGCCTTTGTTATTGTTATAATAAAATATATGTGTTCATGTTAGGTCACAGTGCATTGACTAATGTTAACAGATACAACTTTCTTAAAAATGTCTCATAAAATTGTTGGTTCATGCTAACTAATGCTAACAAAATTAAACCTAATTATAGTGTTACCATTTTTTAATAAAGAAAGTTGCCCAGTGTAAAATTAATATTAAAAGCTATACTATACTGTATTGTATATGTTTGATTTATGTTAAAAGTGTTTGAGACAAGGCTTTTAATGGTGAGCCTTTTGTTTATGTTTACAGGCTATCAAAGTATATCAAAATTTTAATTTAGATTTATCGGCCAATATATCTGTTATCAGCTTTCAAATGTAAAGAATAATCGGTATTGGCCAAAATGTTAATATCGGTGCATCCCTAATATTATATTATAATATTCCTAAGTTAAATGTACAATATGTAGAAATTTTTGCCACCAGGGGTCACTAGCCTCTTACAATAACAAAGGCGTATATTGATGACGTATTTTCCGCATATGGATCTTTTTGTCAATCTGATGGATCTTTGATGCATACATTGATGTTTTTAACATGACTGTGGTATGAAGAAGGGCGCGATTGCTAGACGTAAAACTTACGTTACCAGTGCCACACGCAACGCGAGTCCCGCGGATATAAAGGAATAAGGACATTTCATTCTACCGAACTACATGCAAGTGCTGAATTAATACTCACACAGGTCAGTTTATTAGACTAATTAAACTTGAGGAAACACTGCGCTGTTTCACTTGCTCTAACAGTTACGTTACACTATCACACTAAACGGCATTTGAGTGTGTTGAATGTTGTAAGTTAGGTTGTTTGTTGGCTGTACGAGATCTATCAGTAAGCTAGATCAACATTAGAATAACATACAGATCATAATCTAACATTTCATCATGTTGAACTAAATAACATTGATTAGTTTTATGCACATTTGCTCGCCTGTCTAATAATGTACATACAACACTCTCGTCTCTGTCAAGTCGAAGTTAGTCGCGGACGTGGAGCTCTCGCATCTCGAAAGATGTTGATCTTCGTTTTAGTCCTCTTTTTGTCTCAAAGTCTGCTTGCAATGGTCCATAATGTTTGAACAAATCTGTGAGCGTCCTGCTAGGCATAACGGGCATAGCCCGGTTGTCCTTGTCTGTCACCATGGTTACTATAGCCAGTACGAGCGCAAACCTGGTGGAAACCGGGGGTAACTTGGATATGACGCCATTGACTGGCGACTCCTCACCCCTGCTCACATGCCCCGTTTCTTTGATTAAAATCACAATTTTATCATGATTTACAAGTAGTTGGAAACATTTGGGATATTGTAAGTAATCAACTAAACAAAATATATAACATTGGCCTAGTGGTTTGTGGATATTTTACTGCAAAATTCCTAAATATTGTACCTTTAATAACAAAAACAATCTATATACTGTATTTGATATTCACATACCAGTTTGAAAGATTTTTTCATTTAGAGTCTCATCTAGAGTTTTCTTCAGTTCAGTCAGAGCTCTTTTCAGAGAGTTCACTTCAGAGTCAATCCTGATATCAGTCCAGTTCTTGGTGTGTGGACGACTGTACAGGGATGAGCTCATCTATAGCAGGAGAGAGAGAAGTTAAATATGATAATTTTTTTTAAAGCCCTAAATTCAATGTTTTACACAGGAGCTTTCTAACACAGTCAAGGGCAAAATGACCGTACTTCATCTAGTTGAATGATTACATGAATAATTGCCAGAGGTGGGAGTAAGTCACTAAATTCAAGTCTCAAGTCAAGTCCAAGTCTTAACATTGCAAGTCAAAGTCAAGTCAAGTCATTCTGTTGTAAGGGTCAAGTCAAGTCATACTCTTTGTCAAGTCAAGTCAAATAACTCTGGGACTTTTATTACTTATTTAGACACAGAGGGCTGATGGGTTACAAAAATAAACAAATTAACTTGTGTGTAATAAATAAAATATCATTAAGAAGCACTTTAAATGCTCTAAAATAAAAATAAATTAAATTAACAAGTAAACAATGATTAATAAAACTTTTCCCATCTTGTGCTAGCCCTACATATAGTTATTTTGCTGTGATGTCCCCTATGAAAGTGTAAACTAAGACTGTGCGCAAAGTGCGCTCCCTTGATAATTCCTAAAAAGACGACATCAGTTCATCGCGATCTCACACATCTCTGTTATTATCATTAGCATACAGAATTCAGCACTGAACAAAAAGTCCGTTTTGAGCGGTGAGGGGAGTCTTTCGTAAATGCTTCTGATTGGCCATTATTGCGTTCAAGAAATCAACACATATGTCTGTGATTGGCTACATCGTTTAACGCTGCAAACTTGTTAGAAATAGAAACTCTGGCCTGTAAATCGTTTCTATTTAGTTAGAAATAGAATTTCTTATTGCTTTTCTGCAACAGATGAATAAAAATGTATTAGTTTTTATGTTTTATTCATAGATATTTCTAGTTTGCGGGAGTCCCGCAAATCGTTTTATTCTCCCTCAACCCGCACACACGTGCATTACCGCCCGCGCTCCCTCTTATGTTGTTGCTGTGTCCATGTTGTCCGCGGAGGGATCTGCTGTTTTGGCAGGCGGCAAGCGGCTTCCTGATAGCGTCTAGCGGTTTACGCATTGCGTATAGCTTGGGTTCGCCGACTTTTTGGAAAATATATAGAAAAAAATCACAATAATTGATTTTTTTTTCCACAAGTCATTTCAAGTAAATAGGCACAAGTCTCCAACCTCTGATAATTGCTTATATTTTCTCTATTAAAACATTTCTGAAATATTTAAATATTCAAAAATGAAGCATTGTCTAATTGAATATACACTGATTTGATTAAATATCCAGAACAGGAATCTGAATATTGAATAAAGCCAGGTTCAACATTTTTGTTTGATTTTGTTGACGTATTAGAGTTAAAGTCGCTGTAAAGTCAAAATTAAGTATGTCTTCTGAGTTTGTCACACCACAGACAAATGTGTTATTAGCCACCAAGCCAAATTTAAATGATAAAAAAGCCGGCAAGTAAATAAAATAAGCTATCAAAATCTTGAAAAAATGAGCAGTAGTCTCTGCTCTCAAACACTGGGGGCGTGTCCGCTGGCTGCGCTGAACCACGCCCACGTAAATTCAATGTTTTGCACAGGAGCTTTCTAGCACAGTCGAGGCAAAACCTCTGTATGAATATGGATGGATATAATCGTACTTCATCTAGTTGAATGATTAAATGAAGAATTGCTTATATTTTTTCTATTAAAACATTTCTGAAATATTTAAATATGTAAAAATGAAGCATTGTCTAATTGAATATGCACTGATTTGATTAAATATCCAGAACAGGAATCTGAAGATTGAATAAAGCCAGGTTCAACATTCTGTCACACCACAGACAAATGTGTTATTAGCCAACCAGCCAAATTTAAATGATAAAAAGCCGGCAAGTACATAAAATAAGCTATCAAAATCTTGAAAAAATGAGCAGTAGTCTCTGCTCTCAAACGCAAAATCTGGGGGCGTGTCCGCTGGCTGCGCTGAACCACGCCCACTCACGGGAAAGCTGCCGTTGCCACATTCAACTGTCACCCAACAAACAAACAAAATCACGTTAGAGGATTGCAGTATTTAGTAGAGTTATATGGTGGGCCCAAGACCACCATATACACTTGCCCAGGTCTGCCAGAGAAACCAGAGAATATGGGGTGGGGTTTGCCGTCAAGAACACTCTACGAAGTATGATTGAGCCACAAACAGGTGGTACAGAAAGAACCCTTACCCTACGTCTCTTAACAGTCCAAGGTGTTATACATCTTATGTGTATTTATGCACCAACACAGCTAGCCTCAACTGAGATCAAAGACCCGTTTTACGAGTTACTAGACCACATCATCAAGGTAATATCATCATCAGAACAAGTTTATCTTCTGGGGGACTTCAATGCTTGGGTTGGTGCAGACAGGGAGTCTTGGCCAAGCATCCTAGGTCATCAAGGCAAAGGAAACATGAAGGAAAATGGTCAGCAAAATGGACTATTTTAGAACTCTGCTGCAATTACAACCTCTGTGTGACTAACACCTTTTTCCAGAACAAGGTGTGTCGCAAAACATCTTGGAGACATCCTAGGTCAAAACACTGGCATCAGCTAGACCTGATTATCACTAGGAAGGATTTCCTGAACAGTGTCTGCAACACCAGAGTGTACCACAGTGCTGACTGCGATACTGACCACTCTTTGGTAGCCTCCAAGATCAAACTGAAGCCCAAGAAACTTCACCACAGGAAACAGAAAGGAAAACCAAAGATCGATACCTGCAAAACTGCCTATGCTGACAAAAAACCAGGAGTTCATCAAGCAACTTGAAGAGACTCTGGCCAAAAGAGAAGGGCTGAATGCAGGAGATCAATGGAATTTCCTCAGGAATACCATCTTTGACTCTGCACTCTTGACATATGGAAAGAGAAAACACAAGAGCACGGACTGGTTTGAGGCCAATATTATGGAATTGGAACCAGTCATTGAAGCCAAACGGGATGCACTGATCAACTACACGTGAAACCCCAGCCGGCAAAACATGCAAGCACTGAGAACTTCTCTAAATAAAACACCACGAACAGCTGCGCAAATGATTACTGGCTCCAACTCTCAGATAACATTTAGGAAGACACTGGTAACATTAGGAAAATGTATGAGGGGATCAAGCAGGCAACATGCATACAAACAAGAAAACTGCGCCCCCTGAAGTCCAAAACAGGAGATGTCATCACTGACAGGGACAAGCAAATATGTTGTTGGGCTGAACACTGCCTGGAACGTTTTTCCAAAGAAAACATTGTTACACAAGAAGCCCTCAACAGTATTGAAAACCTGCCTGTGCTTGACGACCTGCACACTGAGCCACCTTTGGAAGATCTCAGCAAAGCCATCAACGAATTAGCCAGTGGCAAGGCACCAGTTGAGGACGGCATACCACCGGAAATCATCAAGTGCGGTAAACCTTGATCTCTTGTGCCTCTGCTGGAGAGAAGGGATGGTGCCTCACGACATGCAAAATGCTAAGATCATTACACTCTAAAAGAACAAGGGCGATCGTAGAGACTGCAACAACTGGTCATGGTGTTTGCTAGAGTGATCTTAAAACGACTGCAAGTCCTTGCTGAACGCATCTATCCAGAGTCACAATGTGGATTCAGGGATAAAAGAGGTACAGTGGACATGATATTCTCTGTGCATCAGCTTCAAGGAAAATTTAGAGAACAGCAGATGACACTCTCATCGCCTTTGTCGACCTCACTAAGGCGTTTGACCTAGTGAGCACGAAGGGTCTGTTCCAGCTGATGCAGAAGATTGGTTGCCCCCCACAACTGCTCAACATCATAGCCTCTTTTGATGACATGAAGGGGATAGTAAGCTGTGATGGCGAAACTTCTAAACCCTTTGAAATCAAGAGCGGCGTCAAATAAGGATGTGTCCTTGCCCCAACCTTGTTTGGCATCATCTTTTCCATGCTGCTAACATTTGCCTTTAGACACTCTACAGAAGGTGTTCATTTACACACCAGGAGTGACAGAAGGTTGTTCAATCTGACCCGCCTGAAAGCCAAGACAAAGGTCCGCACAGTACTCATTAGAGAGATGCTGTTTGCAGACGATGCAGCCCTGGTGGCGCACACTGAGAAAGAACTACAGAGCGTCGAACATACTAGATATACTACATACTAGTTCCCTTTCAGTCACTCACGTTCGACGTGACGTCGACGTGACGACGTAATGGGATCACTTCAGGGAGCCCTATCAACTTCGAGTGTCTACAGAACAAGCCAATGAACGTTGGCGTGCGTAAAACGCGTCACGCGCCCCGCCCCGCAGTGCGGGCATAAACAGGAAGCGGGCGCACGCACTCATTGTCTTTCGCTTCGGAGCCGAGCTTTGTTTGACTCTGAGTTCTACAGACTGCTGCACATTATATATAACGAGAACTAAGGGAGAAGAAAACTCTGTTGCAGTGCTGGTGTGACGGCACGATCAGTGGCATTTTTCAGCATTTTCTAACCACAACTGCCGTTTTCACGGCATTGTTTGTGTGTGTGTGTGTGTGTGTCGGTCTCGTGGGCGTTCCTCAACTGAGAGTGTACCCGATTACACCGCGGCTCTCCCTGGGTGCTTCAGCACTAAAAGAGTTTTTATTTCTTTTCTCTGTTTGTTATTTTCAACTAAAAGAGCAACACAAGCGTGACCCTGCGTCCTTTTCAGGATGCCATTCCGCTTGTGTGTTTCTGGGTGCGGTCGTTCCCTGGCGCCAGCAGACAGCCACAATAGTTGCCTCTCGTGTTTGGGCATTCAGCACGCTGAAGCAGCTTTTGTGAATAGTTCATGTTCTCATTGCGGGAATATGACTATGGCAGCGCTTAGATCAAGACTCACTTACCTCACGGGAGGTGCAGTCCCCTCGCCTATGCCCAGATCTAGTGTGTATTCTGGACCTCAGAATAGACCTACTTTTGCGCATGGTCAGGGTGATCTGAGGATTACCGTGAGGGCTTCCCGAACGCGCTGGTCCTTCTCATGGACGGCCAGCCGTGTCCTTTGGGGCCCCACCTGGGGATCAAATGTCGATCGCAGCATCGGAGGGGGAGCTTCAGTCCTCTGGAGATGAGGATTCGGCTGCATTGCCTCCCTCTGGGAGTGTGGCGTTGCCCGAGTCTGATCCAGAATGGGCGGCTATGCTTTCCCGGGCCGCCGAGAAGGTCGGGCTTGTGTGGAACCCTCCACCACGTCCCGAGCCTTCTCGGTTGGACGATTGGTATCTCTGGTGGTAACTTCCGGTGCCATTCTTTCCGGAAGTGCATGAGGAGCTTACTAGGAAGTGGAAGCTGCCGTATAGTGCCAGAAGCCGTCCTAGTGGCTCCTCCCTCCTCACCACCCTCGACGGCGGGGCGGCTAAGGGGTATGTGGATGTCCTCCCGGTGGAGCGTGCCGTCGCGATGCAATTGTGTCCGGCGTCCGCTTCCTCCTGGCGGGGTAATCCGTGCCTCCCGTCCAAGGCATATAAGTTTTCGTCCGGTCTTACGGCGAAGGCTTACAGAGCCTGTGGACAGGCTGCTTCCGCCCTCCATGCCATGGCGCTTCTACAGGTCCATCAGGCCCAGGCGCTCATGGACATGAACGAGGGTGGTTCTGACCCAGAGCTCCTCCGGGAGCTCCGTGTGGCGACCGACCTCGCTCTCCGAGCGACGAAGGAAACCGCACGTTCAGTCGGTCAGGCGATGTCCACCTTGGTGGTCCAGGAGCGCCACCTTTGGCTCAACCTGGCGGATATGAGGGACACCGATAAATATTGGTTCCTGGATGCCCCTATTTCCCAGGTTGGGTTATTCGGCGATGTGGTCGAGAGCTTCGCCCAACAGTTCTCGGCCGCCCAGAAGCAGACGGAGGCCATCTGACACATCCTGCCCCGGCGGACCGCTGCTGCTCCCACCCGTCCGCCGGCCGCAGACCCTCCGTCCACTCGTCGCCGAGGCCGTCCTCCTGCGGCGTCCTCCGCTCCCGCTAAGCCTCAGCAGCAGCAGCCACCATCCAGGCCTCAGTGTGGAGCAAACCGCAGGAAGTCGGCCACGTCCGTCCAGGCCACTGCCAAACCAGGTGGTAAGCGCAGGTGCAAATAACCCTGAGACGGGCGACCCAGAGGTGGATCAAGTTGCTCTCCAGGAGACGGTGAAGGCACCGCTCCTTCCCCCGGTGGAGGGCCGGGTGGAGAATCCTTTGTTTCCTTTTTTGTTCCGCCCCACTTTTTCAATAAAAGAGCAATTTCTGAAACCTCTGGGTCCCAAGAGAGCACGCTTGGCGGTCGACGGCGCTTTGCCTTGTCACCCTCAAGCCCCTCTTTCATCGCCAACAAGCAGCAGTGGTTGTGTTCCGGATGCACTGACGCCTCCACACACTCACTCTGCCCTTCGACGGAAGCAGATACGTGTTGCACCACACACTCAGACCCCACTCCGGGACGCTATGCCATCCGAGTCGAGTCCCTGCATTCCGCCACGCTGCCCCACCCCGGGTACGTCTGTGGTGCCGTTGGTTCCGCTTGCACGGTGTCTGGGAGCCTGGCTAGCGCTTCCCAGCCTGTCTCACTGGCTCATCCGTACTGTCAGATTCGGCTATGCGATTCAGTTCGCCCGGCGTCCTCCTGTATTCATGTGCCTCCTATGTGCTCAGGGCAGAGATCGCAGTCCTACTGGCGAAGGACGCGATCGAGCCGGTCCCTCCAGTGGATATGAAGACCGGCTTCTACAGCCCGTACTTCATTGTACCCAAGAAAGGCGGTGGGTTATGGCCAATCTTGGACCTGGGTGTCTTGAACCGGTCCCTTCACAGACTGCCGTTCAAGATACTTACGCAGAAACGCATTTTCAAATGCATCCGTCCTGAAGGTTGGTTTGCAGCGATCGACCTGAAGGACGTGTACTTTCATGTCTCGATTCTCCCTCGACACAGACCGTTTCTTCGCTTTGCGTTCGAGGGACGGGCATATCAGTACAAAGTATTACCCTTCGGGCTGGCCCTGTCGCCCCGTGTCTTCACGAAAGTCACGGAGGCGGCCATTGCTCCCATCTGCGAGCGTGGTGTTCGCATTCTCAACTACCTCGACGACTTGCTTATTCTCGCCCAGTCGAGAGAGCAGTTGTGCGAACACAGGGACATGGTGCTCAGTCACCTCAGCCACCTAGGGCTTCGGGTCAACTGGGAAAAGAGCAAACTCACCCCCGGGCAGAGGATCTCTTTTCTCGGTATGGAGTTGGACTCGATCAACATGACAGCGCACCTCACCGAGGCCCGCGTCCAGTCAGTGTTGAACTGCGTGCGCTCAAACGCAGAACAGCGGCTCCACTGAAACTGTTTCAGAGGCTCCTGGGGCATATGGCATCTGCAGCCGCTGTAACGGCGCTCGGATTGCTTCATATGAGGCCGCTCCAACACTGGGTCCACGATCGAGTCCCGAGATGGGCATGGCAGAGCGGCTCGTGCCGGGTCCAAGTGACTACGCACTGTCGCCAAACTCTCAGCTTGTGGTATGACCCTTGGTTCCTGCGGGCAGTTGTTCCCCTAGAACAAGTGTCCAGGCACTCTGTGGTCACCACGGATGCCTCTGCCACCGGCTGGGGGGCCACATACAACGGGCATGCAGCTTTAGGTCTGTGGACAGGGCCTCAACTGCATTGGCACATCAACTGCCTCGAGTTGTTAGCAGTCCTTCGGATGAGACGTTAAACCGAGGTCCTGACTCTCTGTGGTCATTAAAAATCGTAAAAGAGTAGGGGTGTAACCCCGGTGTCCTGGCCACATTCCACCCATTGGCCCCTGCCAATCATGGCCTCCTAATAATCCCCATCCACTGAATTGGCTCTATCACTCTCTCTCCTCTCCAACTATAGCTGGTGTGTGGTGAGCGCACTGGCGCCATTGTACTGTGGCTGCCGTCGCATCATCCAAGTGGATGCTGCACACTGGTGCTGGTTGAGGAGAGAACTCCTGATATGATTGTAAAGCGCTTTGGGTGTACAGAAGTACATATGAAAGCGCTATATAAATGCCTCATTCATTCATACATCTTGCATTGAGCCACTTCAAAATGCCGCTACAAGGCAAGCATGTGCTGGTCCGTACGGACAGCACTGCAACCGTTGCGTACATCAACCGTCAGGGTGGTTTACGCTCCCGCCGCATGTCACAACTCACCCGCCATCTCCTCCTTTGGAGTCAGAAGCATCTGAGCTCGCTTCGTGCCATTTATATTCCTGGCCTGCTCAACCGTGCAGCCGACGAGCTCTCACGGCAGTAGGTGCTACCGGGAGAATGGCGACTCCATCCCCAGGTGGTCCAGCTGATTTTCAGGCGCTTCGGGACCGCACAGGTAGATCTGTTTGCCGCCCCGGACACGTCTCACTGCCAGTTGTTCTATTCCCTGACCGAGGGGACCCTTAGCACGGATGCTCTGGCACACAGCTGGCCCACTGGCCTACGCAAGTATGCGTTTCCCCCAGTGAGCCTTCTTGCACAGACCTTGTGCAAAGTCAGGGAGGACGAGGAGCAGGTCTTGTTAGTTGCGCCGTATTGGCCCAACCGGACCTGGTTCCCTGAACTAGTGCTCCTCGCGACAGCCCCTCCCAGGCCCATTCCTCTGAGAGAGGACCTGCTCTCTCAGAGACGGGGCACCTTGTGGCACCCGCGTCCAGACCTCTGGAAACTCCATGTCTGGTCCCTGGACGGGACGCGGAGGTTCTAGGTGACCTACCCCCCGCGGTAGTTGACACCATCACTTCCACTAGAGCCCCCTCTACGAGGCGCCTCTATGCTTTGAAGTGGAACCTATTCGTTGACTGGTGTTCTTCTCACGAGGAGAACCCCCGAACTTGCTCGATCCGAGCCGTGCTTTCCTTCCTGCAAGATGGGTTGGAGCGAAGGCTGTCTCCCTCCACTCTTAAAGTGTATGTTGCCGCCATTGCCACACATCACGATGCAGTTGAAGGTAAGTCATTGGGAAAGCACGACCTGATCGTCAGGTTCCTGAGGGGAGCAAGGAGACTAAATCATCCTCGCCCACTCTCTATACCCTCTTGGGATTTGTCTCTGGTCCTTTTGGCTCTGCAGAGACCACCCTTTGAGCCTTTGCAGTCAGCTGAGTTAAAAATTATGTCCTGTAAAACAGTACTCCTGGTTGCATTGGCCTCCATCAAGAGGGTAGGGGACCTGCATGCATTTTCGGTCGACGAATCGTGCCTAGAATTCGGCCCGGCTAACTCTCACGTGATCCTGAGTCCCCGGCCCGGAAACGTGCCCAAGGTTCCTACCACTCCCTTCTGGGACCAGGTGGTGAACCTGCAAGCGCTGCCTTCGGAGGAGGCAGACCCAGTCCTGGCTTTTCTCTGTCCCGTCCGCGCTCTGCGCCTGTACGTGGACAGAACGCAAAGCCTCAGGACCTCAGATCAGCTCTTCATCTGTTACGGAGGCCAGCAGAAGGGAAAGGCTGTCTCCAAGCAGAGGATGGCCCACTGGATAGTGGATGCCATCGCCTTGGCTTACGAAGCCCCAGGCGTGCCTTGCCCGCCTGGGTTGAGAGCCCACTCCACTACGAGTGTTGCTTCTTCTTGGGCGCTGGCACACGGCGCCTCGCTGACAGATATCTGTAGAGCTGCGGGCTGGGCGACACCTAACACGTTCGCTAGGTTTTATAGCCTACGTGTTGAGCCGGTTTCTTCCTGTGTGCTCACTTCAACCAGCCGGTAACACCGAAGTTCCCGCTTAGTGTCGGCTTGCTTCGCCACTCCCCTCCACATGGAGCGGATACTTGCGCTTCTTGCTCCAGTCGAGTTCCCCACCTAGGCGAACCCTGTAGAGTTCCTCCGCACCCCTTCGGCAGTCGGACGTTGCGGAGCGTCCGACGCCAGGCCTAGTGCTCGTATGCTTGTGTAACTTGTGCTAGGCTGGGTTCCATATGTGGTGATCCCTGCGGCGATCCCATATGAGTATTCTTCCACGACCAGCTCCCTGCAGTGAGCCCGTGTCTTTCCCTTGGCAGAGTCCGCTCTATCGTCACTGTCTGGTGTAGCCTCCCCCTTCTCAGGCTGGAGCCACCTCAGTGACATTCCATATGTTGCACTGCCCCTCTGGCCAGTCCATATGTGTATTCTCCACATGTTACCTCCCTTCGGGCAGGATGTGGCTTCCGCAGCGTCCCTCTCCCCTGGAAAGGCACGCTTTCCCAGTGTTATCCAAGAGTTCCACTGTGTGGGGTTAACGGAACAGCAGTGAACTCCCTCTACGCAGGTCTTCCGCCCCAGCCAGTTGGGGGTCTGAGAGTCTTCCGTAGGGCGCTGGATGTGGCAGCAACCGCGGCGTTTTCCATGGGATCCCATTACGTTGCCACGTCGACGTCACGTCGAACGTGAGCGACTGAAAGGGAACGTCTCGGTTACTAATGTAACCCTCGTTCCCTGAAGGAGGGAACGGGAGACGTGACGTCCCGTCGCCGCGGTTGCTGACCATCGCTGTACGGCTGCCTCAATCTCGGCTCCTCAGCGAAAAACAATGAGTGCGTGCGCCCGCTTCCTGTTTATACCCGCGCTGCGGGGCGGGGTGCGTGACGCGTTTCACGCACGCCAACGTTCATTGGCTTGTTCTGTAGACACTCGAAGTTGATAGGGCTCCCTGAAGTGATCCCATTACCTCGCCACATCGACGTCACGTCTCCCGTTCCCTCCTTCAGGTTCAGGTCCCTCCTTACATTAGTAACCGAGACGATATCAGGTAAGACTGAGCAAGAAGCACATCAGGCGAGATTCTAGATGTCTGACGAACTGTTTGATTTTAGTTAAGTTGTTATATAGTTGCATTCACTATAGGGGGGCTACATAGAAATCCAATTTAAATAATAGCAAGCAAAAGAGTATTAGCCATAACCTCTGATTATTGTTTGAGCTTAAACTAAGTTGTTATATAGGTGACTGTAGGGGACTAAACGGAATTACTATTTAAATAATGGCAAGCATGGACGACCTATTAAATATTATTAGTCATAATCTCTGACTAATGATCAGACTGGCGAGTTTGTGAGCGTGAGATTCACGTTAACGGCCGGTGTGAGACTCTGAGCAACATTGGAATCCGAATGCACAAGTACAATCTAAAGTAAAGAGTTAAACAGAATAATAAAATATCTAGATACATATAAATGACCAATAATCCATTGGCATTCCAACCTAAATTCAAGGTCAAGATAAAATTGAGTCATATAAAAGTGTAATTGAAATTAAATCACTTTGCACACTGAAAAGACAGAACACACAGGAAACCTTTAGCCACACCATTGGACACCGTCGTTGGGTCAGTTGGGTTGACCATAAAGAACAGAATGTTTGTCCTGTAATATTGTACATATTGACTGAGACAGATGTTCACAGACCTGTATGAGCTGGAGATGATCTTCAGTGTGTGAAAGATGCTCCAGCTCAGTGTTTCTCCTCTTCAGCTCAGTGATTTCCTGATTCAGCTCTTTAATGAGATCTTCAGCCTGTTTCTCTGCTGCTTTCTGCTGTTCCTCCATCATCTTCAGCAGATCAGACTGACATCTCTCAATGGAGCGGATCAGATCAGTGAAGATCTCAACACTGGAGGATTTCTCTTCCTCTGTGTTTCTCTGATGAACGAGAACAGTTATGTTTGTTAATCTATTTCATATTCACGTATTATTTACAGGGATAGTTCACCAAATGAAAATTCTATCAACTTTAAATAACCTTATGTCACTTAAAATGTGTGATTTTCAAATGTTTTGCATGCTGCTCTAGATGACTAGCTGTCAAAGAAACTCCAATATAGCTCCATACAACAGATTTGTGCTCTATATGGAAAAATCATATGTGTTTGGAGCAACATGAGGGTTACTAGATGATGGCAGAACTCACAATTTAATGTAATGCTTTTATTAAATATTGAACTATTATGATGCATTTAATTCATTAGATGGGAGAGGGGGATCGGAAAAGACCATGAGTCAGGATATGAACTCGAGTTGATTGGAGCACAAACCTTTCTCAGCTCTACTGAGTGCTGGACCTCTTGAATCTTCTTCATTCTGTCCTGGATCATCTGATTAATGTCTGTCTGTGTCTGTACCAGCTGATTCTACATACAGAGAAAAACAGACACATTTATCACTTATAGTCTTTTTTTTAAACCATTTCAAGATCAAATTAATTCTAAATTATAGTTTGAATCTTTTCAATGATTCAAAATTATAGTTTGAATCTTTCAGTACATGTCTGACTGTTTTGAGAGTGACAAAATCAGCTTTAATCAGATGTAATGAAAGACTATTCGATTTAGCTGTTTCTAATAAAAAGGGACCGGTTCTTCAACATGTCAAGACACAGGAAAAAAAATGTCTAGGTTACTAATGTAACCACCATTCCCCGAAAGAAGGAACAGAGACGTTACGTTGGATTGAACTGATGTATATTGTGTTGATGTATATGCAGCATTTGCATTGCAATCCACTCCCCGCTCTCAGGTATATAAGGCAGCGTGCAAACTCTGGCATTAAGTTTTCTTCTGAGGAGCTGAGACGGGGTCCCGGCCGTTTCAGCGTAGGTACAGGCTTACATTAGTAACCTAGACGTTCCCTATCAGTCCGTCACGTTCGACGTTCCCAGTCATCCAGCCGCGGGACATGGTTGGATGATTCCACTCGACATCCGGTCCTCTGCAGGAGCCCTGAATGAGATGCTGGGTCCCCCATGGGACCGCGGGGATTCACCTGGCAGGAGAGTTACACCAACAACGGAACGGAAGCAAAAGCTAAATGTGTGAGTTTGCCGCTGCCTTATATAACTGCAAGCGGGAAGTGGATTGGCTTGTTCTGTTACCACTCGATGGTGATTGGGCTCTCAGGCGAGATCCCTGTACGTCAGTTCAGTCCGATGTAACGTCGAACGTGACTGACTAATAGGAAACTGAAATTCATGGGGTGTTTAAAGTGCTTTGTTTGTAACTCTGTACCTTCTTCTCTCGACTCTCCTCCTCTATAGGAACAGTGTTGTGAGTCCTGTGTTCTCCTTCAGTGCAGGACAGACAAACACACGTCTGATCATCTCTACAGAAAAGCTCCAGAGGTCTCTCGTGTTTCTGGCATATATAATCCTCCAGATTTTCCACAGCGTTGATCAGTGTGTGTTCATTTAGACGTGGGACTTTGTGATGAGGCTCCAGATGAGTCTCACAGTAAGAGGTATGACACATCAGACAGGTCTTTACAGCTTTCTGCTTTCTTTCACCACAGGATTCACAGAACACCTCAGATTCTCCTGGATTGAGCTTCTCCTTAAAGTGTTGCACAACCTCTCTGAGTGTTGTATTAATACTGAGTTTAGGTCTTTTGCTGAATTTTTCTTTACAGAGTGGACAGAAGCAGGTCTTTGAGTTCGGCCAGCACTGGCTCAAGCAGGTTTTGCAGAAGTTGTGTCCACATGGAGTGGTGACTGGATCCGTGAACACTTCCACACAGATGGAGCACTGGAGCTCATAATTTAGTAATGGACCACTGGAGGATGCCATGGCTGAAAAGATATGTAATGATGACAATATATCATCTACATTGCTGAAGAGAGCAACTTTCTAATACAAGTAATGTTCACTGAGTAATTAGGGCCCAAGCCCTGAAAGGGCGAAGGCCCTATTGTTTTCCTTAGGATTATTTATTATTATTATTATTAGGGCCCAAGCCCTAAGGGCGAAGGCCCTATTGTTTTCCTTAGGATTATTTATTAGGGCCCAAGCCTTGAAAAGGCGAAGGCCCTATTGTTTTCCTTAGGATTATTATTTTTTTTTTTTCTCTATTATTTTTCTTACGAACTTTTGGGCACTTTTGGGGTACTTAACGTGCTCAAAAACTCTTGAAACTTTGCACACGGGTCAGAACCCGCGACCATCAGAGCCGGGCTGAAGCTGGTACCCGGGCGTGGCAGGAGGGCTCGGCAGCACCCCTGGAATTGGTACAAAATCTTGGTCCATAAATCAAACACGCTTGCATGCAATAATATGAAACTCGGTACACATATAGATCTCATCGGTTCATATATACTTCATGCTCTTACTTTTTACCCCAGCCCAACAGGAAGTCGGCTATTAAGGGTTGTTTGGAAAACGCATGCAATGGAATGTGAAATACTCCTCCTAGAGAATTAAAACACACAGCACGAAACTCGGTCAGCATGAAGTCAAGACACTGAGGATGAAAAATTGCCAGGGGATTTTTGATATCTCGAACGGTTTGGCCGTGGCTAGGAAATGAAATTATGGCGAGAAACGTGAAACAGGAAGTGTGTTATAACTTCTGCATACATTAACTGATCTTGATGAAACTTCAGCAGTGTGTTCGCTGTAAGAGACCGATCAGATTGATGTGACCAATGTGTGCCAAAGTTATAGCGCCACCAACTGGCTGCAGGAAGTGTGTCACTTTCAAAATGTTTTGAAATCACCCTCTCATTTTTACCCAATTTGCTTCAAACTTCATCTGTATAATGTAAACACACGGCAGATGTAGACCTGTGAAAGGATTATTGATATCTTAGATACTGTTGCCGTGGCAACGCATCAAACTTTAATATTCTTTGTTGATGCTTTTGAGACTCTTAACATACTTGAAATTGCATGAAACTCGACAGACACATCACATTTATTAGCCAGTAGACATGTGCAAAGTTTCAGAAACGGGCGTGGTGCAGGGGCTCAGTAGTGCCACCTTTTGACAAAAAGTGGGGGTGTTTTATAGTTTTACCTACAATCATAAAACTCGGTACGCATATTGTTCAGATCAAGCCAGACAACTTTCTAATTAACTGTCATTATCTCAGACCAAGAGGAAGTCCGATATTTTAGTTTGAATGTGGATGTTTCTGAGAATTTTCTCTCCCTCTCTCTCCGTCTCTGTGTGTGAGGGATTTGTCTAGTGCTTTTAATGGATTTTAAGGTTTCAGGGGCTTTTGGGGCTCTTAACATGCTCAAAAACTCTTGAAATTTTGCACACAGGTCAGAACCCACGGCCATCATGGCCGGGCTGAAGCTGGTACCCAGGCGTGGCAGGGGGGCTCAACAGCGCCCCCTTGAACGGGGTCCGACAACTTGGTCCATATATCCAACACGCTTGATTGAATTAATATGAAACTCAGTACACATATAGATCTCAGCGGGCCGAACATCTTTCCCCTGGTCAAGTTTTACGCCAGCCCAACAGGAAATCGGCTATTATGGGTTGTTTGGAAAATGCTTGCTGTGGAATTTGAAGTACTGCTCCTAGGCAATTCATTCAATCATCACCAAACTCGGTGTGCATGAAGTCAAGACATTGAGGATGCTAAATTGCGGACAGATTTTTGATATCTCGAACAGTTTGGCCGCGGCGAGGAAATGAATTTTCATGACTAAAAATGGACATATAAAGTGTGTTATAACTTAGTTAGTTTTACCTACAGTTACAAAACTCAGCGTTTATATTCTTCTCCTCAAGCCGAACAACTTTCTAATTTAAAGTCATTACCTCCGACCCTCAGAAAGTCAGATATTGTGGTTTGAATATGGTCATTTTCTCTCTCTCTCTCTCTCTCTCTCTCTGAGCCAATATGGCAAGCCATTTTAACATTTAATCATTTTAACCTACTAGTCTCTATTTTCATGCTACTAGTACTTATTTTTTAGATACTAGTATCTATTCCATTAAGTACTAGTACTTATTCATTAGCGACTAGTGCTTATTCTGTTTAGAATATTCAAAGTGCTTATTCAATTTTTATGCTTATTTATATTTTCAGAGCAGAAAATCCGATTTTTCTGCTTATTCAATATTGCATGTAAAATGTAAGTGACTTGACGTGTGTGTGTGTGTGTGTGTGTGTGTGTGTGTGTGTGTGTGTGTGTGTGTGTGTGTGTGTGTGTGTGTGTGTGAGAGAGAGAGCGAGATTGTATCTGTTACAGTGACAAGAGTTTAACCCTTACAGTGACAAGAGTTTAACCCTTTAAGGCCTTGTCTTTTTGGATATATATCTTTTTTTTATTAAAAAAAAAATGTGCATACAACCCATATATTTTAAATGTATTGTTTGCTTTAAATTAAATTAAGATTGTATGTTTGGTAATTGAACCTAAATAAATTTAAAATTAATGTGCTATATTTCAGATCAATATATTTGTTTTCCTTCATTTTAATCAACACTAACTTTATTCTTATCTGAATTATAAATAACTTATTTCTGTATAAAATTAAAAATCCCGAATAATCCAGACCATCTATATATATCTAGCTGCGAGCAGCGCTGAAGGGCCAAAGCCGGCGGCACCGCCACCCCGGTGCCTTTAGGTAACTAAAGGAACTGGGGTTGCGGAGCCACCGGCTTGGGCCCGTAATCGCTGCTCGCAGCTATATTTATTCTTCTTATTATTATTATTTTTTTACTACCTTTTGGACACTTTTGTAGGCCTTAACATGCTCAAAAACTCCTGAAACTTTGCACACATGTCAGAACCCACGGCCATCAGGGTCGGGCTGAAGATGGTACCCGGGCGTGGCAGGGGGGCTCGACAGCGCCCCCTGGAACGGGGTCCGAAAACATGGTCCATAAATCAAACACGCTTGCATGTAATAATATGAAACTCGGTACACATGTAGATCTCATCGGTTCATATATACTTCGCACTCTTACTTTTTACCCCAGCCCAACAGGAAGTGGGCTATTTAGGGTTGTTGGTAAAACACATGCAATGGAATGTGAAATACTCCTCCTAGAGAATTCAAACACACGGCACGAAACTCGGTCAGCGTGAAGTCAAGACATTGAGGATGAAAAATTGCCAGGGGATTTTTGATATCTCGAACGGTTTGGCCGTGGCGAGGAAACAAAATTATGGCGAGAAACGTGAAACAAGAAGTGTGTCATAACTTCAGCATACATTAACTGATCTTGATGAAACTTCAGCAGTGTGTTCGCTGTAAGAGTCTGATCACATGGATGTGACTATTGTGAGTCAAAGTTATAGCGCCACCAACTGGCAGCAGGAAGTGTGTCACTTTCAAAATGCTTTGAAATCACCCTCTTATTTTTACCCGATTTGCTTCAAACTTGATGTGTATAATGTAAATACACGCCAGATATAGACCTGTGAAAGGATTGTTGATATCTTAGATACTGTTGCCGTGGCAACGCATCAAACTTTAATATTCTTTTTGGATGCTTTTGAGACTCTTAGCATGCCTGAAATTGCTTAAAATTGCATGAAACTCGACAGACAGATCACATTTATTAGCCAGGTGACATGTGCAAAGTTTCAGAAACTGGCGTGGTGCAGGGACTCAGTAGCGCTACCTTTTGACAAAAGTGGGGGGGTTAGTTTCATCTAGAGTTACAAAAATCGGTATTTATATACTTCTCCTCAAGCCAGACAACTTTCTAATTTACAGCTTCCTAAACATTGATTTCAATCGTATCCGGGTTTATTTTCCGGCGCAACAACACTTGCTGATTCTTATCATTCAGTTCAGGAACTTCTTTTTGACTTATTTTCTATTAGAAAGAGTAAACAGACATTAATATCAATCCGCACGAGCGGCATCAGGTCAACACAATGAAAAAAAAAAATAATGCGACTTCAGCCGGGATCAGAGATGTTGGAGGAGATTTTTCGTGTCATCGCCAAACATTAACTTAAGAACAGCTTATGTGTGTTGTAGCTCATTATTCTGCCAATAATATTAATTTTATTTGTGTCATATAAGTGTCAATAATATAACTCGTTTGCTGGAGTAACTGTTAGCTGCGCAGGGCCGGCGCTATGGGCGGGCCTGAGGGGGCCGGGCCCGCCTACAGAGCTCCTGTGCCCCCCCTAGCTCCATCCAATTTGCATTTAATAAATTATTTTTAAAATTAAAATAATTTACGTACAGTATTTATATATTTATTGATGTGTATTTAAGTGTAATGTTTGACTCATAATCTTATTTAAAAAAAAAAAACACCCGGAAGTTTGACTGATTGTTTACAAAAAAGGGGTTTCCCGCTGAGCCGCTCTGACCAGCATCTCGGTAAAGTTATAGCGACACGCTCGGTTTTGCCTATTCAGAAACGAATGGAAAGAGAAACTCATGAGGAGAATCCACTCCCAAAAACGTCGACTTCAGCTGTATTAAGAACGTGAGTAGGCCAGTTCTTTTTATTACTCTTTGCACCAGTTGCACCAGCCGTGGTGTAATTTATGCATTTGACACTGATATGCTATATGTGTGTTGTGTCGTAGTTGATTATGCATGGTTGATTTAATACAGTAGGCTACTTGACTTGAGATTTGTGACTATTAGGCTGTTATTATAGGAAGTTGGCTTAGCATGCTGTGTTCACGGAACAATGCAGACCAAGGCTATAACTGTAACATGATATTTTCAGTAGCCGAAATAAGATTGGGCAATAGGCTAGTTAGGATATTGAAATCGCTGTGAAACTGTTGTAGCTGGTCTTGCCAACCGTCCCGGTTGTCGGTTGTATGTTCAAACAGGGCGCACGGCAGAGAGGTAGAGAGCGCGAGACCTTGCGTGCGTGTGCTAGTGTGTCTCATGAAGCACATGTAAGCACCTATTTTTTACAGTCAAGCACCCCCCCCCCCCCCCCCCCCCCCAAATAATTTATTGCATGTCATAATTAGGCCCCCCCAAGAATATTAAATGCCCGTCCTTTGATTTGTTTCTGCCGCCGGCTCTGTAGCTGCGTCGTTTTGACATCTGACATGGCAGCACCGAAGCATGAGCAGGAACGTAAAATAGCTGATTGCTTAAACAGCTTGTTAGATATTAACAAGCTGGTGGAATTGCCCAATTTATGATTTGAGTGGTTTTATAGCGGATTAACGTTATTTTCTGGAGGATATGGTGATGATGAACAGGACACATTCTTTGACGAAACTGACGAGGAATTTGACGGTAAGTTTTTGTCATTATACTTTTTTAATGCTGTGTAATATACTTTCAGTGTTCAGCCAATGTGATGCTAACACAGAATTCATCCTGTGATGCAAACATATAGTGGATTTAAATGTTTATTACATTTGTTCGTTGAAATTGAGTCAGTTTTTCAAATTAATTACGTTTATTACCTTTATTTGTTTGATTACACTCTGAATTGAAGCCATGGCCATATAGCCATACCTGTTTCTTGTCCCTATGCCCTCCCCTCAATTAATCCAATCCAGTCTGATATTTTCATATAAAATGCTTCATTATCCATTTTAAATGTGGATTTAAAATGGATAAATCCCCCCACCCCCCATGTTTAGTTCTCCATTTAGGTCTCTTGCTTTGCCTGAAAAAACAAGGATAATTTTTTCAATTCAGTGACCAACATGATGAGGACGAGCCCAGTTTTGGTTATTGAACCTCAAGCTATTAGTCTGGCGAATCTGAAGAGGGAATACCAACAAGAAGAATTTGCTTCTAATGCTGGAAGTCCAGATGTGTAACTGAAAATAAGTTTATCTTGAAACTGCAAGTATTTCAATGCTGAAAAGTGTTCTTCATTTTTCAAGGAGGGAGAGTTGCTGTCACTCAGGATGAGTCATTTGGAGATGGACAATACTGTACTTGACATGGTAGTTTTAGCTCAAATACAAAGTCACTTGCACTGTGGGGAAGAAACCGCTAAATCAAAAAAAGGATCACAGACTTTTGTGAATCGAATCAATGAGATTATTAAATATTTTGCATCTAGACAATTTTAGAATGTGTACAAAATTTGAAACTGATCTGTTAAAGGGATAGTTCACCCAAAAATTAGAATTCTGTTATTATTTACTCAGCCTCATGTTGTTCCAAACCGGTATGAGTTTCTTTCTTCTGTTTAACACAAAATAAGATATTTTAAAGAATGCTGGTAACCAGACAGTTGGCGGCACCCATTGACATCCATAGTGTTTTTCCCCCTACTATAGAAGTCAATGGGTGCCGTCAACTGTCTGGTTACCAGCATTCTTTAAAATATCTTATTTTGTGTTAAACAGAATAAAGAAACTCAAACTGGTTTGGAACAACATGAGGCTGAGTAAATGATGACAGAATTCCAATTTTTGGGTGAACTATCCCTTGAATTTTTTTTTTTTTTACTCCAGATTTACTCAATGTTACATCGTGGCCCAGTAAAAGAATGAGATTTTCTGCCGAAATGTTACATGCTAATTAATTGATATTGATATATTATTGATATTATATTTGCACTGATATTTCATTTGACTAATAAAGTTATACAAATCATTCAACTGAATTGACAAGGTAATTGTTGCAATATATTTGTTTTCCTTCATTTTAATCAACACTAACTTTATTCTCATATGAATTATAAATAACTTATTTTTGTATAAAATAAAAAATCCCGAATAATCCAGACCAACCAGAGCGCACTATTTCTACAACATCATCAGTGCTGAAGCGGGACTACAAGAGCCGTTCGGCAGATAGCGAGCAGATATTTTGATATTTTGTGTCACGTCGTGCACAATAACCCTAAAGGCATCAGGGTGGCGGTGCCACCGGCTTTATATATATATATATAGACCTAGTGCTTCTGATGGCTGCAGATCTTTTGGGCTGCGAAGAATCGTTTAAATACAGAAACTAAATGTGTCTCTAGGAGCCAAACAGCAAATGTAACTGGTTTTTACAACACCATATTATACAATCATGAAAACTTTTGTTTATATATAAAATACAACACAGAAAAGGGTGAAAGTGTATTTTTCAAAAAAAAAAAAAAAAAATAACCACCTAAATAAACATTTTGAAATACCACATGTCAGTTTTGTTTAACCCTTACTGCACACATTTTGATGGTACATGATAAAAATGTTCCACATAATTTCTTGGTTCATTTGGGAACATTTTATTGATAAAATATTTTTTTCGTTGCCTACTGATTCATTCACAGGTATTACAAGACAATGGTCAGAGAGCAAAATTACAAAATCACAAATCTTTTTTAAAAATGTGAAGAAATCTGCTAACTATATTTAGAGCTTATATTGTGCACAAATACGTGATAATATGTGATAACGTCCAAACACATTGTTAGCAAGACATCCTTGAAAAGTACCCCTTAACACCCTGAGGCAACGAAAGGAAAAACTGAATTTCTGAACATGCAAAATAAAATAAAAATTTCATCAATATACAATATATATTAATATATGAATATATATTCATCAATATATTTCATTCATTCTATACCTTCATTCACATACATGTTTTTAAGTACAGTTCATGTGATTTTAAATAAGATTACTAATGCAAATAATTGTACTTTCTTCTCACACCATGTGCTCCTGTGACCATGTGTCAGAAAAGGAAATCCCGCTTTCAAATGGTGCTTGATAATGACTCCCACATATTATTAGACTGTTCTTTGATTATTTTTTGGCCATTCTAAGTAGCTGAATTTTTTTGTAGAAACATACTGAACATAAGGCTTAAGAAAACTTGCCTTATAGCAACGCTGTGCTGTAAAGGATTAACAGATATGTGACTTTTACTTGAAAAGTCATCATTCTGATTTTTCATTTGTTCATTCTGCCGCCAATTCAAGTACTTCTGGTTTCTAAAGTCTCTAAAGTGTGACATAACCACAAATAATCAAACTTTGATTTACAGACAAAAAAAAGACATACAGTACTTTTTACCAATATTCTGATGCTGCTTCATGCTATTAAACTACTGAACTAACTCTTACATTTCCATCACTTACCTTTGAAATCAACGACCAGATCTGATATTCACTCAGAGTTTGAAAGGAAATGCTGTTGTTTGATGAAGCTTCCTGTTCATATGTTTAGCTTCACTTTCACTTAAAGGGCATATTGCAGGTTAGAGGACCCAACGAGTCAATGTATAGAAAAACAATGTAGTAAAAAGATTTTCTTTAAAATATACTTATAAATACGCTACATTGGCTTCTGGAGTCGTTTTTGTGAGAATTTTACTTCCGCATCTGAAAATGGGCGTGACGGGCGCGGCATAACGGGAGGGAGAGCGGTCGATTCAAACAACAGGAAAACAATGGATCGCAATGACATTTCGGACTTACTCGTATGACGGACCACAGCCATACAATTATGAGCCTACTATGCTGCCGAGAGAGCAGGGACAGGCCAGGATTAATGTTAGACAGAACAACGGTCAGAGGAGACACATTATTGCAGAAGTATTATTATTAAAAAACGTGTGTGGAGTGAGTGTGCGCAGCCGCAGTTTATTGCATCAGTTAATTGCGCGTCTTTTTGATTAGCCAAGCTGTCAGATACTGAGTAAACATTAAAAGAAACAGCCTATTCAATCTTCCCTGGATGTTTTTATAACGAAGAAATTAAATAATAGCAATCAGGAGAATGGAAGCAGCAATAAAAAAATGAGGACTGTATGCTGTCGGCAAAACATTATAACACTTATGCAATAAAAACTAGGGATGGCCCGATACCATTTTTTTCAAACCGATACGAGTACGAGTATTTACATTTGTGTACTTGCCGGTACCGAGTACCGATACCGATATTTCTACAGCAAAAGTAACTATAGGCTCCCAGAAAAGAAGACAGAAGACTATTTCAGAACCAGTGTTGTGCAAGTTACTTCCAAACTGGAATACATTATATATTACATGTTACTGTTATTTAAAAGTAATTCATTACCTTACAATATTACTGTCTCAGAATTGTAATGCGTTACATTACTCCTGTATTACTTTTGAGTTACTTTCACCAAAATAAATATACAGAAGTAGAACTTAACATTCTAAAATGACTAGGGCTTTAACGATATGCGATATGAAACCAAAATCGCGACACTCAGATCCACAAACCTGCAGAATCGCGACACACCCCTTCCAACTCCCAGTGTTATCCATACCAGATCCAATGCTACCACATCTTTAAATTACTATTAGTATTATTTGAAGTTAACTTAACATTATAAAATACGTAGACCTACATCACAAAACAAGTTGAGGATAAATTATTTAAAATTTGGGAATTCCAGCGTTATGGACGTGACATATAGCTACTGTCAAAACTTGCTGCTTATGAAATGAAATGTGCATTTCTCTCTGGCGCACAAGCCTACTGCGAAGATCGCGAGTCAGCATCGTCAACTTCATCCCGCCTTTATTAATAAACAAGTAAAATGTGTCCTTGCTATATTTGACATATTCATAATCATTGCTTTTGCCGGTTCTTTGTGACAGCTCTTAGGTGCTTTATCGGCAGCGCCGCTGATGCCCAAAAATACGATTGCGTGATGAAAACATGAAAAATACCACATAAACATAGCCTAACTGTTTAGAAAGAAAACACAGAACGAATAGCCTAATGTGCATACGTCCATCTCGCGAATGCACAGTCTTCTTCATGCCATCTTCACCATTAGCCGCTTCTCCACTGGCGCACAGAGGCCGAAATCATACCTCACGGCACTCCTGTAAAAAATAAATCGCTATACAAATAGGCCTATATCAGACGCTGCCATATAGTTTTTATTAACAGACTTGGACACCACACGCGGCTATTGACTGACCACGAACAGGTAATTTAGCCTGCTTGTCTCGCGGTCTTGCTGTGTAGGCTTTTTACAATTAAAACTAAAAGTCTGTTGTAACTTGTAACGCAAGCCTTACTGAACACGTACCGAGTAAAATATTACTGAAAATTGATTAGTAATGCCTTACACTACTGCGTTACAGCAGAAAGTAATGTTACTGTAATGCATTACTTTTGTAACGCGTTACTCCCAACACTGTTCAGAACACAGGTTAGAAGACTGTTTTTATTTTCTTCTCCTACTTGTTTTAACAAGTCTAACAATAAATAATAATTAGTAAAAAATAATAAATGTATTAGCACACAAACCACTGTTAATTTAACATAAAAGCAAGCTACTGCGTGCATGATCTGGCATGACTGAATGCGCGCAAAGTGCGCTCCCTAAATAATTCCTAAAAAGCTGACAGTTCATCGCGATCTCACAAATCTCTATAATTATCAATAAAGCTGACTGCACAATGAATCTTTCATAATATCCACACTTTGTTTGTTATAATTCTATAATTATAAAATTATTATAATTATAATTTGCCAGCATACAGAATTCAGCACTGAACAAAAGTCAGTTTTGAGCGGTGAGGGTGTCTATCTTAAATGCTTCTGATTGGCCATTGCGTTCAAGAAATCAACACACATGTCTGTGATTGGCTACATCGCTCAGCGCTGCAGTAGACATGTTATGAATAGAAACTCTGGCCTGTAAATCGTTTCTATTTTGTTTTAGGTGTTCTTGTTGCTTTTCTGCAACAGATGAATAAAAATCTATTCGTTTTTATATGTTTTACTCATAGATGTTTCTAGTTTGCGGGAGTCCCGCGAATCGTTTTTCTCTCCCGCAACGCACACACACAGAGTGAGTTTCATTACCGCCCGCGCTCGCGCTCGGCCATCAGATCTAGTGCCGCGCCGCACGGAGTGCACGTCTCTCAAGGGCCCGACCCGACCCGAGGATAGTGTCGGGAAATAACGGGCTCGGGCAGAGAATCTACGCTCTAGGTTAAGAATCTAAGCCTCCTACGCTAAGGAACCGAGAGACCTCCGTGAAGTTGGCACCCCATAAAACGAAATAATCTCCAAAACTATGCCATTGGTTTGTGCTGCGTTTGTGCTGATTTGTGCCGTTAAAACGAACATTTGTGCTGGTTTGGAGTTTGAGATATTGAACATTATTTTTTTGGTTGTGTTACGTCACTCTCCACCCCATGTCGTTCAAATCGCTCCAAACCAGTGTCATTCGTTTGTGCTCGGTTTGTGCTGGTTTGTGCCGTTAAAACAAACATTGTATTTATTTTCCTTTCGCAGATATAGCTCATTTAATTCAGGAGCTGTGACGTCACTCTCCACCCCATTTCTTCCAAATCGCACACAAACTGTGTCGTTCGTTTGTGCTTGGTTTGTGCCGATTTGTGCCGTTAATATTAACACGGTATCTTTATCCCCTCCTTTAGAAATAACAAATATAATTCGGGGCAGTGACGTCACTCTCCACCCCACCTCATCTAAATCGCACCAAACCGGTGTCGTTGGTTAGTGCTCGATTTGTGCCGGTTTGTGCCGTTGAAAGAAACATTGCAACTACGATCCCCTCTTAAACATAAAAGAAATAATAACTTTTTAAGCACAGTTGCATAACTGTCCACCACATGCCGTCCAAATCGCCCCAAAACTGTGCATTTTGTTTGTGCTCGATTTGTGCTGTTTTGTGCCGTAGAAAGAACCATAATAAATTATTCCATTCTTCAGACATCACGAAATCTTTGGAAGACTAGTGATGAGTGACGTCACGCAAGCAAGCCGCGCTCTTCATCAGTCTACAAACCTGTCTGGTGCGTTTGTGCTCGCACAGGGCCGCGGCTGCTGTTATTGTTATTTTCTTCTTTAGATACGGAAATGTTTTAGTCTAGATTTGTGCTAGATATTGACATTTGGTCTTTATAAAATCACCAATGCACTATGCTATGTAATGTATCCTATACTGCCAATACTCTGGCTCAAGACTACGTGTGACTGATGCTTTAATTTTGTCCAATAAAAAATAAAGCTAAAATAAAAAATTGTGTACTGTCTTACGTTTTCTGAATACTGAAGGCTTCAGTTTACAGACATTTAAAGTCTTTCTGCCCCCTTAAAAAACATTTGTTTACCCTAAGCACTGCATAGTGGGAAAACAAAACAGGAAAAGGCATCTGGCTGTGAAAAAGGTAAGCATGTGCTCTGAGATAAAATACAAAAAAAAGTACTAAAATCATGTGTGCAGGTCAATACAATTTACAGGATAATTTGAACAAATACGAAATTTACAGACAAGTCAAAGATGTGAAACTTTTTATTAGTTTTGGGCAATCAGGTAAATGCATCATGTCCAAATGATCCTCCATTTGTTATAATAAGAGTAGACCTATGACATTCTTATGCCATGCCATAAAATACATTAAGTTATTAGTTAAGATAATACAGCAATGTACTTCATGGCAAAAAGCTTGATGTTATGCAAAGGGAATGACAAAAAGCAATATACAAGTGGCATATCTGTTCCATTTAATCCTCTGTGAAGTCATATATTTAACTTTACATTGTGAACAGACTACATTGTGAACAGACTAAAATTTAACTTATTGACAAAAGATTGTCACCCATTCAGTTATCAGCTACTTTTCATATAACTGGAGAATGTGTTGTCTTTTCGAGCTCTTTTGTAATGAATTAGTTGATTTAGTTCACAAAAGGATTCTTAGTAAATCTTTTTCTGAACTCATTGACTTGGTGATCCATGTCACTGGAATTAAAGAGTAACAGAAAACAATGACTTAGAGATGAGATTTTTACTGAAATATTGAAAATTCAGTCTCTGTTCTTTAAAACCACCAACTGATGGATTCTCTCGTCATAAAAAGTAGCAATATCTAAACACGGCCAATATAGGATGGATGACAAGATTTTCTGAGGTAAATCTAATTGAATGACCTCGGAACAATTGGACTATACATATAAGTTGCATAGCCCACACACTTTTATTTCACCCATTATTTACTTACTGATTTGGAAAAAAAAGATGCAGTTTAAGTGAATGGCAGTTTAAGCGACTAAGTCACTCCCTATCATTTTGCCCAACATCTCGATTCCATGGAAGAAAGTAATAAAATAAATATATATACTCATTACCAACAGGTTACATGCTTATTCAAACCACAGTTATATATATATATATATATATATATATATATATATATATATATATATATATATATATATATATATATATATATATATATATATATATATATATATCCGTGGTATGAATAAGCATGTAACCTGTTGGTAACGGGTTAGTTAATTTGAACTACTTCAAATTTTAATTAACTTTAATGAACTACTTCATTAAAAGCTATACATTAAAAATAATTCCTGTTTCGATCAGATGCCTAGGAAACCAGCCTGTGGACGTGATGACATCATCAAAGTCATCAGTGCTGCAAAGGAACAGATCATTACAGGAACAAACATAGCAGTTCCCACAGAAAAGGTGTGGGCAGATTTAAGCAAACAACTAAATAACAAAGTTTCACCAAAGAACCTTTATACTATTGTGAAGACAAATAGGTACAATATATGGCAAATCCTTGAGCTATGCAAAATCGACACAGATACCCAAGATCAAGGTCCAAACAGTGACAGCTCACAAGAAAGCTCAGCAGATTTTCATTCAGCAGTGTCAAAGGCAGACAAAAATCAGCAAAGTCAATGCTACGACATTACATTTGAGATCAGTCTCTCTCATCAGAGATGGGTAGAAATCTGGCCTGAAAAGGTTGATTACAATGACAAAAGAGAATACACCATCCTGAAACGTGGTGCATGGACACACGTCTTGTATGAGGAGATATGGAAAAATATCAAGACCTCATGCACTCTTAGATTCAGAAGGGCAAAAATTTTTCCAAATAATGCATCTCACTACATAGACATAATTGGGAACTGCACAGAGTGTGACGCACAATTGTCTATAACAGCAGAGAACATGCCAGTGGATAATGAACCAGTTGTGTTTCAATGCATAATCCGCAATGTTGATGACAGTCTCCATACTGGCAAAGCAAAACGGAAGTTATCAGGGGATCTGAGAACACGTGTCTCTAAAGAACTCTGGGAAGGACGAAAACCAGCACATGTATGGCGAGCAGCTGAGGCTTACAAAATGATGGATGTTGGTGACCCAGAGCCTAGCCACCTGCCAAATCTGGCAACATTAAGAAAAGCCAAACAAGAGATGGGTGACAAAGAGCTTGGAGACAAAGACCCAATCATGTCATTGCATCTACTAAAATACAGTGTACCCCACAATGGAAGCATTCATGACATAGGCCTTGATAGGTTTCTTTGCCATTACTGGACCCCATCTCAGATGCAAGTGTATCAAATGAAATCCAAGTACTCTGGCTCATTTGTGAGTTTTGATGCAACAGGTACAGTTGTGAAAAGACTGAGAAGACCATGTGGTAATTCTGGACATGTCTTCCTGTATCAAGGAGTTTTGTGTTCACAGGGAGATCATATTCCAGTAGTGCAAATGCTATCAGAGAGCCACACCATCAATTCTATTGCTAACTGGCTCACAGAATGGCAACGAGCAGGTGCTGCTGTGCCCAAAGAGGCGGTCTGTGATTTCTCCTTGGCTTTGCTTGGAGCACTGGTTAAGGCCTTCACTCCTTACCCAGACCTGAAAACATACATCAATCAGTGCTTTGGAGTGCTGACAAGGAAGCTCGAAGACTCAAAGCTACCACCTTGCTTCATCAGAGTAGATGTTGCACACTGCATCAAGCTCATTAGCCGGTGGGAATGCCTAAGACAAAGAGGAAACAGGGTTAGAGAATTCTATCTACGAGCCATGGCACAACTTTTACAGTCTGATACACTGGAAGATGCAAGAGAGCTCATTCATTCCATTGCAGTTGTTGCCTTCAGTGAATCAGAAGGAAACGATGACAAAGGTTTACCTGTTGTCTCGGAAACATGCAAAGCACAATTGAAGAGACGATTTGCAGAGGGGGTCTTGCCATGTGTCACTGAAGATGACCATTTAACAGAGGTGACTGGAGTCGAGGAGACACTTCCCACAGATCTGAAAACATGGGTTACAGAAATCTGTGAAGAAAGTAAGATGATTGCAGCACATCATGGTGACAGAGACAATCTTCATTTCCTTCCAGAGCTTGTCCCAAATATAATAAGAATGGCATGCTACCTACCCCTTTGGACAGCTGTGATGGTTCCACACTTCAAAAGCGTACACAACACAGCAAGCTCTGCAAATGTTGAGGCTGAATTTAAAAACATTAAACATGGCCTTTTCAAACATGAAAGCCTCCCCATCCGAATTGACCGTTTTGTCATACGCCACCTTGAGTTTCTTGAGGGAAACATGAGGCTTTCATCTGCACCGGTGAAGACAGAGCACATTGAGACAAAGAATCAGAAGACAGAAACTGCCCATAGTGAGCAGGACACAGAGGTTAAGAAACAATTAGTGGAGGAAGACCCTGTTGAAAACTGGAAAGGCCTCGGTGTTCCTCCAAAAAAGCGACTGTCCTACCTGACCCCTTGCTCTGAGTGGTTGCATGCAGACATAAACCTGAAAAGAAAAAATACAAAAATTCATGTCTTGAAAAATGGCAACTACCAGGCAAAAAAGCCCATCTTGGTTGACAAAATGCTTGTAAGTGTAAATAATACCTGTGCCTTTGATTCCTTTTGCCAGTGCCTTTGCTCTGCATTCTGTGACAGCGGATCATTCTGTCATTATCTCGACAAAGAGCACTCAAAAACTGAAATGTTTGATTTGGTAAAGACCATAGTCACACAAGGAGTTGGAAAAGAAGCTTACGCAAAGAGGGCAAAAATGCTGTTGGATACATTTCAGTGTGTTCACCTAAAATCAGGTGTGAGGGAGGTCAATGCAGATTGCAATGTTGCTAACATTATTGCATCAACAATGAAGCAAATGCCAAGTGCAACACTGACAGCTGAGTGCTCTTCTCCATACTGCAGCCGACATACTAAATCTTCAAGGACCATCTATCTCCTACCAGTCAACGTAGATATTATACAAACTGGTGGACTGAAAAGCCTCCAAGCAGCACTGGAAGATGGGCTACACCTCAACAGGTCCAAGTGTTTGAAGCCACTGAAATCACCCCAGGAGTGTCCAGATATCTGGAAAATTAAGGATGATCCATCAATGAAATTCCTCTGCAATGGCTCAGTCACACACAGATGCATACCTGGACAACTACTGTGTATTGAAACAAGTGATACTAACCATCCACTGTCTGAAATCCCTGTCGACATGGAGCTGGACAATCAGCGGTTCACTTTGCGAGGGGTTGTTGCATTCATTCCAGGTCCAACAAGGAAATCTCTTGGACATTACGTGGCTTACTGCAGAAGAAACTCTTTTGCCTGGGAGAAATATGATGACCTGTGTGACCATGTAAAAACAGTCTCAGCAAAAACCAAAATACAACCCCATGTCATGTTGTTCACAAAGGAGGACTAAAACCTTTGATTAAAGAATTTCTTGGACTGGTCTCTGCAGAAATTAGTTCATAATCAATAAGAGAATGGTCTATATTGTTTTTCTATTGTTGTTAATCTACATTATCTCTTTTTCACTTTATGCCTGTTTTAACAGTTCCATGATTTTTTGAACAGAAGTTATATTTTCCTTTAGTAAATGTTCTGTTCTGTTATGTTATTTATACCCAGATCTATTAATTTTTACACTTTTCTTACATTAAGTCAAAACATTTTTGGAGTTCTCTTATTTTATGGTTCTTTAAAAAAAATATTTGTAAATTCTCCACAGAAATTGATCTGTTATTTTTACATTCATCTTTACATTTAAAAGGAAACAAGTTTGGATATGTTGTCTGTTCAGCTGAGAGAGAGAGTGAGATAGAGAAAAACTTTAACCATGTGGTTTGCTGGTATTAAATGAATACTCTTCACCCAACAATGAATAAAATCTCTATGACTTTCTTTGTTTATTACGAAATGACAGGGAAGATGTTAAACCAGCAAGGAACAGCAAACTAACAAGTAACAGTCCTCAATTAGTTGTTTTAAAAACATTTTAAACAAACAGAAACACTGCTCACCTGTCCTTGGTTCACTTTCTCCTTCAGAGAAAGATAAAATGCTCTTTGAGAAATGAGAAATAGTTTATCATCTGCAATATAGGCCTATAAGGCCAAGGCCAAGATAATAGCCTACACGTTTAAAAACTAACTACAAACTACGGTAGCCTAAAGTTCCATATGATAAAATAAGCTCGATTCGAATAAAAAACATAATAAGCTAACAAATGAGATTATTGCTACAAAGTTTTTAAAAAGCTGACACATAGCTAACGTGCATTTTTAAACAAGTGATACGCGTCAATCAATCACATACCCTTGTTTTTATTATCTTGAGCTTGATGAAGTCACTGGCAATAAAACATTTCCGTATCTAAAGAAGCAAAGAAGAAAATAACAGCAGCCGCGGCCCTGTGCGAGCACAAACGCACCAGACAGGTTTGTAGACTGATGAAGAGCGCGGCTTGCTTGCGTGACGTCACTCATCACTAGTCTTCCAAAGATTTCGTGATGTCTGAAGAATGGAATAATTTATTATGGTTCTTTCTACGGCACAAAACAGCACAAATCGAGCACAAACAAAATGCACAGTTTTGGGGCGATTTGGACGGCATGTGGTGGACAGTTATGTAACTGTGCTTAAAAAGTTATTATTTCTTTTATGTTTAAGAGGGGATCGTAGTTGCAATGTTTCTTTCAACGGCACAAACCGGCACAAATCGAGCACTAACCAACGACACCGGTTTGGTGCGATTTAGATGAGGTGGGGTGGAGAGTGACGTCACTGCCCCGAATTATATTTGTTATTTCTAAAGGAGGGGATAAAGATACCGTGTTAATATTAACGGCACAAATCGGCACAAACCAAGCACAAACGAACGACACAGTTTGTGTGCGATTTGGAAGAAATGGGGTGGAGAGTGACGTCACAGCTCCTGAATTAAATGAGCTATATCTGCGAAAGGAAAATAAATACAATGTTTGTTTTAACGGCACAAACCAGCACAAACCGAGCACAAACGAATGACACTGGTTTGGAGCGATTTGAACGACATGGGGTGGAGAGTGACGTAACACAACCAAAAAAATAATGTTCAATATCTCAAACTCCAAACCAGCACAAATGTTCGTTTTAACGGCACAAATCAGCACAAACGCAGCACAAACCAATGGCATAGTTTTGGAGATTATTTCGTTTTATGGGGTGCCAACTTCACGGAGGTAACCGAGAGTTGTCATCCAGGCTAGAGAGACGAGGAAAACAAACAAGCATGCAAATGGAAATTATCGCGGCCGGAAAAAATATCGAGCTCCTTTTTTTTTTATCGTGCGATTCATTTGTTTATTCACTATCGATTTGACTATTGACTATTGATTTACAGGCCTAGCAATTCCTTCTGTTATTGTTATGTGCCCGTGGATTATCTCTGGACATCTTCTCGCGCTTCTGTAAAACCTGTTAATGTTGGCTGGTGAGTTGCTTTAGCTTTACTAAACTGTGTGTATTCAGATGTTTAATTAGATTGCTTCCCTCCTGTCTCGACACCTTAGCTGAACATAACTTACAGTCTTGCCTTGCTGTTGTCATCATCATCCTTTATCTTGAAACGAGCCCAAACTGCCGACATTATACTCTCCTATGCCTCAGTTCACCTCGACAAAGCATTCGCGGCGGCCAGTTTCGTTTCGCAAAATGTACGTGGTATCGGTGCGTGGTATCGGCAATTTTTTATGAGTACGAGTACGAGTATATGAGGACAGTATCGGCCTGATCCCCGATGCCAGTATCGGTATCGGGCCATCCCTAATAAAAACTGCACTGCAACAAAAAGGTACGGCATGTGTTTTTATATTTAATGCTGTTCACTGTGAGTTTTAATTAATAGTGTAGGCTAATGTGACGGATGCAAATATTCCTAATGTGAATGTATGTATTCCACTAATTATCCTTCTTGTCATTTTTTTTTATTTATTTACTTTTATATTAAATGTCTAGGGAAATACTAATTTTTTTTCAATATCATTACTGTTAATTTGGGAAGGAGTTTAATGATGTGTTAGTATTGACGTTGTGACATCATTTTCGTGCAGCTCGCGCTGCGTCCTCAGTCTGCTTTGAGCACGGTCAGGAGAGGTAAGCGGTTAGAGGTGTTCCTTTATATAAGCTTATGAAAGTGTTCAGAAGTTTGACAAAGTACATACTATGCAGGAATATTATTGTAAAGACTGTTATAAAGGTTATAGGAAGTGTTTTATGAATGGATGGATAGGATTGATGGTTTTATTACTAAGTACAGAAGTTGAGTATGTGAGTGTGTGCGTCGACAGAACGTGGTGATTTTAACCGATTGATTAACTGGTTCTTAATCTGTGCAGGTGATAAAATCTGAGAGAAACATTTCTCATCGCTGTACTCTCTCTCTTTAATCCATTCAGGTATGGTTTATAGGCCTATTTGTTTAATTTTCTAATCTGTTCATTTGGTATCAACTTGATTCTTTTCAAATTCGTGATTGATTTAGAATTGGATGCAATAGATTTCAGTGTGTCTAGATAAATGTTGTAACGATTTACTTTGTAGTCAATGTTTGTAACATGTTTTCATTTATTGTATTTTTGATGTTATTATTATTATTATTATGATGTTTGCTGAGTCTGCTTTGAGCACGCTGAGGAGAGGTGATAAAATCTGAGAGAAACATTTCTCATCGCTGTACTCTCTCTCTTTAATCCATTCAGCAACATCCAATGTTTCAAGAGAATAAACCCTCAGTCAGCAGCAGTTCCGGTATCCTGTGTTTTCTATGAGTGACAACACAACGCAGATAGAGTACAAACGTCAGAATTGGACCGGTTACACTAATAGAGTTAATAGTGCATCATTCATTCTGTTTGGTAAAATATGAGGTGTATATCGTTCGGTAATATCGTTGTTCTACATGCACAGAGTAATGGGGGATACTCTAGGTTTGTGAAACGCCGCCACTGAGAACGGCAGGTGTCGTGGTGAGAGACCACTGCTAGCTTATAGATATAGCCTATACACGTTCGCTAACTATATACATTGTGCTCACAATATTGTACAGATTATTACCATCAGATTATTACCAGATTATTACCATCGTATATCAGTTATAGCAAAGCTATTATTGGTCATCTAGGAGTATTGGAATATACCAATAACAGAAACTATAAGCTTTGATCAGGCGCGTATCGTATGTCATGCTCATTATTATCCGTCCAGACTAACGTTACTTGATATAACTTAGCGGTTTCTCATCGAGAGACAGAGAGATATTTTTATCCCTGATATACACATTTTTGTTCGAAGCTGATGCGGAAGAGAAATCCCGTCTCTTCAGCTGCACAAACCGCACACAGGCACGACAGATACACCGTCCTTTTTCCTGTTAGGAAACCTGTGGACTCGATGTCCTGACAGCCCGGAGTTCCCTTACGAAGGGAACTCACGATGCGTCAAATGACGCCTTGGGAACGCCCCCAGCGTGAATGCGTCTGAAGCATCTATGTCAACTAGTCCAATGGAAAGAATGAGCGTCACGGGCGGGTTACGTCATGACCAGGAAATGATAAAAGCACATCCAGTGCAAACCGGCATTAGCTTCTGTTGCCTCAGCAAGCGATCTGTGTTATACTGTCTCTGTCTATTTATTGTTGTCTGTTGCAATATATTCGGAAACATTATGGCGAAACAAATGTACAAACAGTGTGTTCCTCCCTGCCCACGTTATTTAACGGGTGGGGACACACACAAGCTTTGTGTCATTTGTTTGGGAGTGGAGCATGCGGTCTCAGCCTTCGAGGGGGAAAATGCTACCGCTTCGCATGCTCCGCTCTCGCCTGTCACTCTTTGATGAGAGTGGGCAGGCTCGCGATCCTCGGGGATCAGGACCCGCGTTTGCCGAGGCAGCGCGGAGAATGCATTCCTGGGGATCGCAAAAGGATCTTAGGGAGGGGTTGGAGATGGGTCCGAGAGCCTTTTCTCCTTCCTTACCCGGGAGATCCAGCGCTCTCCCCCCGGTGTCGGAAGCACGCTCTGCAGCTTCTTCCGCCCGGGGAGTGAGCCCTCTATTACTTCAGTGCTCTTCCTCCGAGGAGGTCGATGTTATGAGTGAAAGCACACACACACACGGGGAAATAGATTCGCCACCTATTTTCCCAGCATATGAGGAGTTGGTGGAGGTGATTGCACAGGCTGTAGAGAAATTAAATATTGAATGGCCATCTGAGAATGTTAGCGCTCGTCCCAAAAGTAAATTAGACGAGCGCTTTCTCCCTTCAGTCACATCATCTCCATCACGAGGCCTTCCCTTTTTTCCCGATTTACACAATGAGCTATCTAAATCATGGAATAAGCCATACTCATCTCGTCTTTTTAGCCCTCATGTTAAATTATATTCTGATATAAGAGGGCTGAAAGAGTATGGATATGAGGTGATGCCCCAGGCTGAACAGAAGCTCGCGAGTTATTTATCACCTGGTCCAGCATCATCTTTGAAGGCTTCACCATTGCCCACTAAGCCGCTTAAAGCCACTTCGAGTTTAGTGGGCAAAGCTTATTCGGCAGCAGGTCAAGCTGGAGTGTGTTTACACACAATGACAGTGCTCCAGGCTTATCAAGCTGACCTGCTGGGGGATATTGATAAGAGTGAGGGAGTTAGTCCTGACGAAATTCGAGAACTTCGTCGGGCTACTGATCTGTATCTCAGGGCGACTAAAGAGACCGCCAGGGCAATTGGTCGTTCAGGCCGCCCTGGTTGCCACTGAGAGGCATCTTTGGTTAAATTTGGCCGAAATAAAAGAAAAAGATCAAGCTTTTATATTAGATATTATATTATTAGAGACCTTCTGGTCTCTTCGGCGACGCAGTCTATACGGTCGTCGAGAGATTTCAAGAATCTAAGAAGCAATCGGATGCTTTTAAGAAGTTTCTCCCTCGCCGTGTCCAACCCCCTGGGGCTGCTGGGCGTGAGCAGCCCCAGCCATCTAGCTCCTTGTATCGTGTGCAACAAAAGGAAAGTGTTTTTTCATACATGTAGCTCTCGTGCACCTCCACATAAACACTGGAAACAGACGCAACACTCTCAACCGAAGTCTTCTAAGTCGAAGCCAGATCTGAGGACCGTTCTTCAGGCGAAGAAGACTTCGGCTAAAAAAAAAAGGTCCTGATGTTCATGCGTCAGGCCTGTGAGGACCGCCCCGACCGAAGTAGAGCGGTGTACACCTCATTATACAGTGCCCGTTCCATTTCGGGGTCCTCACGAGACCGTCCTGCCAACCCTGCCACCCTCGGTGCTTCAGGGCGCAGTGATTCCTGTGGCACTCTGCATGTCATGGCCACCCTATCAGATTCAGAATTTCCTATGTTAACAAAGTATCTCTGACCATTCAGGTAAGATCTGAACCAGTCAAGGACTATTCCGGAGACTCCTACCCAGTTTTCCAGTCTATCTATAAGAATTCTATGATCAACAGTGTCAAATGCTGCACTGAGATCTAATAGAACCAAAACTGTTATTTTATCCGAATCAGTATTCAGCCGTATATCATTTAAAATTTTAATTAGTGCTGTTTCAGTACTATGTTGTGGTCGAAAACCTGACTGAAATGTATCTAAAAGACCACTTAAAGTCACAAACTCATTTAGTTGAATAAACACAGGCTTCTCAATAATCTTGGCTATGAAAGAGAGATTTGAAATAGGTCTATAGTTATTCAGAATCGAAGCATCCATTGTTCTCTTTATTAATATAGGCTTAATGGCAGCGATTTTCAAGGACGTTGGAAAAATGCCTGATTGCAAAGAACTATTAACTATTTGCAGTACATCTGTTACTATAGAGCTAAAAATTGTTTTGAAAAAGTCTGAAGGCAGTATGTCTAGACAGCACGTGGAAGATTTAAGATGTTTAACTATTTCTTCTAGGAATTTTTGATTGATTACATTAAAATGTGACATAATAACCAAGTTTAGTCTTGGTGGTTGTAATGACGGTATAGAGTCATTGTTAGACTGTGTAGCACTGATAATCCTTCTAATATTTATAATTTTTTCACTAAAAAAAACACGCAAATTCATTACATTTCATAGTGGATGCAAACTCTGATGCTATTTGCTGTATTGGATTCGTAAGTTTGTCAACCATGATAAATAAAGTATGGGTATTATTAATACTATTATTAATCATTTCCGATATTGCTGTCTGGCCCTGCATAACTCAATATTGAAATTTCCAAGGCTTTGTTTATAGATGTCATAGTGGATTTGTAGTTTAGTTTTCCGCCACTTTTTCTCACTGTTATGAGAAAAAATAAATTAAAGTGAAAGCGCCGCCGCGTTTGTCGAACTCTAGTTCAACATGCCAGAATAAAACCCAATTTTAGAACAATATAGAGCGCCACTCGGTGTGCCAAAACACTTCATTATAAACATCAATATTTTGTTCAAAAACATCTCAAAACGCTTTGTGACATTTTGAAAAGCCATGAATGTATTGAGGCCACTGGAACCAGGATCGTAACAGAAACGCGCTGCATGTTATCTCTAAATGCAGGAGCAGAAGCGCCGGTTCAGATTGTATTGTTTGTTGTTTAAAACGTGCGTGTTGCATATTTTTTAAAAAATATAATATATTTGATATGGTCTATTGGTGAATTAGGCTATAGCATTGATTACTGTGGAGGGAGAAAATCCCCCACCAGCAAATCGTACCTTGTTACACAACCATGTTTTTAAAAACTCTTTCTGTAGCCTATATGTGTCACGTTTTGATGTATTTAGTTATGTTTTGAGATCTTGTTTCCCCCTGTCTTCGTGATTTTTGGTTTAGTCCTGTTAAGTTTTCCCGCTCCTCGTTTGTGTTCAGTTTTATCACCTGTGTTCAGTTAATTATCTTGTTTGGTTCAGTGTATTTAAGCCCTGTGTTTTCCCTGAGTGTTTGTCGATCGTCGTCCATGTATGGTTGTGTGTTAACCCTGAATTCCTGGAGTTTTGTTCTTGTTTGATTTTGAAAGTTTCATTTTTGTAATTAAAACTATTATATTGAAGCTTCCGTGTCCTCGTCTAGTGATGGCAAGATGAGGCTTCCTGAACCACTGAGACATATCCAGCTGCAGACCCGCAGCACCACCAGTTTCAGAACCCCAGCGCCAGAACCGGAAAAGAGGGAGGGGCGGAATAATTTTTTTTGCATTATAGTTATTTTTGCAAGAATGTAAGGACAAAATGGGCCTGAGAGTGAGTTCCTCATTTGATACATTGTAAGTTAAATTTATACAGGATTGTTGTGATAAAATATGGGTGAATTGGTCATTTGTTGTATACATATTTATTGTTTCTTTTAAAACAATGCCGAATTTTCTCTCTCTTTTTTAGATTTTTGACATTATTATTTTACATGAAGAAAAACATGCTGCACATGTTCTTGTGAAATAAAGTATATTTTATATAAAATGGCCATACGTTTTTATTGATTTTTTTTATTTTTTATTAAACAATCAATATCAGGCATTACAAATTCATATTAACCATACCTTCAATATCAAAACAATTTAAGATTTGTAAACACAATAAATAAATAAATAAATAAATAGAACATAAAATAACACAGAGGTCTAATCAGTTATCAAATTGTGTATAATTTTGAAACCTCCCAGGCTTGTCTTGTTTTTATATCTTTCAAAGCTTTCTACAGAGTTAACTCCTTCATAAAAATCAAAAACAAAGGTCTTACATTCATAAATCTACACTTATGTATAAACTGCTTAGCTAAAATAATTAAACTGTTATATTAAAATGCCCATAAGTTATATTAAGATGCCCGGAAGTAACTCTCATAATACAATGAAATGGATAACTATATACAATTATATCACAAAAAATCTATATTTTAAAATTCTTATTGCTGTACCTTAATGTATCATTATAACACATATAAAGTATGAGGTTTCGTGTGTAATAAAAGCACGCCATTTCGTGTCTAGGTGGCGTTACTTGGTTTATAACGTAAGCTCCGCCCCTCACTTCCGGTTCTGGCGCTGGTGTTAGAACGTAAGCTCCGCCCCTTACCTCTGGTTCTGGCGCTGGGGTTCTGAAACTGGTGGTGCTGCGGGTCTGCAGCTGGATACTATTGGAACCACTGAGACCTCGCAGCCCATTGGTTCAACCAAAGGTTCATTACTCGAAGCTTCATTCAGCATTGCTCACTAGTGACACCTAGCTACTGTGCAAAGAAATAGCAGGCAAATTAATTCATTCTGAACCAATGACCCGCCCCCCTCCCGCTCTGTTTTATTTATTTATCTTCTTCTCACTGTTAATGTCTCTGTAACCTTTCATTTGCAATAATAAAGAGATCTGTGCAGACATTTGTACATTGCCTGGGTATGAAATAAAATGTTTATCTTTCTCTGTCTGCATTTACTTGTACAGAGATAACTGTCACACACACAGTTAATTAATTATTTTAAAAAAATCTGGATAGTGACAGTATGAACAACAAAAGTGATTGTGTTGAGTGCAGTGCTTATGGTGGAGGGACTCGAGGGAGTGTAATAAAGTAAACTCAAGTAAACACTGCAGTTTGGGGTGCATGAAGGAAGGATTACAATAGATTTTTAATTTTAATTTTTTGAAGTGTGTTGGGGTTTAAACAATTCCTCTTCTTGGACAAAACCTCTCCAGCCTTGGAAAAATAGGTAACACTTTATTTGAAGGGGTGTGAATAAGACTGACATGACACTGTCATAAACATGACATAACACCTGTCATGAACATGAAGGAGTCTTTATGAATGTTTATGACTGTTGTCATTAAGTGTCATTCGGTAAATTATGACACTTTTAATGCAAAGTTGACATTGTTTGAAATGTCTTTGTTATGACAACTTGACATTACCCAAGACAAAAATGTCTTGATTATGACAACTTGACATTAACAAAGACAGAAATGTCTTTGTTATGACAACTTGACATTAACCAAGAAATCATAACCTGTCAACCTGTCACAACTTTGGCCGTCATGACACCATTATAACTGTGTCATGAATATTACCTGTCCTCAAGTAAAGTGGAAAACATTGTACTAGTTATAAAGATGTCATTAAGGGTTATTACACAGCGAAATGCTTTAAGTTTAATAATTAGACCTGTTATGACATATTTGTGACAGGTTGACAGGTTATGATTTCTTGGTTAATGTCAAGTTGTCATAACAAAGACATTTCTGTCTTTGTTAATGTCAAGTTGTCATAATCAAGACATTTTTGTCTTGGGTAATGTAAAGTTGTCATAACAAAGACATTTTTTGTCTTTGTTAATGTCAAGTTGTCATAACAAAGACATTTTTGTCTTTGTTAATGTCAAGTTGTCATAACAAAGACATTTTAAACAATGTCAACTTTGCATTAAAAGTGTCATAATTTACCGAATGACACTTAATGACAACAGTCATAAACATTCATAAAGACTCCTTCATGTTCATGACAGGTGTTATGTCATGTTTATGACAGTGTCATGTCAGTCTTATGCACACCCCTTCAAATAAAGTGTTACCGAAAAGTATCCTTTCACAAGGAACAGTGGATGTAGGGGAACATAAAATGTCAGTGCCAGCTGGTTTAAATGAAGATACTGATGCTTCTGTTGAGCCCAGACAGAGGAGGATCCCCTCTTTCTTGCTGGCTCCATTACCAGGAAAAAGGAAGATGTCATAAAAAGCAAACAAATCCAAAAGGGCAATCCAAATTAAAAAGCAGTCCAGTCCAGATCCAAAAATCTAAGCTACCAAAAATCCAAAGCAATCCAAATAATCGTATCTAATTAATATAACAAGAAGACTATAATATAGCTACTATAATTAATAATAACAATTATTAATTATTAAGAACTATTCTAACCTGATATAAAGTAATAATATACAGCCCTAACATATGACACAATAACGACAATGAGAGTTCTCTAACTCTCTGACACTACAACTGCTTCTACTACTCCTGCAACACCCACAAGGTGGCGCGAGTTTCGAACCCCCTTTTTCCGGAAGCGACACTCAGACCGAACCGATGACGTATCCACACAAACCGAGGCCTCGTTTGTCATCAGTCACGTGATTTTCACGTTAACAACACAAGCCTCGAATCGCGGCTTCATCTGGCAAGCCCATTTTTTCTCGACACAAGCTCCGATGCCTCGGTTCAAATGTCACATCACTATCCTCGTCTTCGGTCACCTGCACCCAACCCTGACAGAACGATCGACCCAAAACAGAAGATGAGCCAGAGGAGACGTAACCAGAGGAGAGAGGTGAACCCAATTCACACACCAATCCTCTTTCAAGGCGAACGCTCCCTGGAAGAATATGCAAGACTTTATTTGGACCTGTATGATCACTCCATGACCTTACACCGACTTATTTATCAGCTCTGCTAATTGAGTATCAATCAGGAAGAACTTTGAGATCATCAGGTCAAAAGTTGCTGAAAATTCCACAGACTAAGTTAAGACAGAAAGGAGATCGGGCTTTTGCAGTAGTAGCGCCAAGACTCTGGAATAGTTTGCCATCTTATGTAAGGGATGCTGACTCTGTACATGCTTTTAAAGCACAACTTAAGACATATCTGTTTGCCATGGCGTATTCATCTTAAATGTTTTTATGTTATTTTAATTTTTTGTTTTTGATTTTTTCTTTTTGTTACTATTGTAGTATGTTTCTATTGCTATTTTACAGTGAGAATGTAAAGCACATTGGCCAACTTGTGTTGTTTTAATAGTGCTATACAAATAAAGATGACATTGACATTGACATTGACATTGATGATGTGAGATGGGATGAGGAGGAGTTGAAGCAAAGTTTCTGGGGTGGATTAAAAGACCCGCTAGCCCAGATCATTCTGGTGAAGGACCTCCATATGTCCTTTTTTGAGTTTGTGGATCACACGCTGTGGGCGTGGGGATCCACATACCTCGTGGAGGATCTCCCACTCCAGCCAGTGCAAAGCCCGCCAGCCCCTGAGCCCATCACCTGCACGCCAGCCCCTGAGCCCATCACCTGCACGCCAGCGCCTGAGCCCATCGCATGCCCGCCAGAGCCTGAGCCCATCACCTGCCCACCAGAACCTGCACACCGCATCAGCCCTGCCACCAGATCAGTCCCTGGATTTCCCTGGATGATATCCAGTTTGACTGATCCCCCGCTGATATCAGTGCGGTTAGCCCAAAAGATGGCTGCCGAGGCTGAGGTTCACGTCAGCCACATCCAGCCAGAGACCATCACCTGCCCGCCAGAGCATGAATCCAGCCCCAAGCTCCCTGATGTGCTGGCCCCGTCCAGTTCCGAGTCCCCTGATGTGCTGGCCCCGTCCAGTTCCGAGTCCCTTGATGTGCTGGCCCCGTCCAGTTCCGAGTCCCCTGATGTGCTGGCCCCGTCCAGTTCCGAGTCCCCTGATGTGCTGGCCCCGTCCAGTTCCGAGTCCCCTGATGTGCTGGCCCCGTCCAGTTCCGAGTCCCATGATGCTCCAGAGCCAGAGCCCGTTGACCCAGCGCCAGAGCCAGAGCCCGTTGACCCAGCGCCAGAGCCAGAGCCCGTTGACCCAGCGCCAGAGCCAGAGCCCGTTGACCCAGCGCCAGAGCCAGAGCCCGTTGACCCAGCGCCAGAGCCAGAGCCCGTTGACCCAGCGCCAGAGCCAGAGCCCGTTGACCCAGCGCCAGAGCCAGAGCCCGTTGACCCAGCGCCAGAGCCAGAGCCCGTTGACCCAGCGCCAGAGCCAGAGCCCGTTGACCCAGCGCCAGAGCCCGTTGACCCAGACCCAGAGCCCGTTGACCCAGAGCCCGTTGACCCAGACCCAGTGCCCGTTGATGTCAAGTCTGTTTCCGTTCCTGAACCTGTCCTTCTCCCCAAGAAAATTTTGGGGGGGGGGGCTATACGCCTTCGCCGTGGCCGGCCAAAGATCCACGGAGGCCTGAAGAAATAACACCGCCGTGGCCACCTGAAGGGTCTTCACCGCCGTGGCCACCTGAAGGGTCCTCACCAGCACGGCCACCTGAAGGGTCCTCACCAGCACGGCCACCTGAAGGGTCTTCACCACCGTGGCCACCTGAAGGGTCCTCACCAGCACGGCCACCTGAAGGGTCTTCACCACCGTGGCCATCTGAAGGGTCCTCACCAGCACGGCCACCTGAAGGGTCCTCACCGCCATGGCCACCCGAAGGGTCCTCACCGCCATGGCCACCCGAGGGTCCCACAGCTCCGCCCTGGACGCCCGAGGGTCCCACAGCTCCGCCCTGGACGCCCGAGGGTCCCACAGCTCCGCCCTGGACGCCCGAGGGTCCCACAGCTCCGCCCTGGACGCCCGAGGGTCCCACAGCTCCACCCTGGACGCCCGAGGGTCCCACAGCTCCGCCCTGGACGCTCGAGGGTCCCACAGCTCCGCCCTGGACGCCCGAGGGTCCAACAGCTCCACCCTGGACGCCCGAGGTTCTGCCTGCTCCGCCGTGGCCACGCCCACAGCCTGCACCGTCGTGGCCACGCCCACAGCCTGCACCGTCGTGGCCACGCCCACAGCCTGCACCGCCCTGGCCACGCCCACAGCCTGCTCCGCCGTGGCCACGCCCACAGCCTGCTCCGCCGTGGCCACGCCCACAGACTGCTCCGCCGTGGCCACGCCCACAGCCTGCTCCGCCCTGGAGGCTTCCCGGACCTGCACCATGCCCTCGTCAGCCTCCAGGGCACCCACCCTCCCACCCCTTTGGATGTTATACGGCGCGAGGACGCGCCTTTGGGGAGGGGGGAGGTACTATCACGTTTTGATGTATTTAGTTATGTTTTGAGATCTTGTTTCCCCCTGTCTTCGTGATTTTTGGTTTAGTCCTGTTAAGTTTCCCGCTCCTCGTTTGTGTTCAGTTTTATCACCTGTGTTCAGTTAATTATTTTGTTTGGTTCAGTGTATTTAAGCCCTGTGTTTTCCCTGAGTGTTTGTCGATCGTCGTCCATGTATGGTTGTGTGTTAACCTGAATTCCTGGAGTTTTGTTCTTGTTTGATTTTGAAAGTTTCATTTTTGTAATTAAAACTATTATATTGAAGCTTCCGTGTCCTCGTCTTCGGTCACCTGCACCCAACCCTGACAATATGGAACCCCATGAAGTTTTTTTTCTATTTTTTTAACAGAACTGCTTTTGAAATTACGATTGGAATTATTATACAGATTGATATAAATTCAGTCAATCTGTTGGATAGCCTAATATTTGTTCCTTTGTGTAAAATGGAAAGTGTATTTTATAAATTTTGTGTATTTAAATGGATTTGCCGCGGCACGAGTCGCGGCGGTAATAGGCATTCTGGTTGGCTACCTACTGTATCTCACTGAATACCGAACTAATTTTCATGCGGGTTTTTTTGCTGCAAAGATCATACATGTAGCTACGATACAGGACACATTGAATATTTTATTCACAAAATACAACCAATAGTACGGTAATGTTAAATGTTAAATCTTACTTGTGAAAAGTAATCCCTGAGTAATGGTCCGCCGATTTGAGCAGGAAGATGCTGCACAGTGCTCTGGCCTCTACTGCTGCTATGCAACGCAAATAGGAGTATGACCGGTTTAAGATGGCGGCCGCATTTCTTTCACCACAGTGGCCAAAAGGGCGTCTAGTTCTATATGATGTCTATGGTGTCTCCCCCCTCGATCTAACTCCTCCCCCTTAAAAGGTATATGAACTCAAATGTATACTGATTTTAGTTAGACTTGGGTAAGATTTTGGACGAAGCAGACTACAGCAATAAAATAATCCTGCTTAAAAGATACAACCCAGAGTCTCCTGGTCTTCGCTTCTGAGTTCCTAAACTTTAGAAGAAAAAGTTCACAACAGATGCATCGAATCTTCGACTATTCGGGGTCACCCCTAATATTTTAAATAATTGTTTCACAAGTTCACACTTACGAATGATCGGAGAGTAAACGGTTATGCGTATTTGCCGTGCTGTCCGGAGGGAGGGCTCTGAGCTCGAAAATTGGGCCCGAACCCAGAGTACTCCCTCCTCACGGAAATTTTGACATAATTGTGTGTTATTACTGGTTCAAGCGCGGAAGAGTTTATTCTGGTGTAATGGATGGATTTCCCTCTGTGTGGGTGGATGGAGCTGGGAGGAAGTTAAACTCACGGCCCCTTTAAAAATGGGGAGATTTCCTTTTACTTCCGTTTTTCCACCGGCATGGTATGTAGCATTCTTCGGCGTCGCAAGAGCTGTCTATTATGCATTGAGCATTAAGTGTGTATCACGTGCCGTAGACCTGCATAAGTTGGAAATTCTCTTTTAACTCTTGGCATGGGCCTGTGGATGTTCAATTGAGCCTGATCTCATGAAGTGTATACAACAAATGTTATTTCTTCTGCCATTTATACGCCAAAAATAGTTTTTGCGTGCATATGATACGCACATCATGGAGTGTAATTCCCCACCCCTCATCCTAACCAAGGAGTTTTCAGTGCGTAGCATTTGCACGCAAAAAAAAAAACATTTTTGGCGTATAAAATGCACAAGAAATAACATTTGTGGTATAGATTGTGTTGGTTCAATTGCTTTAACATATTCAAGGCTGCATTGATATGTCGCCGCATTCGTTCTTTAGTAGTGCTGTTTTTAATGATGACTCATTTATATAGCAAGATCAAGGCAGTAGGCCTATTGGTGGTTTGTTCACCGTTCTTAGGGCCAGTCAATTGTAGGGTACTGCAGGTAAGTTTATATGGTATTTTGTAAGTTGTTTGCTAACCAAATATGCAATTTTAGTGTATGTGTGGTTAATGACCACATTTGGTAATGATTTTATAGAAATCTACCTGCTGTTGTTTTGCTGCTGTGGGGCGCCTTGTTACTGCAACCCGTGGTGCTGTGGAGACTGGAGAGGTTGCTGGCTCAAGTTCCACTGACTACCGTGATTTGGAGCGCACGGTTGTGTGAGCGGGGTTTTATGTGAGTGTGTGTTGATGCGAGCTTGTGCTGACATGAGCGCATGATTGTGTGAGCACGGTTTAATGTGAACGAGTCTTTATGTGAGTGTGTGTCGATCCGAGCGCCTGTTTGAGTGAGCTCGGTTTGAACGCGTGTTTGTGTGTGTGTGTTCGTGTTGAGATTTATTTGGTATTAAATAACTTTCTTGTTTTATTGGTTGATTAAATTGTATTTTTTATTTTTTTGCTTGTTAATTGTGTTCTTGAGTACTGTGGGTGGCCACTGCTCTTATGTCAATTCCTTTATAACCAACAAGGGCTAGCTTGACTTATCCCATGGGATATTGATATTGACGGTTCAAGATCCGATTTTTACAGGTGATCCGTTTGTGATTTCAGGATTCCTTTCCTTTTGTGTGAATGTTATTGTAGCCTACGTGTAATTCTACCCTTAAAATGCTTGATTGGTATAATTATACTTTTACATCTCTTTGAGTGTCAAATAAAGATTGTACACATCTCTGCTTGTTCTTTACATTAGTTTGGAAATCCTGTAGTTGGGAGCATTTATAAAACATATTCTACATCTTAGATTAGCCTCCGCCCACACTGGCACACGTCGTTCTGTGTCAGCAGGACATTCACAGACAGCGCGTTCTCTTTTGTCATGTCGCGTTTTAATTAATCGCATGCGTTAATGTTGACAGCACGGACATAACCAATGTTTTTGTGAATATCCGGCAATGAACCGTTGTGACAATATTTTTGTGTGTGTAATGATATCAGTTTATGTTGTTACCTGAGGAAACCACTAGAGGTCACTGTGTGCTAAGTGATGGGTTGTAACATTGTTTATGTTATATTTATTTTTATGTTATGTAAGATTGTTTAATAAAGAATGTATTAAACAAAACAGTGTGTATTTGACCGTAAGCGCAACAAGCCATAAAAAATAGGCAGCTTTCCACTGGGAATGAAGCACAGGAATTACATCATGCGCAGCCCCCGCAATTCAACGCCGAAAACTTACGATTTGCATTTTCATTATAAATTTGTGTACATTATTTGTTATTATTAGAGACATCCGAGATGGATGGTACATTCATTTTTTATTACACATTTTAGCAATTTTAAAATGTTTGGAGTTTCTACACGACACCAGCTCTGGCCAGACGGCACCCCGGTTGGGAAACGCTGGTCTAGAATGCATGTGTTTTGTTTAGCTCCTTTTGTTTCAGAAGTGGCAAATATTGAGTTATCAATTTTACCATACCAATCATTTTAGTACTTAATTTGGTACATTTTGGAAAAGGCATGTATATCACATACATGCAGTCTAGTTTAGGCGTATTTAATAACTAACATTTTATGTTGCCTATCCAAAATGCATACAATTAAATATTTTCGCATTTATAGAGACATGTAGGCTTTTAGGGAGACAATGAAAATGAATGGATGTTCAGTAACTGCTGTGTGCTTATCCTGATGTCTCATTTCAGAGTATTTAGGATATAACCATCTGCTACATGGTGACAACCTGCAAAGAAAGAAAACAAAGAAGGGAGTGAAAAACTGAGTGATGCAGTCAGTGCAAAGACAGATAGAAATGAGGAAATAGAAACAGAGCACGAGATTGACAGAGATCTGGCCTGTGCAGAATACAATAAAGGAAAAGCAGTGCACTGGGGATAAAGAGTGAGTGAACCGTAAAAAGATGGAACAGATATTTTTGCTGACACCTCCATGAAGCTTCGATTTTTGTCAGCCGAGCTCATGACCACAGTGGATGAGCCACTTCAATTTATTCAGAGTAAACTAAATTCTAATAATTGTATTCTAAATACAATACCTCCAAGTAAAGAAGAGAAAAGGAGTTATGAAGAGGTCAAGAAGGTTTCAAGTAAGCACTTTATTGGCAGAATCAATATTTTTATTCACAACTGATGTAAGGCAACAGTTCTTCATTATTTTGCTGCTCAGCTACTGTTCGGACGCTCTTGCTTACTGCTCCGCGCTTTGCTCTATCGCTTTTATTTTTTTATTGCTTATCGTGTTTATATTTTCATATTTTATTTCCTTTTATCACCTAATTTTAACTTGTGCGAATCAGCACAGTGCTCAAACGCTTGATTACTAGAAAAAAGCGGAATACTTTTCTTCGACCAGCCTCCCACTGAAAGCTTACATTCCGGGGAAGAGAAAACACAACTGCCTACATTCATAAGGATAAGAGAAAATGCCTCTTCTGGAATCTACTTGCTGCACTAACTGCCAGAGACTTTTACAAAGGATTGCAGTTCTTGAAACAAAGTTACTTATGGGACCTCCAAACCAGACAGAACACACAACAGAGCTTCATCATGGACGCCCTCAGCATACAGCCGGTGAGTCCCATGAATCTAGTGCTCCAATACAGGCCATACTAAGTGTAGAGAAACAAGCCGATCGACTTACAAATCGATGGCACAAACAGGGAGCGAGACCCAAAGGCACTCGAGACATCAGATTGTCACGAGCATCACACATTGCCGCAGTAGCATCCTCTACCCCAGATACGGCTCTGACAAGGATTGCAAACACTGGTCTCCTACCACCGCCTATACATCTTGAGAACAGATTTGCAGTATTAATGAATGAGGAATCCCTGAATGTGATGAATGTGATCGATCACAGACTGAATCAGCCAGTAGCTAACACTGCTAACAGGCGCTCAAGGTCGAGCAGACAGCGGCACTCAGCTCAGAGCGCAGCCGAGCCCAGGACTCTGATAGTGGGTGACTCCATAATCAGAAACATTAGTAGCAGGGACACAACTACATGCTGCCTTCCACAAGCAACAACTTCTGATGTAAACAGGGAACTTCAGAACATTCTGATGAAACATAAGACTGCAAATCGACTCATTGTTCATGTGGGGAAGAATGATATTCATAAAGGGCAGTCAGAACTCCTTAAGAAGGATTTCAATGAACTTTTTGAAACACTTAAAAGACTGAAAGTTCAGACATTCATCAGTGGACCACTCCCAGCAAGAGGAACAAACAGGTTTTCACGGTTGCTTGGGCTTAACACATGGCTGCAAAAAACCTGCAATATAAAAGGACTGAACTTCATTGACAACTTCAATCTTTTCTGGAATCAGAGGCAACTGTTTCAACAGGATGGGCTCCACCCAAACAAACTTGGTTCAAGAGTGCTAAAGGACAATATCTTCTTTTCAATCCATCATCCTTCTGCAGTATGTGCCAATCCACTCAACCTGAATGGCACACACACACCTGGACACAGTATTAATGACCACAGGACTTCACTTCTGCACCTGAATGGACATGCGGCTGACACATCACACAAGGACAATGATAACACCACTCAGCCACAACAACCTCTGCTGACGGACACAATCTCAGCTGAGTCCTGCCCACAGAGCTCACCACAGACAGACTGTGACATACTAGAACTGCTAGAAGATTCAGCACCCAAGGACGACTTTCTGGAAAACAGCCAGGAAATCCAGGACAGCATATTACAGCCTCCGATAACACCAGAGCAACAGCAAACACCAGACATGTTATCCCTCTCTCCAGCAACTCCACTTCTGTGCTTCTCAGAGAAAATGGAACAACTGGTGTATGCTGGAACCAGACTATCCCACTCTTTTGCTGCAAGCCCCCAGATGTCAACCAAAAAACGGCAGGCCCCACAACCACCAAAGCCTGCGGGCCCAGCTTGCCCTCCCCCTCCTCCTGTGAGAGCTCTTCGGCCTCTGCCACAGCGCCAGGGCCCGCACCCTCCTCCAGCGGCTCGCTGTGTACCAAAAACAACTGATACCAGCTCTCAGTGATATGTGTCGGGTCCCCGCTATGATAACAGTAACTTTCTTAAATGTTTACAAAACAAGCGGGAACCCAGTGTGCCTGAATCTTTCCCTATTGCTGTTCAACTACATGATAGAAAATCTAAGGCCTTCAAAAGCCGTACAGCAAACCCATCTAATCTGGTGCCTATTACACGCCAAACTAAGATCGCTGTGGGGACAAAAAGTAAGACTGTTAAGTTAGCACTTTTAAACATCCGCTCACTTAAAAATAAATCACTTCTAGTCAACGACTTAATAACCACATACAACCTGGACTTTATGCTTCTAAATGAAACTTGGCTAGAAGACAGCTGCAGTGCAACAGTCCTCAATGAAACATCCCCTCCTAACTTTACTTTTATGAGTGCTTGCAGAGCGGGTAAGAGAGGCGGGGGCTTAGCTGCTCTTTTTAAAGATGTCTATCAATGTAAGCAAATATCACTTGGGAATTACCCATCTTTTGAATATCTGGGTATTGTGTTAAAAGGTGCTCCACGTATTTTACTTATCATTGTTTACAGGCCTCCAAAATACTCTCCAGCCTTTGCTGAGGACTTTACAGAACTGTTATCAACAATTTCCTCTGAGTTTAACTGTTTTGCCATTGCTGGAGATTTTAACATTCACATAGATAATGCAGAAACCAATATGGCAAAAGAAATCAAAACTGTTTTAAAAACTTTTGATCTGACACAGCATGTAAATGGACCCACACATAATCGTGGACACACTCTAGATCTACTTATCAGTACGGGTCTAAACATCTCATCGATTTTTATTAAGGATGTAGCACTGTCTGATCATTTCTGTATTTTCTTTGATATTTTGATCTCTCCTGCCATTGAAGCTAGATCTGTGTCTGTCAAGAAGAGATGCTTAAATGAGAACACTAGTGTGCTATTTATGAAGGCTATATCATTAAAACCAAGCATATCTGCTGACTCTGTTGATTTTCTCCTTGAATCTTTTAACTCAAAAATTAAAAGTGTAATTGATGATATTGCTCCTGCGAAAGTCAGGAAGAATAGTGGTAGACAAAAAGCACCTTGGAGAAACTCAACAGCAGTGCAAAATATGAAAAGACAATGCAGAAGAGCAGAGCGCATGTGGCGGAAGACAAAACTTGTAGTCCATTATAACATCTACAAAGACAGCATCCATGCTTTTAATATGGAACTAGGCAAAGCTAGACAGACTTTCTTCTCAAATATTATAAACAGCAACTTAAACAACACACGCACTCTTTTTGCTACTGTAGAGAGACTGACAAACCCCCCAAGCCAGATTCCCAGTGAAATGCTCTCAGACAGCAAGTGCAGTGAGTTTGCTTCTTTCTTCTCTGAGAAAATCAATAATATCAGAAAGGTGATCAGCTCATCCTTGAGTTGTGCTGGGGTCAAACAGATCCGACCACTACCTGAGAAAGTAGTTACTATGTCTGTTTTCGAAGAAATTGATGGCAAAATTTTGGAAGAAACCGTACAGCACCTTAAAACATCAACCTGCGCCCTTGACACACTTCCCACATCTTTTTTCAAAAGTGTGTTAAACAGTTTAGAAGCAGATCTCCTAGAAGTGGTAAATGCCTCACTTCTCTCTGGGAGTTTTCCAAACTCCCTAAAAACTGCAGTTGTCAAGCCCCTCCTGAAAAAGAGCAATCTAGATAAGACCATATTAAGCAATTATAGACCGATCTCAAATCTTCCCTTCATAGGCAAGATCATTGAAAAAGTTCTCTTCAATCAGCTGAACAAATTCTTAAGCTTGAATGGTTACTTTGACAATTTTCAATCTGGTTTCCGATCGCATCACAGCACAGAGACAGCGCTCATAAAGATAATAAATGATATTCGCTTAAATACTGATACAGGCAAATTATCAGTGCTGGTACTACTCGACCTCAGTGCTGCATTTGACACTGTCGATCACAACATACTTATTGACAGGCTTGAAAACTGGGTGGGGCTTTCTGGGATAGTCCTAAAATGGTTCAGGTCTTACTTAGAAGGGAGAGGTTATTATGTGAGTATAGGAGACCATAAGTCTGAGTGGACATCCATGACATGCGGAGTCCCCCAAGGCTCAATTCTTGCACCACTCCTATTCAACCTGTATATGCTCCCAATGAGCCAAATAATGAGAAAGAACCGAATCTCTTACCACAGCTATGCAGACGACACACAGCTCTACTTAGCCCTATCGCCTAACGACTACAGCCCCATTGACTCCCTGTGCCAATGCATTGATGAAGTAAATGGTTGGATGTGCCAAAACTTTCTTCAGTTAAACAAAGACAAAACTGAAGTCATTGCGTTTGGAAACAAAGATGAAGTTCTCAAGGTGACTGCATACCTTCACTCTAGAGGTCTAACAACTAAAAATCAAGTCAGGAATCTTGGTGTGTCTCTAGAGTCAGACCTTAGTTTCAGTAGTCATGTCAAAGCAATTACTAAATCAGCATACTATCATCTGAAAAATATTGCAAGAATTAGATGCTTTGTTTCCAGTCAAGACTTAGAGAAACTTGTGCATGCTTTCATCACCAGCAGGGTGGATTATTGTAATGGACTCCTCACTGGCCTTCCTAAAAAGACCATAAGACAGTTGCAGCTCATACAGAACGCTGCCGCCAGGATTCTGAGCAGAACCAGAAAATATGAACATATCACACCAGTCCTCAGGTCTTTACACTGGCTCCCAGTTACATTTAGGATTGATTTTAAAGTATTATTATTGGTATATAAATCATTCAATGGGCTAGGACCTCAATACATTGCAGATATGCTCACTGAATATAAACCCAACAGATCACTCAGATCATTAGGATCACATCAGTTAGAAATACCAAGGGTTCACTCTAAGCAAGGAGAGTCTGCTTTTAGCTACTATGCCAGCCGCAGCTGGAACCAGCTTCCAGAAGAGATCAGATGTGCTCCTACAGTAGTCACATTCAAATCCAGACTCAAAACACATCTGTTAGCTATGCTTTTACTGAATGAGCACTGTGCCACTGTTCGTCCGACTGTTTTTACTGTACTTTATTTTATTTTTTATTCTAAACTGTTTTAATTATTCTTATTTGTTTTGATTATTTTATTTTCTCCTATGTAAAGCACTTTGAATTACCATTGTGTATGAAATGTGCTATATAAATAAACTTGCCTTGCCTTGCCTTGCCATTTGTCACTCCTTTCAGATAAATCTCAATAACTTTTTTTGAGGAGGAGTTATCAAGAAAATTCTTTTTGCCCGTTTACTGCCACCTAGTGGAATCAAAAGAAACTTTCTGAAGGGAAATACACCAAACAGATCCTAAGTTACAGACTCTTAAATTAATTAAAAATAAAGCTTGATTTAAAAATCAATTGAAATCTTATTTTATTATCCTTATTTGTCATAAAATTGTGAATAAATACAATAACATATATGCAATATTCCACCACTGTGTCAAAATGTAGAGTGTTTTCTGTAAAATGAGACAATTTTCATCCATTTACTCCAATGTATGTGGGTAGGACACAATTTTAAATTCAGGTATGCCCAATTCTTTTAGCAATCAAAAATGGAGACTGTAAAAGTACACTTGTGACTCCTTTCAGATAAATATCAATAACTTTTTTTGAGGAGGAGTTATCAAGAAAATTCTTTTCCCCCCTGTTTACTGCCACCTAGTGGAATCAAAAGAAACTTTCCGAAGAGACAGAGACAAAACAGGTCCAAAATGACAGATTTTCAAATAAAAATTTTATTAAAAAATATATAAAAATATGAGATTTTATATGCGTTTATCAAAACATTGTGAATAAATACAATAAAATATATGCAATATTCCACCACTGTGTTAAAAGTTAGAGTGTTTTCTGTAAAATGAGACCATTTTTATCCATTTACTCCAATCTATGTGGGCAGGACGCTCTTTTAAATTCAAATATGCCTAATTCTCTAAAAAATTCAAAATATGGTGCAGAGCTGAAGTAAAGTGTTATATATATTGTAAAATAAGACGAATTGTCACAGTTTTACTGGTAATAGCCTAAATGTGACAAGAATAAAAGGTAGAATTATTACAAGTATTTGCTCTCCTTTTTCTCTCCAATAAATATTGGAATCAAAACCAAGAATCGTTAAGAACCGGATTCGATAAGCAGAATCGGAATCGGAACCGTTAAAATTGAAACGATACCCAACCCTACTGAGCAGTGCCACCGACTGATCGACTCCATGCCACGCCGCATTGCTGCAGTAATTCAGGCAAAAGGAGCCCCAACTAAGTATTGAGTGCTGTACATGCTCATACTTTTCATGTTCATACTTTTCAGTTGGCAACATTTATAAAAATCTTTTTTTGTATTGGTCTCTAATTTTCGGGGATACTGAATTTGGGATTTTCATTAGTTGTCAGTTTTAATCATCACAATTAAATTAAATAAACATTTGAAATATATCAGTCTGTCTAATGAATGAATATAATTCATTTATAATTCAAAAGTTTCACTTTTTGAATGGAATTACTGAAATAAATAAACTTTTTGATGATATTCTAATTATATGACCAGCACCTGTATATTGAGTGTATTCGCTCAATATGTACTAGATTTAAGGATAATTAATCTGCACTGAATAATAATTCAGTATTTTCATTTACAATTAATGTAAGTCACCCATTAAGATCCTCATGTGTTGATTATATTCTGTCTGTCTGTTGTAATGTTTATCCAACACAATCTCATGAAAGTGTGAATCTATACCACAAATGTTATTTCTCGCAACATTTTAAAAATGCTTTTTGCGTGCATATGCTACGCACTGAAAACCCCTTGGTTAGGATTCGGGGTGGTGAGTGCGTGCGTATTTCACGCCATAAAGTGCATATCATATACACGCAAAAAAATTCACATGGTTCTGTGAATTCCGGATGACCGCCAGAGGCAGTGCAAAGCACTAGTGGATAATCGCTGCGCCAGCTAGATAGATCGAGAAGAATATAACAACAAAGTCACGTCATGACGCAGACCGAGACGCGAGGATATAAACCACAGCGACTCGGTGCCCAGCCTCAGAATGCTTTCTCGCGCATTCCGAGTGACGAGGGACTCTGGCGGTCATCCGGAATTCACAGAACCACAGTTACAAAGTAACTAGCGTTCTGTTTCATTCCTACTGACCGCCAGAGGCAGTGCAAAGCACTAGTGGATGACGCATATCAACACAGTCATGAGGAATGCCACCCACCTGCAAACATCAGGGTTGCTCCAGAAGGACTGCAGAGCTCACATCATGGGAAGCAGCCACATTAACCTTGTAGAACCGCGCGAAGGTACATGGAGAAGACCAGATAGCAGCTTCGCAGACATCCGCCAAGGAAACTCCCCGTAAAGTGGCCCAAGACGAAGACACGGCCCTAGTGGAGTGACAAGTAACACCCACTGGTAAGGGCTGATGAGATTTATTATACCAACCTTATCGTCTCAACAATCCAGCGTGATAACCTCTGTTTGGACAAAGGTGCACCCTTGTGTACCCCACCATAACAGACAAATAACTGATCCGTCTGTATAAAAGAAACGGTAGACTTAACCCTCTGGGGTCTGAGCTGTTTTCGGGCTCTTTCGGTGTTTTGGTATGCCCTGACATTTGTGCTTATTTCAGCTACTTAAAACATACCATTTGCCAACATATAAATTTGCTGTATTCAGCACAAACTCTGCTACAATAATATGTGAGCAAAATGGATGTACATGTTTGCATTTTATAGAAAAAAAATAATATGCGTGGTTAGTACGTTTTGGGAAAAAAAATGTCACCGCAATAAGGCCATTTAACACATACTGAATAGTTGTAAACAATACTTTTGAGTTACTATTCTTGTAGGCTAGAACTTTTACTTCAAAACGAAGTGAAAATCATTCTGACCACTCTTTCAGAAAGATCAATATAACGATTTGAATTTCTTACATCAGTTTTTGGGTCAGCATTGCTTTATGCGTGGGAGTGTTAATGCCCATGAATATTAATGTGATTTACACCTGGGAAGACTAAAGACACTCCCCTAATGGCTAATGCCCCATCAAGGTGCTGTGAGGCAGCCTGAACTAAGAATGATTCGATGTATAAAAAGTTAAAAAGAACAGCATTTATTCAAAATAGAAATCTTTCCTAAGAACATAAAGACTTAAAGTCATTCATATCACTTAACACTTCCTTTCAAAAAAAAAAAACATAAAAAGACCAAACTTGTTTTTTTTTATATAAAAAAATATATAAAATATTGCTTATATAGTGCTTATATAAATAAAAAAAAGTGCATTCAAAGAATCCTAAAAAAACTATCACAGGTTAAAAAAAATTAAGCAGCATAACTGTTTACATCATTGATTTTAAAAAAAAATTATATCAGAATGATTTCTGAAGGCTGATGGTGACGATGTAAACACAACAAAACAAAAGCAAAAAACTGTTAGCACATTATCCAAAGTAAACTGATGGACTATTATGATTATAGATGCACAATGTATCTGTTGATGGACAGAGAAACATCTATTGATTGGTAGACTGCGTAACCGCGAGTATCTGTTTATGGCTCATCGACCGCACGCATTTACTGATACACTCAATGAACGGCTGTACCTAATACAAATAAAACATCTCTAGTTAACTAGTAGAGCATTCATTTAGTCCGCTCTTAAATAAGAGATCTAGAGCTAAAATGTTTTGTTTTTGAACTCAAGCTGAGCGCTCGTGTCCTGCTATCAGTGTCATGGATACAGTGAGTCTCTTGTGGCGGCGCGCGCACAGAACGTGCTTTTCAATCTATTGCCATTGCGGACACTATTCATTCCGGTGAAATCACAAAATAAAATGCACACAAACATGTGTCCTATATACGTGTGTGTTTGATATAGACTGTAACCACTGATGAACATATTCGGTTTTGATGAGAGAAAAAAATATGCTAGTGGTGGATTCGAACCTGTAACCTCTAACACGCTTGGCAATTGATCTAACCACTAGACCACAGGAGAACTCAAAACTTGCAGATCAATATATTTTACTAAATCATTACAAACTAAGCAGTTATTTAAAAAGTTTACACGAGCGTATAGGCCTACACGAACGTTGTGAGTTAATATTTACTATAGTCTGAAAATGCATTTGAGCTCTATGATCAGAAAAGGAATTATAAAACACTAAACTTACTCCGAACTTGTATCCTCGGGGTCAATCCGTTCTTCAAAATGCAACCGCTCGTCTGAGTTTCAAATTCCACTGAGGAAAAGGTTAATTATTCCCAGCTGTCCATAATCCTCTGAAGGAGTAACGTTAGCGTGCTTCCATCCCTAAAACGCGATGAACTATCAGTGAATCTCTGATGAAGAATCTTCATGTTGTTATGCAGTGATGATCGGGGGCGTGCCGCGTGTGGGATGCATATCGCCTATTTACCATGTCAAAAGCGCTTGGGGTGAGGCGGTCTCACCTAATTATCTATAATGAAGGGAGAGCGAAAAAACTGTAACTCTCCTTGGTTTCAAACGGATTACATAAACTGGAAATATTTAAAAAAAAAAAAAAAAATTACTTCATTTGAAAGAAGAGAATCTCAGCTTCATAAAGAGACATCTCTCGTATCTCTGTGACAAGTATTGACAGAGTTAAAGTGAATGTTTCGGACGCGTTTCAGAACGGACCTCAAAGACAGAGAGAAGGGAAAACGCGCATCATGTTTATTTTTCTTTGTTTGACGAAAAGCACAACACTTTGTTTTTATTGTGAGTATCCACAAAAAAATAGAAACTTAACAGGATCTAATGATGTACAACACTTATATTTAAGATCAAAATTAACAGAGTAATTTGATTCTCTTTTGCACTGATAAGGAAAAAATCCAGCAAAACGCGGGCACGCGGTTTTCGACCCCTAAGGGTTAATATAGCACTTCAAAGCTCGTACAGGACACAGAAGATGAGACCTCACCCCATCTGTATCTGAGTAATTGAAAGGAGCTGAAAAGCAGCCAGATGAATAGACTGATTCACAAATTGTGGTAACAAAACTTTAGGAGAAAGGCTGGATTAGGCCGAAGAATGACCCCAGAATCCTCTGGTAACCAGCGTAAACACAATTCACTCACTGACAAGGCATGAAGTTCACCAACGTGTTTAGTTGAAGCAACGGCCAACAAAAAATATACTTTTAAGGACAACCACTTAATATCTGCAACAGCTAACGGCTCAAATGGTGGTGTACAAAGGGACTCTAGAACAAGCGGTAAGTCCCACACAGGAAAGGGAGTAGAACGAACGGGCTTTAAACGCCTCGCCCCCTTCAGAAAACTACAAACAGGGTTATGAGACCCAAGGGAAGCACCAGCAACCGGGTCATGATAAGCAGATATGGCAGCAACATAAACTTTTAAAGTGGAGGCCGCCCTGTTGTCATCAAATAGATGCTGCAGGAAACTCAAAACTGTCGGCACAGTACAGTGAACTGGGTCAATTCCTTGATCCCCACACCAAGAAGAAAATATTCTCCAACGAGCAGCATAAAGTTGTCGTGTTGAAGGAGCCCTAGCGTTGCTGATAGTGTTCACTACTGCTGGTTCACAATTCATTAACTGTGATCTGGACCGAAGGGCCAAACCCAGAGCTGAAGACGAGTTGGATCTGGGTGCCAAACACGGCCGTGCATCTGAGAAAGAAGGTCCCGTCTGGTGGGAAGCTGCCATGGTTCGCCTTGTAACAGACTCAGCAGGAGAGGAAACCATAGCCTGGATGGCCATCGAGGTGCCACTAAAAGCACCCTGTGCTTGTGTAGGAATATACGATGTAATGTTTCCCACAGAAGTGGAAATGGAGGGAACGCATACAACAGGCAACTTGGCCACTTGTGGGCTAATGCATCCTGTCCCAATGGGCTGGACGTCTCGGTTCTCGCGAACCACCAGTGGCAATGAGTGGTCATTTCCGATGCAAACAGGTCGACCTCTGCCTTGCCAAACCGTCGCCAAATCAACTGTACTACATCCGGGTGAAGTCTCCATTCCCCCGGGAGCAGCAGATCCCTGGACAGAGCATCCGCCACTTGATTGTCCAATCCTGGAAGATGAACTGCCCTTAATGAGGCCAGCCGGCCCTGAGACCATGTGAGGATCTTGCGAGTTAGCAGTAGGGACGCAAGAGACCTGGTGCCGCCCTGATGATTCAAATGAAAGACCGTCGACGTGTTGTCGGACCGGACAAGCACATGACGACCCATCAGGTTTGGTAAGAAGTGTTGTAGAGCTAAGTACACTGCCTTCAACTCCAGGACGTTGATATGTTCTAAGGCCTCCCTGGATGACCAGTGACCACCAATTCCCCTCTGGTTCCACGTTGCCCCCCACCCTGTTAGTGAAGCATCGGTCGTGATCACTTCCCAGTGGGAGGACACCACCCCTAGAGGCACACCGGCTTTCAGAAAATTGACCTTTTTCCAGGGTTTCAATGCACGGACACAGGCAGGCGAAACAACAATCATGCAATGGCGATGTCTCGCTGAATCTAGCCCTAAGCTGTTGCTCCACCTCTGAAGAGGCCTGAGGTGAAGCAGGCCCAAGGGGATCACGGATGTGGCGGCGGCCAACATCCCCATTAGTTGCAGAAGGACGCCATAAGGCAGTTTTGTCCCCCGACTGAAACGAGTCAGTAACTGACAAATATTGTCTGTTCGTGTGTGAGACAATGTGGCAGACATTGTGATTGAATTGAGTGTTATTCCTATGAAGGTTATGGTCTGTTCTGGGACCAGATGACTTTTTGTGTCGTTCACAGTAAGGCCCAACCTCCGGATATGCTCCAGCACAATCCTGGTGTTGTGTAACGCATGTTGTCTTGTTGGGGCACAGAGCAGCCAATCGTCTAAATAGGGCAGAATCCTCATGCCCTTGGACCAAAGAGGAGACAGGGCTGCACTCATGCATCTTGTGAAAACACGAGGAGCCAGAGATAGACCGAATGGTAGAACTCTGAACTGATAGGCTTGATTCTGAAAGCTGAATCTTAGGAACTTCCTGTGGTGAGGAGCAACGGGAACATGGAAGAAAGCGTCCTTCAAGTCCACACTCACGAACCAGTCTCCTTTCGTCACAGATCGAAGAACGCCAACTGTGCGTAACATTCGGAAAGGAAGGGACTTCAAGAACACGTTTAGGCATCTCAGGTCTAGAACTGGACGAAAACCGCCATCTTTCTTTGGAACAAGGAAGTACGTGGAGTAAAACCCGTCCCTCTGACTGAGGGGAAGAACTTTTTCTATGGCTCCTTTCAGTAACAGTGAATGAATTTCTAAGGAAAGGGCCATTGAACTGGTTACATCTTTGACGACTGTCTGAAAGATTCCTGAAAACTTGGGAGGCCGGCGTCGGAATTGCAGAGTGTATCCCCTGCTCAAAGTTGCCAGAACCCAGGGGTCGGACACTGAATTTTCCCGTAATGGAGATGCTGCACAGTGAAACGACCGACCGCCGGCCCCATAGCTTCAGGGTTTTTGGCCTCTGCCTTTAGGACCAGTGGGGGGGGGGGGGGGGGGGCGCTGATGTGGTCTCCCCTGCTGGTGACGGTGAAAAGGGCGCCGTCCCTGGGCCTCCTCAGCCCCTCTATGTCGCTGTGGAGCCCGAAGCTGAGAAATGTTCTGCTGTCGCACTCGATGATCTGAGCCCTTATAGCGTGGGTGAGCCGGAGTCAGAGGCATTCTAAAAGGTGGTGCTCGTGGAACCTGAGTCAGTTGTCGTGTGGCTTCTGACAACTTCATTCTCTTCTCCAATACCTCAGAAACATTGGGGCCAAAAAGATGTCCTGGTACAATTGGCAGTTCTCTCAGTGTCTTCTTACAGTCTTCAGGTAACCTTGCCTAAAGCAAGCCATACCTGACGCCGGGCTGTTAGAAGGGTCGCTGAAAGTGTCCCAAGTTCCCGAGTCACATGACCCATAGTCAACAGAGCCGTCTGTAAGAACTGAAATGTAGAAGGGTCAACGCTCGCTGACTCTAATGTGTTATTGCAGGCAAGAAGCAGCTGGCAGATAGTATTCTCAGCTCGAGTTATATAGGCTACCGACTCGTATGCCTTCTTCAATAAAGTGTCAGTACGTCCACATTGTGCACTCGGGCAGCGTACATTGCCTCTTAGAGCCTCATCTGGTGATACCACCAAAGCTGCAACCGGCTGTTCAATTTCAGGCGCCCGTCCTACCCCAATGGAGTCAGCCTCAGCCATTGCAGCAAGAGTGCGGGCTGTCTTTGACCTCCTCCTAGGCACATTGGGACTGGTAAGTGCACTAGAGAATTCTGTCACAAAATCCTTACACGGTGGCATTGTGAACACATTACTATCAGCAGCTTGTCTAAAGAACACATTGGTTTGAATGGGTTGTACAGGTGATTTGTCAAGACCCAAACAAGCCACCGCCATCTGCAGCACAGACAACACATCGTCTGGAGCAGATGGGCCTGCGCCTGATGAATGTACAGAACCACCGCTCAAACCACCTGTAGCATATAGGTTAGAAAAAACAAACGTTTGGGAGGGTGGGTTGTATGGCAGATTCCACCGATTCTCCATCAAGAAAATGTGAATTAGACGCGCTCATGGAGAGAGCGTCAAAATCTACAGCATGTGGAGGTTGGAAATCAATCTCATCCACTGGTGTGTTCTCAGTGTGTGGGGCCGACACTGGGGGTTGTAAAGACTGAAGAAGACTTTTCATCTTCATCATTTCCGAAAAAGAGAGAAGCTACAGTCTTCGATAACAAGTGTTCTGAAGTGTCTTTCTGTACAGATTTCTTCTTGCTCGGCGGAGCGCCAGCAACTGCTGACGCGCGACGCTTTTGAGCGCGTCGCGGCTGTTGTGCGAGGGTAACTGGCGAGTTAATGTCTAACTCAGCGAGGCGAAGCTGTTTTCTTTGACATCGGTAGCATACTACAATGCAAACACGGATCAGTCAGGGCCTCCTTCAGATGCTGAGCGCCTAAACATGATGGGCATCGATCGTGTCCGTCGTCGGGAAGAAGCGTATTCGGACACAACTTACAACTTGAAACGGAGATGAGAGAGCTATGATCCATGACTCCGTCAATAAAACGTTCCTCGGTTAGCACCGTAGGCACTTAAACTGTAATAAACACCCACTGAGCTGAAAAATCTTTGGATAGAACCGAAGATTCTATAACATGAAACACTCTCACAAGTCTGCCTTCGGATAGAACCGCGAGGCATTCAATGACTAGCAACACAATAACGTAACGTAAAAGTCAAGTCTGCCTTCGGATAGAACAGAGAGGCATGATAACATAAAAATATATATATAGATATAACGTTAGGTTTGCGGTAAACGCAACCTACAGCGCGGTCGAAACCAGCCACCGGATAGTACCGTGAAGCACAGAGTATCGCCGACACAACAACAAATATTTGTATGCACTCACATAGTGAAGAAAATAATCCAAGATATCCGTCCTGATGATAGTGTAGAGCGCGCTGTCACAGCTTGGGAGGGCGAATCCTCGCAACTCAGGTAAGCTGCACGGGACAGCGTGAAAAACAAACGACCTATCAAAAGCGAGAAAGCGAAAGAGGCTGGGCACCGAGTCGCTGTGGTTTATATCCTCGCGTCTCGGTCTGCGTCATGACGTGACTTTGTTGTTATATTCTTCTCGATCTATCTAGCTGGCGCAGCGATTATCCACTAGTGCTTTGCACTGCCTCTGGCGGTCAGTAGGAATGAAACAGAACTGTCACGGTTCATGAATTCGCTGTTTTACAAACGACTGTCTCGTGTAATTGTTGTTCTGTGTGTGTGAGTGGGCGTTACCGCTCATTCCGTTTATCAGCTGATCAGCCAGCTGATCTCATTCCCCGCACCAGCTGCTGCCAATTCACTCACCTATATAAACTCATCACACTCTCCTCTCTTCGTCAGATCGTTGGTTTGGTGTCCAAGTGTTGTTCCTCGTGTGCCTGTCTGCAGTCCTGTTCTGGTTCGAGTTCCTGTTCGGTGTCTTCGTGTTTCGTCTCGTCTGGATGTTCACCTGCACTGATTCATGACTCTTCACCAGCACGCTGACCATCTAGTCCCTGCGCCACCAGCCCACCCGTGTTCCTGAACTGTTGTGTCTTCTGACCACTCAATAAAAGAGTAACTTGCATCTTTGCTTCCGTCTAGTGATTGTGACAAACTATTATTGCCGTATAAATGGCACAATAAATAACTGTATTGATACGCACTTCCATGCGATCGAGCTGTTTATCATGAACTTAAATCATTCTCCAATGTTTATTTGCATAATAATTAGCAAGCTGTTTAGATTATAAACAATATCAGTTATAGAATTGAACACTTGTCTTTATTCAGATGATGCAGTTATTATAATATAAAACAAGAACCTCAATATTTCACAAGTAATTCAATGTTTACAGCTGGAGAGAGAAAATGGCTTCAGAAATTTCCTTACAAAATAGAAACACTCTATAGAGGGTATGCGCATGACGTCACCGTCGGCCGGAGTGAATGCGGTCATGCCCACAAGTGGCAAAAAGACTGAGCGGCAGCATTTGTTTTCAACGTGAATGCCGTGAAAAACACAAAACACATCTAAAACGGGAAAGAGCTTTGCGATTGACTGTACAACTGGATTTGACCAGAAATCTGAGGTACTGTATATTTTTACAGACGGCAAAAAGCTACAGAACAGACTATATTCTGCATAATTGGATGTTTTTAAATAAACACTGACAAAAAACTATACAAGTGTTAGGGCTGGACGATATGATGATATACAGTATAACATTAATGTAAGTGATCACTCGAATTTAGACCTATCTATATTGTATTTATAAAACGTTTACAGGCAAATTTTCTTAATTTATTTCCCCGGCGTCGAAATCAGGCACATATAAATGTCAGGAAAGACGATTCCTGGCTGCATGTCAATATCCATGGATCACTGGATCTTTGATAAGTTGTAAGGAACACTATATCAAGTCCAACTTTTAGTTTAAACTGATAATAGTTTGTTTTACTTGCGTTTTCGCAGTTTCCCCTATTAACTCCAGCCACGCAGCAGCTCTTCTGCCACTCAGTCCGGCTGAGGGGGGCGGGAAAGTGACGTTAATGCGTTCCTTCTATAGGAAGTGTAGTATATTATGTAAAATTTAACCATATATAATATTAAATCATGTCAATTTCATAGTATATTTGCAAAGCAAAAGCAAAGTATAAATGAAAGAGAAAAGCAAACAAATCTTTGTTGACTAAAAATATATAGACTCGTTATAAATAACCCATTTAAATGTAACCGTGATGAAATATATATTTTAAACATATCTCACAAATATTTGAATAAAGTTGATATTTTGTCAATGATTGATTTTTAAAGGCCTGAAAATACAGGTTTTTTGCACCTGTACACATTTTGTCTATCACATAGCCTACATTTATTTTATACTTGTAAGTAAAATCGTAACAATTTGTTTACGATAATAAATTATTTACAAATCATTTACAAACTATTAGTTCATAGTTAATTAACAGTTTATAAACTGTAGTTAATAGACTATTCAAATAATGAGATCTTCATTCATTGTCATTGTAATCAACAAAGTGTTATTATTGTTTAATTCGCTCATATATAAAGAGTTAGACTATGCTTTAACAACTTGTTAACCACAAATAATTCTCACTTTAGATTATCTCATTAATTGAGTGCTTTAAACCAATCTTTATTAGACATTAAAGGGGTCATGAACTGGATTTTTAAAATTATTTTATAATGAGGTGCACTTATAATGTTAATATAATTTTTACATAAAAAATTGCCATAATTTAGAAACAAATGGCTGTTTTCTTTCCTGATTTTAGCCTCTGATTTCTGTTTGAAGGGAATTCGTTTTGAAGGGAATTCTGCTGTGAGACATCAGTGTAAACGCCCACTGCTGTGATTGGCTGTGAGACGTCAGTGTAAACGCCCACTGCTGTGATTGGCTGTGAGACTTCAGTGTAAACGCCCACTGCTGTGATTGGCTGTGAGACGTCAGTGTAAACGCCCACTGCTGTGATTGGCTGTGAGACGTCAGTGTAAACGCCCACTGCTGTGATTGCCTGTGAGATGTCAGTGTAAACGCCCACTGCTGTGATTGGCTGTGAGATGTCAGTGTAAACGCCCACTGCTGTGATTGGCTGTGAGACGTCAGTGTAAACGCCCACTGCTGTGATTGGCTGTAAAACGTCAGTGTAAACGCCCACTGCTGTGATTGGCTGTGAGACGTCAGTGTAAACGCCCACCGCTGTGATTGGCTGTAAAACGTCAGTGTAAACGCCCACTGCTGTGATTGGCTGTGAGACTTCAGTGTAAACGCCCAATGCTGTGATTGGCTGTGAGACATCAGTGTAAACGCCCACTGCTGTGATTGGCTGTGAGACGTCAGTGTAAACACCCACTGCTGTGATTGGCTGTGAGACGTCAGTGTAAACACCCACTGCTGTGATTGGCTGTGAGACTTCACTGTAAACGCCCAATGCTGTGATTGGCTGTGAGACATCAGTGTAAACGCCCACTGCTGTGATTGGCTAATGTTACCGGTAAAATGTAATGTTACTTAATGCTCTTAATAATGTAATTAATGTCCAGTAAAGGCTGGATTAAAGCACTTAATTAATAACTTTTCTGTGACCTAATCTAAAGTGAGAACTGTTTATGATTAATAAGTTTAATCTCTTTATATATGAGTGAATTAAACAATAAGATATTATTAATTACAATGACAATGAATGAAGATCTCATTATTTGTACATAGTTTATTAATGTATCAACTACAGTTTATAAACTATTAATTGACTATAAACTAATAGTTTGTAAATGACTTACAGTAAGTGCTTTATTACTGTATTATTATAAAGTGTTATGGTAAAATCTACTAGATTGTGATTTAAAATGCGAGTTTCAAAATATTTTTTTTTTTTTGGTTTTCATTTACATTTTCGAATCCATTAACGTGAGACAGGAGTGATGATCAGTGGGTTTGAGTTTTTACCTTCATTATTATAGCATGGGTTGAAATATGGATAGAGTTTCTCAGTGAAAGTCTGACCAGTGAAAGAGTAGATATGAGATCTGGACTCCACATCATAAAAAGAGACCAGACCCTCCTCATAATCCACAAACACACCAACCTTCTCAGGTTTCACTCTCAGAGATAAAGAGACAGATGGATTATCACAAGCTTTATAATGATTCTCATTCCTCAGAGTCACAGTCCAGACTCCATTCTTAGGACTCAGTGTGATCGTCCCCTTCCTGTTAATGGATTCTCTGATCACCCCTAACCACCACCAAGTCTTTCCCTTCACCTGCACCTCATAGTAAAATCTCCCTGAACTGAATCCCTGCTTTGCCAGAACAGAATAACCCACATCAAATCTCTTTGGGTTTTCTGGGACGTTCTGCCTAATGTCTCCATGACTGACTTGTTTTCCATCATTAGACAGGATGAGAGATGGATTCGCTGTATCAGGATCCAGAGTCACATCCACTGAGAGAGATCAGACATTATCAATCAACTTCAGAACAAACATTTTCAGATACAGTATATAATACAGATTAACAATATATTGTAAGTGTATTAAAGAAAATGGTGTCAGTCACACTACCTGGTAACTTCTGCACAAACTTCAACCCTGTGAACACAGATGACAATATAATGATGAATTATTTATAGCAATAATTTCAGATCAGCAGTGAGTTTTATTTAGAGACAGCATTGTTAGTTCCCAGCATGCTTTGCACATGCCTGGAAATGGAGAGTAAATATTGAAATTAAGTGTAATTTTGTGTTTTTTAGTGAAGGAAAACACCTGTTAATGTTTAATGTTCAGTGTTTGACATGTGAAAGAGTTTCTGTTATGTTGAAGTTTTGATCGTTACCATTGTACGGTGGCCGTGAGAGCTCAACGTGCTGCAACCTAAAGACGACGCATGCAAAAAGAAAAAAATTGCATGCAAATAGAAAAAAAAACCACGCAAATTAAGAAAATATCTTCATCAGTTTCACAGCACATGTGTGCTCCAAATACTCACAACACAACCAAATACAGAAAAGCGTTGCAAGTAACGCAGACCACAACGGAAATGTTTCCGGGGAACCAAATAAGTGACGGACCCGGCTGGGACGTGCTCATAGACATAATATATACATAGACGCCCTATTGGCCGCTTTGGAGCATTGCTGCGATACATCAACGTGTCCGCCATTTTGCGGAGGGAAAGACTGCGCTGTGAACAAATGCAAGTAAACGGGTGAGCTGAAGTTTTCCTGGATAAAAACAATAATAACGTTTACATTTATCAGCCGATTTAAGTGGTTTGTACTTGGTGTACGTTACTATTACTAATTATATAATTACCAAATACAACCAGAAAAAAATATTCAGTCTTGTTTGTGAAAGGTAATTCCCCGAGACCTGTTTTCAATTGTGTGGCGACTTGTACAGCCCCACGCAGCAACGAAACAGGCATTTTTCTCAATTCCCGTAATGAGAGGTATGTGAAAGTCGCCCTCCTTGATATGGCGGCGCCGTTGACGTACGCTCCAGCAGCCAATAGGGCGCCTATGTATATATTATGTCTATGGACAGGACGTGCTTCCAGCAAAGAATGACAAGAAGTGAAAGCCTATATATTTTTTTATAAATAAACTATAAATATTAAAATAATATTGTAATATATTGTATATATAAATAATTTTATAATATTATATTGTAATATTATACTTTTTTTATAGTGCTTCTATCTTTGCCAACCGCTCAAAATTCTACTTTATTTTATTTAATTTCTTTTAACTTTTTTTTCCGCAAAACATACAGAGATTAATTTTTTATGACATACAACTTGATTGAACATACAACTAATACAAAATGTATTAACAATATGTTCAATGTCATCAGAATACAAATGAGAAAAGAACAATGAGCTGAAAACTAAAATAAATAAAAAAAAATAGAGAAGAACATGAAGGCAAAATATTAATCTATACATCAGTTCCAAAATACAAATTGTTTCATGTTATGTTTAAATTTTCATAAAGAAAATTTTCATAAGAAATGTTAGGTAATGTAGGGTCCAAAGTTTTAAAGTTGACACTGACACACAGATATAACGGATATATAAAACGCATATTTTAACAGTTTTTTTGTAAAGTAAAAAATAAAAAAAAATAACCTATTTGCAACTGTTATGTTAACAGCATTATATTTCTGTCATCAGAACAGCTGATGGACAACATGCTGTATTGTCATGGGAACATCCCAGGTGAAAATAATTACATTGTAAATTAAGTTGCCTTTCGTTGCTCCCTTCATCAAGTGCGTTCCAAACGGCTACATAAATGACACACTATTGCCATGCTCACGCCAAAGTCCCACTTGAAGAGCTCTGCCGTCTGCCCTTTGAAGGGAGTAGGGCATAGGGATGCTCACGAGCAATGAGCACGTCCCAGCCGGGTCCGTCACTTATTTGGTTCCTCCGGAAACATTTCCGTTGTGGTCTGTTACTTGCAGCGCGTTTCTGTATTTGGTTGTGCTGTGAGTATTTGGAGCACACGTGTGTTGTTAAACTGATGAAGATGTTTTCTTAATTTGCAGGTGTTTTTTTCTATTTGCATGAGTCGTCTTTAGGTTGCAGCACGTTGAGCTCTCTCGGCCATTGTAGCTACCATTGTGCAGAAGAGTAGAGCTTATGGGTTGTGAATAATTGCATGTACTAATATGTTGCTTTGTTCAATAGCTTTGCTAATGCCAGTGCAGTAACACGTTTGTTTCTCGTGCTGTGCTGAGCATCACACAGTCTTTTACTTGCACAACATAACTTAAAGTCAAGTCACCTTTATTTATATAGCGCTTATTACAATACAGATTGTTTCAAAGTGGCTTTACAGAAAATAATGCAACAAAGTTTATTTCTGGAAGAAAATAGCGTCACAGTCCAGCTTAAGTAACGTTCAGAAGTGTTTCATTTTTGTTGTAAAAAGTTATTAATTTTGTTTATTTATTAGCCGCTCTGGGGAAAACTGTGATGTCATCGTCCAGTTCAGTTCTCATATAATAGTGTCAATGCAGGAGATCAATAATATTGTTGAATATTAAATGTCCCCAACTAAGCAAGTCAAAAGACAAAGACGGAAAAGGCGACAGTGGCAATGAACCAAAACTCCATCAAGTGACAGAATGGAGAAAAAAAAAAAAAAACCTTTAGAGAAACCAGGCTCACTGTCAAATACAATACAAGTCCAATTCAAACAGGTCATTTCCGTTCACTAAAAATCACACACTTTTGAGAGTAAACTTAAATCAAAAAAGCACATTTCACAAAGAAAATATTCAATTCATTGTGTCATACATTAAATATTTTCAGAGATTTTACATTATTTATTCAGGTAGATTTCATTAAAGAAATCAAGCCTTAAAAACTACTCAAAAATGTCATGTGTAATATTGTTACCATCATTTTTATTTTTAAATAGCATGTAACAATATAACTTTACATACCTTTAGTATTATCATACCAGTCTAATGCTAACAAGGCAAGTTTAAGTTAAGTTATGATTATATTTTTCAAACAGTGTGATCTTTTGCAGACTGAGATAAAATAATTGTGGTGATCACCAACTTTTTATTAAACCCATAATAATTTCTAAGTTAATAACAGAAACAATCTATACACTGTATTTGATATTCACATACCTGTTTGACTGAGTTTTTCATTGAGAGTCTCATTTAGAGTTTTCTTCAGTTGAATCAGAGTTATGAACAGAGAGTTCACATTCACATCAGAGTCAATCCTGATCTCAGTCCAGTTCTTGGTGTGTGGACGACTGTACAGGGATGAGCTCATCTACAGCAGGACAGAGAGAAGACTGTTAAATATGATCATTATTTTTAAAGCAGTAAATTCAATGTTTTACACAGGAGCTTTCTAACACAGTTGAGGCAAGAACACTGTATGAATATGGATGGAGATGACCGTACTTCCTCTAGTTGAATGATTACATGAAGAATTGCTTATATTTTCTCTATTAAAAAAAATCTGAAACATTTAATATGCAAATGAGGCATTGTCTAATTGAATATGCATTGATTTGATCAAATATCCAGAACAGAAATCTAAATATTGAATAAAACCAGGTTCAACATTCTTGTTTGATTTTGTTGACACATTAGAGTTAAAGGTTTTTAGTGATATTTTGGATTTTTGTTTACTCCATAAATCAGAAAATAACAGACAGAAAATAAAGATTTTTGATCATGTTTTTAGGAATAGGATGTGTATAAATCAGGTGAATGATATATGAGCAACCCCCTCAATAAAAACCTTTAGCATATAGACAGGAATAAAACTGTAAAGTTTGGTGTGTGTAAAGCTGCAGACGTGGAGATTTCTGACTGAGGGTTATTTTAGTTCACTGAAACTAAAACACACACACTAAAACACCCTGGTTTTCCCCCACAATCCCAAGACAGGAACATTTCTCATTTTCATTTAGTCTAACTGAAACTACAACTGAAATAAAAATAAATAAAAACTAGACATTTAAAACATAAAAAAAAAATTATTCAAATGTCAAAAAACATCCTGGTTGCGTATTCAACCCACCGTACCCTGAAGGAGGGAACAGAGGCGTAGTCGACGTCGACTGAATGGGGATCACGCTTAGGGAGCCCTTCTTCTTCGTACTACTATTTAAATCAAGCCAATTCAACATTGGCGTGCGTGATTACACAATTCGCCCCAGAGCGCGTGTATAAATACAGAAGTGGACGCACGCACCAGTTGCTTTTTCGCTGAGGAGCCAAGCAGAGCCCGGAGTCAGTGGTGGTCCAGCAGTAGTGGCGAGGGGACTACGTCCTCCATTCCCTCCTTCAGGAGAAAACCCACTAGTGCTGCCACCTTCCAGTGCCTAGACAGAAGCCTCCTGATCCCCCCTCGATTTAAGGCGAAGAAGGGTGTAGGGTCTGAACCCATCAGACACACACTAATTAATTCATATTCATAATATTTAACGAATATAAAAGTCTACGAAACTCTCCCCCCAAACTAACCTCACAAATGAAGTTACTTTGTCAGACGGGTGTCCGGTTACAGAACACTTTAAGACTGATAACAGACTTTTACGACCTCAAAAGAATGTGGCCACATGCGCCACATGCTTAAGAGAGAGAGACAATCTTTAATTAAATAAACTTTGCGGTATTACTCTGATCTATGAAGGAACATGCCTCACAGAAACTGTGATGATTTACTATCTTGTGTACTATTATGTATAACAACATGGTATGTTTGATTGGGGTGTATGTGGTTGCACAACCACCCAACGGTCAATATAACCTCACCTGTATCATGCTTCCTACCTAATTAATCCTCAATTAATGACACACACTTTGATGTACATCACCTTCTCTTAGAATGCAATGTGAATTTGTTATGTCTATTTGAGCTTGAATGAATAGTCTAAGCACGCTGGGGACAAAGACCATAAATCAACCATAAATCCCTTCTCGGACATGTCACTTTACTCATTGGTCCATTCAAACCTTAGGGGTTGGTTCTTTCCCAGGCTATATCAGAGGCAGGCAACAGTAACCGTCCTCTCTTAGTTTCCTCATCCGGCCGCAACACACTACTGCTAATACTGGGGAACCCCCCCCCCTCCACGGGGGCCCAAGGGCCCAGCAGGCCATGCTTTCATGCTCTCAAAAGGGAGTCAGACTGCCTTTTCTTCAATCCAGAAAACTTCTAGCCCTGGATTCACATTCAGGATGTAGAGAGAAGACTCTCAACCAACAACGAACGGAACCATCAAAAAACTCTTCCAACTTCCTCCCTTCTCCTGGGTACTCGACGTGGCCTCAGCAGGGCCCCAGGCCTTGACCCAACCAATCATGTGGTCAGACAGGGAGAGAGAACTTTCAAACAACTTCCACTTAACACCACCGGAACCCTCAACGACTTCAATTTTCCACAACTTCAAAATTGTTCCCACTACAAATGCAAGTATTCAATTCAATGAAATGTGAAAATTAAATGCTGTTGGTTCTTCTCATAGTTAGATGGATCTTCTCCATCGTTACATCATTCCATCTCTCACTCCTTTTTCCTACACCTGTGTTTATGTATTTATGTATTTTTGTTTAGTTTATTCATGTTTATGATTTAGTTAAAAAAAAAAACTTATGCACTCTATGTATTTGGTTCTGATTCACTGCTTGCAAACAGTCTCTTTTACAATCTTGATTTTGCTACATTCTCAAAGCGCTGTACATGCTAAGAAATAATTATTCTTAGAATAAATTAATAATCAAAATAGTTCGTTGGACTAACTGAGTAATTGATTGTAATATTAATTTAGCCATGTCAAATGAATCCAATTAACTGACCCAAATATTCATAATTAATCATAACAAGTTATTATTGATTATTAATATTTCCTATAGCTAACTTCCTTACAAGGGACAGGGCTTTCAGCCAGGGAAGTCACTGCTGTTCCTACAGGACCACTGGGAAAGCGTTCCCTGTACAATGAAAGGAAGGGACGCTACAGAAGCCACATCCTGCCCGAAGGTAGGTAACGTGGAGAATACACACATGAACTGGGTGGATGACCGGGCAGTACAACATATGGAATGTCACTGGGGTTTTCAGCCTTTCTAGCTTATTACGGGGGAGACTCACCGGACAGTGACGGCAGAGCTTGGCAAGACACGGGCTCGCTGCAGGGAGCTGTACCATGGAAGAATACACATATGTGACCCTGGATCACAAAACCAGTTTTAAGTAGCACGGGTATATTTGTGGGAATAACCAACAATACATTGTATGGGTCAAAATTATCAATTATTCTTTTATGCCAAAAATCATTAGGATATTAAGTAAGGATCATTCATGTTCCATGAAGATATTTTGTAAATTTCCTACCGTAAATGTATAAAACATTTATTTTTGTGAGTGAATGCAGCACAATCGCGAACATAAATGAACAACTTTAAAGGCGATTTTCTCAATGTTCCGATTTTTTTGCACCCTCAGATTCCAGATATTAAAATAGTTGTATCTCGGCCAAATATTGTCCTATCCTAACAAACCATACATCAATGGAAAGCTTATTTAATCAGCTTTCACGTGATGTATAAATTCACATGACCCATGTGACTGGTTTTGTCATCCAGGGTCACATATGGGATCGCCGTAGGGATCACAACATATGGACCCAGCCTAACACAGGTTCCACCAGTGCACATGAGTGGTAGGCCTAGCTTCGGATGCTCTGCCGCGTCCGTCGCCGGAGGGTGAGGAGGAACTTGGTTTAAAGGTCCCCTGACATGGGGTTATTTTATTATTTTATAATGTTTCCTGGGTTGCCCTTATAATGTTAGTATGTTTTTTAGATCAAAATTAGTCATAATTTAGAAATAAAAGGCATTTTTCCTAGCCTGATTTTAGCCTCTGATTTGAACACACTGTTTGAAGGGGCGTGTCTGCTGTGAGACTCAGTGTAACCGCCCACTGCTGTGATTGGCTGACATGCGTGCATATGAAATAGCTACATGTGAAAGTCTCTCGATCTCGAATACTTTTACTACTGCTGCTATTATACGTTTTTACTAATACAGCTATCGAGATTAACGAATCGTGAGAAGTTTTTAAAGTATTTAGATCTATTCCAATCACATACAATGTGTGATGAGCATTGAGCAGATGACAGTCTGTGGATCGAGAGACAACGCAATTTCTCACTCACTCTAATGCTTTCACTAATGCAAATTCAAACACGATGATGTAAATACAGTAAGAGATTCATTGTGCAGTAACGTGCGTCATTGATTTCATAACGAGTTGTCCTGATAAACTCGCGCTGTGTGGAAAAATGTTCTTTGATCGATTTCTGTATATAATTTGTTCACAATTTAAATAAGATTATTTTCATCCTACTAAAAGAAACGATGTGAAGGTGATATTTTAGTCACTGGCTTGACTTGCTGATGCATTAACAGTATTGAACGATTTTGAGAGAAAGATTACCTGTCTGAACTTGAACTTGAATTGTTGCTTGGTAGCTCGATGATTTATTTTCAGACGTTCATCGAGGCCAGCTCTGTATTGTCCCAAGTTGAGGAAACAGTCGTCGGTGAAATGTTTGGACCATCCAAAACTTTGGGAAGTTGTGTCGGCGCATTTCCAGAGAAAATAAAATTAACCCATTGTTTCTTCAGAGGCTCGGATGAAGGAACTAAAAAATACTTTTGTGTTCATTTGTACATCCGAACACCGATCAACTGCCATGCTTCGCTCGTTTGCAAGCCATTATATCTCTCTATTCCACTTTTGTGCTTTGATTGGTCACACGCCATGATATCTCTCTCGAGGATGATAAACTAAAATCGCGCAGCTCGTTTTCTCATGGGCGGGTCAAAGTCTCTTTGCGGCATAGCAGAGAAGGGGAGGTAACATTCCCCCATATGACGTCATATAGGGGGAGATTCAAGATCAGCTCGTCTGAGATCTCATTTTCTCACAGGCAGAGAAAGATAGCCAAAACTCAGTTTACACCGACTGAAATTTCTAGACGCGAGGGGACCAAATACAGGCTAGGGGAACTAATATTAATGTTAAAAAACCTCAGAAAGTGAAAATTTCATGTCAGGGGACCTTTAAGAGGGAACTCTACTGGAGCAAGAATTGTGCACACATCCAGTCCATAGGAGGGAATGGTGCAGCAAGCCGACACTTCAAACCGGGCTCACGGTTAAACTGGATTTATGAGAAGGGAGTACACGGGAAACAGCGGTTCGACTATAGGTGTCGCCCAGCCCCCAACTCTAGAATATCTGTCAGCGAAGCGCTCTTGTTTCAACGGCTAAGCAGGAGCACACACTCACTTAAGAGGAGCTCACCACATAAGTGGATAGATTCCCTTGCACCCTCAGGAACCTGACGATCAGGACGTGCTTCCCATGCTACATCTTGCAGGAAAGAGAGTACTGAAATGACCGAACGCCTTCAGGATCTCCTCACGGAGAGAAGACTCACATTGATTTGAAAACGGGTTTCAAAGTACACAGTTTTAAAAATGGTCTCCGTGTAAACAATAAAAATGCAGATCTCTGAAAACGATGATGTCATGCACATGCATATTACGTGTTCAGTCTATGTTTTATCGGCATATACTGGCCTGGCAGCAGAATACAGGGTTTTTAGTCATTTCCGCGGACCCGTGTGAATGGGGATCGTTTTGATAATGGTATCGTCTGTAGGAAGAAAACTCAAAGGAAAAACTTCCCCATTTTCAGCATATTGTTGTCGGGTAAACGTACCCTCAAGCACAAGAAACAAACACATGCAAGCATCTGTCTCCACACACCACAGTGTGAATATGTGGGAAAAGCTTCTTGTGTTGGAGATTTGCCTCATGTAAAAGTCTGTATTGCTGTGTCTCAGACAGAAACCAGGTTAAACCAGGTCAAAGAGTTGTGAGGATGGAAAAGTACCTAACAAGCCCAATGAGAAAGATGTGTATAGGTGGTTGATAAGATTGTACTGAAAAACATGTTAATTAAAACATGTTTTGTTTTAAAACTGGTATATTGGTATATTCATAAATAATATTGGAAATGATGTGCAAACTGCTAAACTGCACTTTTATGCCGATGATACTGTGATATATTCAGTTGCCCCTTCATTGAGCCAAGCCACAAATTACCTTCAAATAGCTTTTCAACAGCTCCAAGTCTCACTACATGACCTTAAATTAGTACTAAATACAAAGAAAACCAAATTTATGACGTTTTCAAGGACTCGTTCCCAATCCCCAGATAATATAACTATTAACACACTAAATAGGGACTTAAATTAAAATGTTTCATCATATAAGTATTTAGGTTTTTGGCTGGACAACAAACTTTCTTTTAAAGTTCATGTTGAAAAGCTTGTAAAAAAACTGAAACTAAGGCTGGGGTTTTACTTTAGGAATAAGGCTTGTTTTAACCTGTTAGCTAGAAAAAAACTTGTGCAGGCCACTTTTTTAAGTGTTTTGGACTATGGTGATGTTGTCTACATGCATGCTGCCTCTAGTACTCTCCACTTTTTAGATTCTGTGTATCATAGTGCTCTGCGCTTTTTAACTAACTCTGGTTCCCGTACTCATCATTGTACGCTGTATGAACTGATAGGCTGGCCGTCACTAAGTCTACGTAGACAACTTCATTTGTATATTTTTCTATACAAGGCAATGTTAGGTAAATTGCCGGCATATCTATGTAATCTTCTTAAGAAGAATTCTAGCAGTTTTCATCTCCGTTCCACCAAGTGGCTTTCTTACCAGGTTCCAAGGGTTTTTTCTGAGCTGGGGAAAAAAGCTTTCTCTTACTATGCACCATGGTCTTGGAATATTTTGCTAAACTTGTTACATCTAAATGATTTAGTCCCATTAAACGAATTTAAGACCATGTTAAAATGCCATATAACTCAAAAATGTAACTGCCATTTGTGACCTGTTCCTTTATGTGATGCTTGTTTGTTTGTTTTGACTATGTTGTATTTGTATTTAAATTGAAACTGGTGTGCTGACTTGGCCAGGTCTCCCTCGAAAAAGAGATTCTGTCTTAAGGGACTTCCTGGTTAAATAAAGGTTAAATAAAAAAATAAAATAAAAATTATGGATGGCACTAGGACCCTACAGTTCCAGAGAATCATGTTACCTGAGATAAAAAAATGGGTGTGGCCAAAGATTTTTCTACCAATAAAGAGATGTCTCCGGGAAAGATGATTCTAATGGTAACGAGATCTCGAGGCGGAGCAAAATAGCTGATTGGCTATCTAGTGATAAGAAAAGGGTATAAAACCTGAAGCCTGACCATTGCAAGTCAGATGGCTAGCTGGCATCTCACTTTGTTGCTTGTCAATAAAGTTAATTCTTCTGAGACATGTAACTTAGACTAAAGAAATTCTTTGAGACCTGATTTGAGGACATTGAATTTGCCACAACACTTTAATTTTACAACTTTCAAAACACTATTCCTTCCCTTTTTTATTCTTCCCTTCACTCAGTTCAATCAGAATGATTACATAAAAAATACAATGTTCTGTCAATGCAAGTAAACTGACAGCATTGTTTGGTATCATTTGAAATGTTTCAGTGTGATTGGTGCAATGGTCTCATGTCCAGAGAAATAGACCAAAAGCTACAAGTTAGAGAGTTTAGAAATACTTTGCTTACGGTGGAGGGAGAGCCCTTTACCAGGGTCTTTCATGCAAATGACCTTCTGTCCTCAATAAGGTCTAAACTACCCAAGTCTGGGATCTTGATTGATGCAAATTCCAATTGTTAGTTTGTGCCTCCATTTGGAGGATGTTTTGTCTTGTTCTGAGTATTTAAAGAAATGTTGCAAAAGGTTCAGGGTGATTCTGTATCTGATCAGCCCGTAATTGTGACGATGTTCGGCTGGATTGCCCTCTAGTGTCACTAGAGGGCGTATCCCTGCACTGCCTTCCCTGGGACTGATCACGCCACACACCCTGAACTGATTAGGCACACACCTGTCTCCATTGATCACCCTCACATCTGCATCTAGTTCCTCACGCAGCTCCACACACGTTTATACCTCACTGTCACTATCACTCTTTGCTTAGTCTTGTTTGAATGTATGATTCACTGTTGTGTAATCTCCCAGCGTTTCTTAGTCTGGTTGTCCTGCCCGTTTTTGATACCGTTGCCTGTCTACATATTGGTGATTAAACTTACGCTGCATTTGGATCTACCTGTCTCTGGTTGTTCATGACAGAAGACTAAGCCATATCAGATCCAGGAGCATGTCAGCCTCGTATGCCTCTCAGTCAACTAATGCGGACCGGAGCGCCGGGATCAACTGGACCAACTCACCGTGTCGTTGGAGAGGTTGGCCAAGATGGTTCGCGGCCTTCATGTTTCCCCACCGGGACCATCGCAGACTCAATACGTTAGCCCAGAACCGATCCCAATATCACGACTGACTGGTTCGGCTCTCACTGTGGGTGAGTTAGAGGAGGAGCGTGCCCCGCTGGTCCCGTCTAAACCAGTGCCCTCACAGCTGGTTCTATCCAGTCCCGAGCCTTCACTGCCGATCCACGACAGCCTTGACGAGCCAGAGCTTCTCGTCAGCCTCGACGAGCCAGCACGTCACATCAGCCCTGACGAGCCTGCACCTCGCGACAGTCAGGCCAAGCCTGCGCTTCACGTCAGCCCAGCCGAGCCTGCGCTTCTCTTCTGCCCAGCCGAACCCGCGCTTCTCGTCTGCCCAGCCGAGCCCGCAACTCACGTCTGCCCAGCCGAGCCTGTGCTTCTCGTCAGCCCAGCCGGGGCCGCCCTTCACATCAGAAACCTTTAGTGAAGCCTGCAGCCGAACCCCCGAAGCCTCCAGTCCCAGCCTATGTCCCTGTAGGTTCCCCCAAGTCTTTTTTGGAGGGGGGCAGTAGGGGCCACGAAGGGACCATGAGGGGCGTGCCAACGTGGGGGGGAAGGGGGGTTATGTGACGATGTTCCACTGGATTGTCCTCAAATGTCACTAGAGGGCGTACCCCTGCACTGCCTACCCTGGGACTGATCACGCACACACCCTGAACTGATCACTCTCACACCTGTTTCCATTGATCACCTGCATCTAGTTCCACACGCAGCTCCACCCACATTTATACCTCACTGTCACTATCACTCTTTGCTTAGTCTTGTTTGAATGTATGATTCACTGTTGTGTAATATCAGCGTTTCTTAGTCTGGTTGTCCTGCCCGTGTTTGATACCTTTGCCTGTCTACCTATCGGTGATTAAACTTATGCTGCATTTATTTGGATCTACCTGTCTCTGGTTGTTCATGACAGTAATGCTGAAGGTCTTCGATACACTAAGTATTATGTATCTTTCATATGTCAGGTATGCATATTTTACTCTTTATTTCGGATCATTTTGTATTGTTTTGCATTGATTATCTTTGACATAATTATGTAATTGGCATTATAGATTTACCTGAGGTTATTGAATCTAGTAGATTATGTTGTTTCCGCTAATCTGTGTCCAGGGTTGAGTACATACTAGATATCAGGTTAGACTCAGCATGAAGCATGTCAGGCGAGATTCTAGATGTTCTAACTGCTTCATTTTAGTCAAGTTGTTATATAGTTGCATTCACTATAGGGGGCTAGACAAAAATGCTATTTAAATAATAGCAAACAAAATTACTTCATAGTATTAGTCATAACCTCTGGTTATTGTTTGAGCTTTAACTAAGTTGTTTGGCGACTGTAGGGGACCAAACGGAATTAATATTTAAATAATGGCAAGCATGGACGGCCTATTAAATATTATTAGTCATAACCCCTGCTCTGACTAATGATCAGACTGGCGAGTTTGTGACTGTGATATTCACATTAGCGGCCGGTGTGAGACTCTGAGCAACATTGGAATCTGAATGCACAAGTACAATCTAAAGTAAAGAGTTAAACAGAATAATTAAATATCTAGATAAATATAAATTACCAATAATCCATTGGCATTCCAACCTAAATTCAAGGTCAAGATAAATTTGAGTCAGATAAAAGTGTAATTGAAATGAAATCACTTTGCGCACTGAAAAGACAGAACACACAGGAAACCTTTGGACACCGTCGTTGGGTCAATTGGTTGGACCTTAAAGAACAGAGTGTTTTTCCTGTAATATTGTACATATTGACTGAGAAAGATGTTGACAGACCTGTATGAGATGGAGATGATCTTCAGTGTGTGAGAGCTGCTCCAGCTCAGTGTTTCTCCTCTTCAGATCAGTGATTTCCTGATGCAGCTTTTTAATTAGATCTTCAGCCTGTTTCTCTGCTGCTTTCTGCTGTTCCTCCATCCTCTTCAGCAGATCAGACTGAGATCTCTCAATGGAGCGGATCAGATCAGTGAAGATCTCAACACTGGAGGATTTCTCTTTCTCTGTGTTTCTCTGATGTACGAGAACAGTTATGTTTGTTAATCTTATCCATATTCACGTATTATTTACAGGGATAGTTCACCCCAAAATGAAAATTCTATCATCTTTAATTAACCTTATGTCACTTCAAATCTGTGATTTTCAGTGTAACACAAAATAAATGTTTTGCATGCTGCTCTTGAGGACTAGCTGTTGAAGCACTCCTATACAACTCCATTCAACAGATTTGTGTTCTATAGGAAAAAATCATACGTGTTTGGAGCAACATGATGGTTACTAGAGGATGGCAAAACTCACAATTCAATTCAATGCCTTTATTGAGGATAGAGAGTGAACAGAAAGTGAAATGGGAGAGGGGGATTGATTCTTTTGTAAAGTCATGCAATGTGACTAGGATAGTTAGAGAGTGAAGTTGGGAGAGGGGGATCGGAAACGACCATGAGTGAAATTACTATATGAACTCGGGTTGATCGAAGCACAAACCTTTCTCAGCTCTACTGAGTGCTGGATCTCTTGAATCTTCTTCATTCTGTCCTGGATCATCTGATTAATGTCTGTCTGTGTCTTAACCAGCTGATTCTACATACAGAGAAAAACATAGACACATTTATCACTGAATATAGCTTTCCATCTTCTAAGTCTTTTAAAAAAATATATTTACTGTCAAGATTGAATAAATTCAAAATTATACTTTGAATCTTTTAGTCCATGTCTGACTGTTTTGAGAGTCACAAAATCGTCTCGGTTACGTATGTAACCCTCGTTCCCTGAGTGAGGGAATGGAGACGTTCCGTCGGATGACGACGAATGGGGTTTCGCATAGAAAGCCTATCAACTTCGAGTATACAAAACGAGCCAATGGCAAAGAAATGCCATGGGTCTGCGGAATTTGCATGACGTAACTCCGCCCCACCTCGTGGATATATAAGGAGGAAGTCCTGCAGCAAGCAGATATGTTTCTTCGCTGAGGAGCCAAGACTGAGCTCAGGCGATCCCCGCGGTATACAGCGGAAGTGGCAAGAAGACGGAACCGAGACGTTCCCTTTCGTTCGTCACTCCGAGTTCCGTCGGATGACGACGAATGGGGTTACCAGTCTAATCACGCCACCTTCACAGCTGTCTTCCAGTGCCCTGCGTAAATCTGAGATCCCTGTCATACTGGACAAGTGGGACTCCTATTTAACACAGGAATACCAAGGTACACTGGGGAGCATATCCCAAGATATAGAGGAGTATGCAGGATATACCCAGATTTTGAATACACATATGACCCGAAGGATGCATATGGGGAATACACTGGGGTATCCAGCCGCAGGTGGAAAAGTTTTAAACCCCAGGGAGTGGCAAGGTGGCTTGCCAAGGGAAGACACATGCTCAGAGAGGCTTACAGTGGGAATACACATGTGGGGGTAGCTCCGTAGAGGGACCATGCACACGGGAGGCACCTAGCCGACGCACAGGTTCAAAGACACTGGGTCGACGTCAGGAGTGCAGGAGGAACTCAGGGCTTTCGGAGAAGCTCACCTGAGGAAAATATCGCACGTATCCAGTCCGAGGAGTGAAATGGCGAGCAAGCGAAGACACCTGAGCGGGTCCTAATGCCGGCTGGTTTGCACACGAGAGGACACAGGCTCCACTCGGAGATTATAGAATCTGGCGAATGTGTTGGGTGTCGCCCAGCCTGCAGCTCTGCAGATGTCTGTTAGCGAGGCGCCATGCGCTAACGCCCAAGAGGATGCCACACTCCGGGTGGAGTGGGCCGTCACACCAAGGGGGCACGGTCGGCCTTGCTGCTGGTAAGCCAAAGCAATGGTGTCCACTATCCAGTGAGACAACCTCTGCTTGGAGAGAGCTCTTCCCTTCAGCTTCCCACCATAACAGACAAAGAGCTGGTCTGAGGTCCTGAAACACTGCGTCCTGTCTACATAGGTGCGGAGAGCACGTACTGGACAGAGCAGTGCCAAGGCTGGGTCTGCCTCCTCCGGGGGCAGCGCTTGCAGGTTCACCACCTGGTCCCGAAAGGGAGTGGTAGGAACCTTGGGCACGTATCCAGGCCGGGGTCTCAGGATCACGTGAGAGTAAGCCGGCCCGAATTCCAGGCACGCTTCGTCAACGGAGAATGTGTGCAGGTCCCCAACCCTCTTAATAGAGGCCAATGCAACCAGGAGCACTGTCTTCATTGACAGGAGCTTGAGCTCCACTGTTTGCAAAGGCTCAAAGGGAGCATGCTGCAGGGCAGTTAAGACCACTGCGAGGTCCCAGGAGGGAACGAGAGGGCGGCGAGGAGGATGTAATCTCCTGGCTCCTCTCAGGAACCTGATGACCAGGTCATGCTTTCCCACAGACTTACCTTCTATGAAGTCATGGTGTGCGGCGATAGCGGCAACATAGACTTTCAGGGTGGAGGGAGACAGCCTTCGCTCCAACCCATCTTGAAGGAAGGAAAGCACGACGCTGATCTGGCATTTCCGGGGGTCTTCTCGGTGAGAAGAGCACCAGCTGACGAAGAGGTTCCACTTCAACGCATAGAGGTGTCTCGTGGACGACGCTCTAGCGGAAGTGATGGTAGCCACCACCGGAGGTGGTAGGGTACCCAAACCTACCTGGTCCCGTCCAGGAGCCAGACATGGAGGCTCCAAAGATCGGGACGAGGGTGCCACAGGGTGCCCCGTCCCTGAGAAAGAAGGTCCTTCCTCAGAGGAATGGGCCAAGGAGGTGCTGTCGCGAGGAGTATGAGTTCGGAGAACCAGGTCCTGGTGGGCCAGTAGGGCGCAACCAAAAGGACCTGCTCCTCGTCCTCCTTGACCTTGCGCAGGAGATGTGCAAGAAGGCTCACTGGGGGAAACGCATACTTGCGGCCCCGCGGCCAGCTGTGCGCCAGTGCATCCGTGCCGAGCGTGCCCTCGGTCAGGGAATAATACAGGCCGCAATGGGTCGAGTCGTGGGAGGCAAATAGATCTATCTGTGTGTCGCCGAACTGGTCCCAAATCAGCTGAACCGTCTGGGGATGGAGTCGCCATTCGCCAGGGAGGGGCTGAAGCCGCGACAGCTCGTCGGCTGCACAGTTCAGGGCTCCGGGAATGTAAATAGCATGAAGGGACCTCAGATGCTTCTGACTCCATAAGAGGAGGTGGCGAGCGAGTTGCGACATACGGCCCGAGCGTAGACCACCTTGATGGTTGATGTACGCTACTGTGGCGGTATTGTCTGATCGGACCAGAACGTGTTGACCCCTGAGCAGCGCTCGAAAGCGGTGCAGGGCAAGGCGTACGGCCAGAAACTCGAGGCAATTGACATGCCAAAGGCGCTGGGGTCCTGTCCAGGAGCCCGCGGCAGCATGACCATTGCACATGGCACCCCAGCCCGTGGCGGAGGCATCTGTCGATACGACAACATGCCTCGTAGCCTGTTCTAGGGGGACACCGGCCCTGAGAAAACTGAGGCTCGACCACGGGGTGAAGGTCTGACGGCAGCTCGAAGTAACTGGTACTCGGAGCGTGCCTTGTTGCCATGCCCACCTCGGTACTCGGTCGCAAAGCCAAAGCTGAAGCGATCTCATATGAAGCAATCCGAGCGGCGTTGCCGCGGCTGCAGATGCCATATGCCCCAGGAGCCTCTGAAAGAGTTTCAGTGGAACCGCACTCTTGTCCTGGAACTGTCTCAGACAAGTCAGAAGTGACTGCGCGCGCTCGCTCGTAAGCTGCGCGGACATGGCGACCGAGTCGATGTCCATACCGATAAAAGAGATCCTCTGCACTGGGCAAAGTTTGCTCTTTTCCCAGTTGACCCGAAAGCCCAAGCGAGGTAGGTGCCGGAGCACAAGGTCCCTGTGTTCGCAAACCTGGTCTCGAGAGTGAGCTAGGATCAGCCAGTCGTCGAGATAGTTCAGGATGCGAACCCCGTGAACCCGAAGGGGAACAAGGGCTGCCTCGACGACCTTCGTGAAGACGCGAGGAGACAGGGCTAGCCCGAAAGGGAGAACCGCGTACTGGTATGCCTGCCCCTCGAAAGCAAACCGGAGGAACGGTCTGTGTCGAGGAAGAATGGAGACATGAAAGTAGGCGTCCTTCAGGTCGATCGCTGCAAACCAATCCTGGGGCCGCACGCATTCGAAAATGCATTTGGCAGTGAGCATCTTGAACGGCATCCTGTGTAAGGAGCGATTCAGCACGCGCAGGTCCAGGATTGGCCGTAACCCACCGGTTTTCTTGGGGACAATGAAGTAAGGGCTGTAGAAGCCGGACCTCATCTCGGCTGGAGGGACAGTCTCGATTGCACCCTTCGCCAGCAGGGTGGCAACCTCGGCTCTCATGATAGGGGCATTGCCACCGACCAAAGTGGAGCGAACTCCCCTGAAGCGGGGAGGAGACCGCGCGAACTGAATCGCATAGCCGAACCTGATGGTGTGCGCGACCCAGCGGGACAGACGGGGAAACTCTAGCCAGGCTCCCAGGAACTGAACCAGCGGGGTCATGCGGGCGACAGGCGTCCCCCCGGAGGGGCAGCGAAGCGGAGTAACTGGCCCGGACGTGGGTGGCATAGCGTTCCACGGGGGCGTGCTCTGTCGGGGGTCTGGCGACAGAGGGGGACAGGGCTGAGGCGGCCCGTGGGCGACCCGCCGTGTCAACCGCCTCTGGGACAGAGGGGGACGAGGAGAGCGTGGCTTGTGGGCGGCACTCTGTGTCGTCCGAGAACTCTGTGAGCTCAGAGAAGAGAGGTTTGTTTCTATCTTTAACCAGTGTGAGGTGCCGCTCACCCGTGGGTGAGCAGCGGTTTTCGCTGGAGAAAAAGAACAAAGGATTCTCCCCCGGCCCTCCACCGGGGGAAGGAGTGGTCCTGCTACCATCTCCTGAAAAACAAACATCTTCTCTGAGCAGCCCGTCTCAGGAGCGCCGCTTAGCCTGGCGTTTAGCGGGGGGCGGGGCTGGAGAGGGCTGTGGCGCCTTCCTGCGACCTCCTCCGCGCCGTGGCCTGGGTAGAGGCTGCTGCGTAGGCCGGGCGGGAGGGGCGGGAGCCGCAGGAGGGCGCCCTCGGCGGCGAGCAGGCTGAGGATTCTGCCCGGCCTGGCGGGTGGAGGCAGCAGCGGGCCGGCGGGGCAGAATATGCTTGATGGCCTCAGTTTGCTTCTGCGCGGTGGAGAACTGGTGGGCAAAGTCCTCCACCGCACCGCCGAAGAGGCCGGCCTGGGAAAGGGGCGCATCAAGCAGACGAGTCTGCTCGGAATCCCGCATGTCAGCCAGGTTCAGCCACAGATGTCTCTCCTGGACCACAGCTGTGGACATCACCGAACCCAGGGACCGCGCGGTAACCTTTGTCGCCCGGAGGGCAAGGTCGGTCGCGGCGCGCAGCTCATTAAAGAGGCCTGGGTCTGTCCTGCCCTCGTGCATGTCTCTCAACATTTGGGCCTGATAGACCTGGAGAGTGGCCATAGCATGCAGAGAGGCGGCTGCCTGTCCCGCGGCTCTGTAGGTTTTAGCCACCATTTTAGAGGTGAAACCACAGGCTTTGGAGGGGTGCTTAAGCTCGCCACGAGAGGAAGCACTCTGAGGACACAGTTGCATCGCAACAGAGCGTTCGACTGAGGGAAGCCCAGTGTACCCACGGGCAGCTGCGCCATCGAGGGGAGGAAAGGCGGATGAGACCAGCGAGCGGTCCCGAGAAGACAACGGGGTCTTCCAGGACTTCGAGATCTCATCATGCACGTCCGGGAAGAAAGGTATTGGGGTTTGCCGTGGACGCGGATCGGCGGCTTGGCCCAAAAACCAATCATCGAGGCACGAGTGCTCAGGGCAGGGTGGTGGCCGCCACTCAAGCCCGATGCTCGCAGCCGCCCGGGAAAGCATGGCTGTCATCTCCGGATCCGATTCAGGCACAACCGTATGCGCACCAGAGGGTGGCAGCAGTGCTGAATCTTCACTTCCAGAAGATTCAAACCCACCTTGTGATGCTGCTACAGACATCAGATCATCCTCTTCAGCTTCAGCCGAAGTACACGGGCCACCCGAGAGTAGACCCGCGGAAATCGACTGTTCACTAGCGGGCACCGTCATGCAGGGGGGTTTGACGCGTGGACAAACTGTCGGCGCTGATTGCCAAACCGTGACCCTCAGATCACCCTGGCCACCAGCCGAAGTAGCACCCCGCGAGGGAGCACTAGATCGGGGTGTGGCAGAGGGGACTCTCGCTCTTACGAGCTCATTGAGTCTCGACCGTAATGACGCGATGGTCATATTCTCACAGAGAGAACACGAGTCATCCACGAGCGCCGCTCTAAAATGCTCAATGCCCAAACACACTAGGCAACACTCGTGCCCATCAGAGTCCGAAACCGACCTGCCGCAACCAGAAGTACACGGGCGAGGCATCTTTAAAAAGACGTGCCGCGTGCAAGCTCTTTTGTGAGAGAGAAACACTCAAATGTTGAAGCGACCGGGGAGACACACACTCTCTGGCAAACCACTGCACAGATAAGCAGGAAGTGCGCGCCCCGCCGGAGATCGCCGTCACACCAACACTGAGGAACTCGTTTGTAAAGCTGACAATACAGAGATGGCTTGTGGAGTGAAGAAATAAACTTGGCTCCGAAGCGAAAACATATCTGCTTGCTGCAGGACTTCCTCCTTATATACCCACGAGGTGGGGCGGAGTTACGTCATGCAAATTCCGCAGACCCATGGCATTTCTTTGCCATTGGCTCGTTTTGTATACTCGAAGTTGATAGGCTTTCTATGCGAAACCCCATTCGTCGTCATCCGACGGAACTCGGAGTGATGAACGAAAGGGAACAGCTTTTATCAGATGTAATGAAAAACTATTGGATTTATCTGTTTTTTGTTGTTGTTTTTTTTTTCAAAAATGAGACAGGTTCTTCAACATGTCAAGACGCAGGAAAGAAAATGATTACTAATGTAACCCCCATTCCCCGAAGGTAGGAACGGAGATGTTACGTTGGACTGAACTGATGTATTGCGATCTTGCATTCAAGCCCAATCACCTTTGAGTGGTAACAGAACAAGCCAATCTGAGATTTACATTGCAATCCAGTACCTGCTTCTGGGTATATAATGCAGCGTGCAAACTCTGACATTAAGTTTTTTTGCTGATGAGCTGATACGGGGTCCTGGGCGTTTCAGCGGAGGTACAGGCATTAGAAAGTTAGTAACTTAGACTTTCCCTATCAGTCAGTCATGTTCGACGTTCCCCGTCATCCAGCCACGGGACACGGAGGATTCCACTCGACATCCGGTCCTCTGCAGGAGCCCTGAATTAGATGCTGGATCCCTCATGGGACCGCAGGGATTCACCCGGCAGGAGAGTCACACCAACAAAGGAACAACTCACTCACTGAACGATGATTGAAGAGCAGAGTGAGAAAACATCTGCTCTGCTCCGAAGCAAAAGCTTAATGTGTGAGTTTGCACGCTGCCTTATATAACTGGAAGTGGGAAGTGGATTGACTTGTTCTGTTACCACTCGATGGTGATTGGGGTCTCAGGCGAGATTCCTGTACGTCAGTTCAGTATGATGTAACGTCGAATGTGACAAGACTGATAGGGAACTGAATTTCATGGGGTTTTTAAAGTGTTTTATTTGTAACTCTTTACCTTCTTCTCTCGACTATCCTCCTCTATAGAAACAGTGTTGTGAGTCCTGTGTTCTCCTTCAGTGCAGGACAGACAAACACATGTCTGATCATCTCTACAGAACAGCTCTAGAGGTCTCTTGTGTTTCTGGCATATATAATCCTCCAGATTTCTCACAGAATTGATCAGTGTGTGTTCATTTAGACATGGGATACTGAGATGAGGCTCCAGATGAGTCTCACAGTAAGAGCTTTGACATGTTAGGCAGGTCTTCACAGCTTTCTGCTTTCTTTCATCACAGAAGTCGCAGAACACCTCAGATTCTCCTGGATTGAGCTTCTCCTTAAAGTGTTGCACAACCTCTCTGAGTGTTGTATTAATCTTGAGTTTAGGTCTTCTGCTGTATTTTTCATTACAGAGTGGACAGAAGCAGGTCCGTGAGTTTGGCCAGCACTGGCTCATGCAGGTTCTGCAGAAGTTGTGTCCACATGGAGTGGTGACTGGATCAGTGAACACTTCCAGACAGATGGAGCACTGGAGCTCCTCATTTAGTGATGGACCACTGGAGGATGCCATGACTGAAAAGATAAGTAATGACGACAATATATCATCTAAATTGCTGAAGAGAGGAACTTTCATAATACAAGTATATTCACTGAGTAAATTAGTTTGTGTTCTAAAATCTATGTTGCATGGTTAAAAATGATAACTAAAATTTGTACTATGAACTACTCAAGCAGTCAAAGCAGGCATAAGTGCCATAAACTGGAGTATATGAGACAGCGGTTTCTGACAGAAGGTCCCTCCATCACTAACTCTACCCTCACTGAGCTTATAAGCTCCGCCTCTAACTGCCAGTCTGAGACCATGTGCTTCAGACGGCTGCAGTTAGATCTTTTGGGCTGCAGAATAATCTAAATACAGAAACTAAATGTGGCGAGCCATACTGGGAGCCATAGTACAGCAAATGTAACTCCTTTTTACAACACCATATTATACAATCATGAAAAGGTATGTGTGTATTTTAACCCTCTGGGGTCGGCAGTCGCGCCGGCGCGACGAGCTCGATTTTTTCCTTATCAGTGCAAAAGAGAATCAAATTACTCTGTTGATTTTGATCGTACATATAAGTGTTGTACATCATTAGATCCTGTTAAGTGTCTATTTTTTTGTGGGTACTCACAATAAAAACAAAGTGTTGTGCTTTTCGTCAATTAAAGAAAAATAAACATGATGTGCGTTTTGCCTTCTCTCTGTCAGTGAGGTCCATTCTGAAATGCGTCTGAAAAATTAACTGTAACTCAGTCAATACTTGTCACAGAGATACGAGAGATTTCTCTTTATGAAGCTGAAATTCTCTTCTTTTAAATGAAGTAATTTATTAAAAAAAAAAACAATTCCAGTTTATGTAATCCGTTTGAAACCAAGGAGAGGTACAGTTTTTTCGCTCTCCCTTCATTATCTTTAATGAGCTGAGACCGCCACGCCCCCAGAGCTTTTCACATGGTAAATCGGCGATCTATGCATCGCACACGCGGCACGCCCCCTATCAATGCCAAACAACACGAAGTTTCTTCATCAGATTCACTGATAGTTCATCGCGTTTTGAGGATGGCAGCACGCTACTCCTTCAGAGGATTATGGACAGCGGGGAAGAATTCCCCTTTTCCTCAGAGGAATTTGAAACACGGACGACGAACGGCTGCATTTTGAAGAACGAATTGACCCCGCCGAGGATACAAGCTCGGAGTAAGTTGTTTAGTGTTATATAATTCCTTTTCTGATCATAGAGCTCAAATGAATTTATATTCAAGATGAATGGCGTGCTCAATTCCTTTTGAGCTTGATTTGGGTGCTCTTCTGTCAAAGGTAGAACATCTAAGAGACAGTGTAGAGAAAGAATTCTCTGATAACTGAGGCACTCCTTAATTAAAATCTCTTTATTACAAAAATGACATGTCCTAAACGAACAACTTTAAAACGCCCACGCGTAGCGGCATGGAGCCTTCTTCAGCTCAAATGATTTTTCAGTATATATTTTGCCTAGTTTTGGCTAGCTTTTGACATAGTAAATATTACCTCACAATATCCCTAACATTCGTGTAGGCCTATACGCTCGTGTAAACTTTTTGAATAACTGCTTAGGTTATAATGATTTAGTGAAATATATTTCAGACTCCGGTCAAATATGTGATACTGTCTAAATACAATATATTTTTTTTATATAAATGTTCAGTTTTAGTTAGTCTTTGACACTATTTATCATGCATAAATACTGCCTTATGCACAGATGTTTGTGAATAGATGTGTAAATGTTTGAAATGTAGTGATGTGTCGTTCGCGAACGATCCGTTCATTGAGTGTATCAGTAATATGTGACCCGTTACAGAAACCAGGGACACAAGTCGGCAGCACAACTTGCGAGAAAAATGAGAAACAAGCGTTTTTTTTCCGCTTTTTTGCAGAATCTGTTAGTTGAGGTCACGAAGAAGCCTCTCCATGTTTGAGATAGCAGTATTGGTATATTTAAAGGGTACCTATTATGGATTTTTGAAAATTGCCCTTCATGTAGTGTGTAACATAGATCTAAGTGAACGAAAACATCCTGCAAAGTTTTAAATATGAAAGTTCACCGTATACAAAGTTATTGTCTCTCAAAAGTAAGAGTCGACTCTGAGTCGCTGATATGAATCGTTCGACGAACGATGCTTTTCCTTTGTCTAGTTGACGTCAACTTGACAAGTTATTTGAATAAGATACGCCCACTTATTGCGTTCGGAGACCAGTGTTGCCAGGTCCGTATGACTGCACTGTTTCCGCGGGTTGTTTGTGTAGTGCACAGGTTGACGCGATTGTTTTACCCACTGGAACATGATTGTTATTGGGGAAACACCCGGGAATGCTATTTGACTATTTTGGCCGTGATTGGGTTAGTTTTGATGAGCAATTAGGCTGGTTTTGTTGTGCAGACCTGGCAACCTTGTCGGAGACGCCAGGGAAAACTATTTTGAAGTGCGATGCAAAAGCAAATTTTTTCATCTGCCCAGTGAGGAGCCTTTGAAGACTAAGTGGCTACAGTTCATATATACAACTATACCACAGACGTATAGTCTGAACCTTGTTGTGTTTGCGTCATTTTGAAGGTGGTTGCTTCACAAACCTAAATGCTATGGATTTGCGAGCCGGCTGATACTGAAGGAAGGTTCAGTACCGAGTTTATTTGGATCAGCTTCCTTCTCCGAATCACAAACTGTAAGTATTATTAATATTAATTGTTGCTTTTATGTTTTATGTATCATGCTCAATAAGTATGTGTGTGTGTTGTGTACGCACAGCGCATAGGTCGTCAGTTGTATTGAAATATGTGAAGTGTTTGTCGTTGTTAATGGAGTTGTCATAAAGAATATAGCTATAACGTTACCTCTTAGTACTGCATTATCAATATGTTTATGCGTTGGTCTAACGCAAACAAAGACTGAATGTGCTTTTACCACTAAACTTTGGGCTATGGTAGCTAACATATCACTGCAGATTAGCGTCACACAAGGGCGGGGTTTGGAAAAATTACTCGCTAAACGATTCATATGGGAGTCGGTGAGCAAATCAAGTAAAAATAAATGCATATTATAAGACAACAAAAGTGTTTTTTGTCATGGCATGCTCGTAAAACTGTTGTTGGGGACTCCCAGAACAATATTAGGAACATTTTTAAATGCCATAATATGTACCCTTTAAAAGCTTACATTTTGAGGTTGAAATCGGCTTGTTTTCGTAGATTCTAGCACACAGTAGGGGCGTGGCGTGTTATTGTCTGTGTGTATTTCCATACTGAATATGGCGCTTTTGTCCTCGCCCTCCAAGTGAACCGCATGGCTACTTATTATGCTGTGCTCTGGTCGGCTCAATTCAATTCAATGAAGATGGACGCCGCAAAGATTGTCGGGGACGAGCTGAACCGCGGCAGTTACCGGTACACTGAAAATGTTTTCGCCGCACTTTGTGGGCTCGGGAAACTGAAATCCGTGCGCGTGCGCCTTCGGTGCTTGAATACGGCGGCTCGGCTCGCTGACAACGGTAGCTGGCTGTTTCATATGTGACATCCCGATTGCTTTGAATGGGGAACGTTTTGTGAACAGGGAACAGACTTAATGGAGACTTAATGGACTGGCAACAATCTCCATAGAACATGAACTGGCACAGAGAATCGAAATAGAGGATGCAGTTAAGACCTTTGCTGCGACGAAGGCCTGCCGTGCGCGTTTCTGAGACGTAAGTTAAGCTTCATTTGTTCTTTAGTCGTTATTTAAGATGCTGAACCTGCTGATGATATAATGTGCTTGCGGACATTTCATTTGTGTGTGTATACGCACATTAGTGATGTAAATAGATTTGCAACAGTAATTTGAGGAGGTGAAATGTGATTATTTGGAAAATCCCTGTCATGACTGCTTAAAGAAAAATGCCAGCAGGCATTTGCCTCCTGCATAAACTTTAATATTGTTGAAATTTTGGGCATACGCGCGTTGCGCACTATTTGCGTTATATGCAGGCCTTTGGCATATTGGTCTTTGTGTGTTGTTGCTGGTTTTGCGTTATAACATGGCATATTGGTCTTTGTGTGTTGTTGCTGGTTTTGCGTTATATCATGGCATATTGGTCTTTGTGTGTTGTTGCTGGTTTTGCGTTATATGTATGGCATAACGATTTTGGTCTTTGTGTGTTGTTGCTGGTTTTGCGTTATATGTATGGCATATTGGTCTTTGTGTGTTGTTGCTGGTTTTGCGTTATATGTATGGCATATTGGTCTTTGTGTGTTGTTGCTGGTTTTGCGTTATATGTATGGCATATTGGTCTTTGTGTGTTGTTGCTGGTTTTGCGTTATATGTATGGCATATTTTTCTTTGTGTGTTGTTGCTGGTTTTGTGTTATATGTATGGCATAACGATATTGGTCTTCATGTGTTGTTGCTGGTTTTGCGTTATATGTATGGCATATTGGTCTTTGTGTGTTGTTGCTGGTAGGGATGGGCATCGTTAAGAAATTATCGATATCGATGCCATTGTCGAGTCTGCTTATCGATGCGATTCCTTATCGATTCCCATATCGATTCCTGTACCATTTGCTGAACACTTACAGTGTGGCTTTGAGAGTTGTTGGCTTTGAATGTCTAATTTAAAGTGGTTTTAGAGAATGAAAAACAAGTATGCAATATTTAGGGCCCTATGAAATCATTTTTTTTTTTTCCCAAATTCCGTTTTATTTTTTCCCAAATTCCGTTTTTTTTCCTTTTTTATTTTTTGGGAATTCATTTTTTTTTTACCCTTTACTGTTATTTTAGTAATAAAAAGAGTGTGCTTTTAAAGTTAATGATTAAAATGTATACAAATAAAATAGGAATGACCTTAAATTACAGACATTTATTCAGTAGCCTTTTCAGGACAAATACTGCATGATGCCACTTGACACTGCACTCTTCAAGTAACAACAAAATATGTTTATGAGCTTTAAACTGTCCAGTAAAATAAATTATATTAGTTTATATAAGTTTAAATAAAAGTCACGCTCTGTCTCTCTCTCGCCCAGTGTCACTCGCGGAGTTCGCTTCGCTTTTGTCCAGTCTGGCGCCTCATAGACAGATGCGTTGTGTGTGTGTGTGTGTGTGTGTGTGTGTGTTTGTGTGTGTGTGTGTGTGTGTGTGTGTTGTGTGTGTGTGTGTGTGTGTGTGTGTGTGTGTGTGTGTGTGTGTGTGTGTGCATGCGTGTATGTGAGAGAGACGCGTGAGTGATAGAGAGACGGAGGGAGAGCGGGAAAGGAAATACAACTCAAAGAATACGCTGCGTGTTTTAAATAGCATTAAAAAAAATTAACGAAACGCAATATGTGGCGGCCGGAGTTGATTTTGTGGCCGCAAATTAGTCTATGTGTGGGAAACACTGCATAAAAGTCATGTGCGAACTGCTCGGCTCGGTACTGAGGGCTTATAGCGTCGAGTTTCTTAACTTTTTCGACGACGAAAGCAGAGCCGTGGAGAGGATTCGCCATGCTTCCATTGTTTTGATGCCGTCATTGGAGCTGTAGATGTCGCCCAGATTTGCTTCCCCCGGTCTGCATTTAAAATGAAGCCACACTCTCGATCGTTTACGTCTTGGGGGATTTAAATCCAGTCGCATACTGTAACGTCATGCCGCGACGCGGGAATGGATGGAACGGAACGGAACATTCGGAATCGTTAGTGGAATCGTTAACAAGTGGACGTGTACGATTCCGATGGATCGGAACGTTCGGAACCGGTTCCAAACCGGAACCTGGAACCGATTCCCAAGCCTAGTTGCTGGTATCCATTTCAAATAGAGGGGCAGCACAATCGTTTTTTCGCCTAGAGCGGCATAAGTGCATTCGCCGGTCCTGGGGGTGAGTTTCCATAAACATTTAAAGTTTGTCATTTTGTATTCATTCTAAGAACACGTACACTTTATCTCATGTTTAGTCTGTTTAGACCTTCCCATACCTACTATTGTTATTAGCTAGCAGGAAAAAAAAAAAAAGCTGTAAAGCACAGGGAGGGAGCTTTACCGAGGGTATGGCTTATCTAAATGAGATGTAAATGAGCCCTATTGTCACTCCCAGCAGCAGAGAGAGGTGAGGACTGCACATCTTTAAAAGGCTGTTATCTTAACTTATTTTGAGTGGCTACCTTCAAATGGAAACAACTTCTCTAAATATTATCAGATTGCCATGTGTTACACATCGTTGGAAAGCTTGGAGACTACACTTTCAGAATCTATGAATAACTCAAAATGTCCCAGAACGGACTTGTGTCCCTACTTTCCGTGTTTGGTCACATATGCATGCGGTCTATATGGGCCATAAACAGATACTCGCAGTGATGCGGTCTATACGGCCCATCAATAGATGTTTCTACGTCCATCAACAGATACATTGTGCATCCATACCCATTAATTTTCCATCAGTTCACTTTGGATTATGTGCTAACAGTTTTTTTGTTTTGTTTTTTAGGAATGTGGCTGCATCATGCTCTCCTTCTCCAGCAGGTGTTGTTCAGTTCTCATTGTGATCGAGAATCATACTGAGTAAGTGCATAGACGTAATATTTTATAGATGTAATGTAGCCTAATTGTGTTAACATAGTCATATAATGTAAAAGTTCATATTCTTCTGTGAAATAAAAAAATAAAATAAAAAAGTATCCATGGCAATTAGTGATTGCTAATGATAATAATACAGTTTCTTTGATTGTGTTATCAGCATGCTGTCACGTTTCAGTGTGTTTGAGTTATGTTTTAAGATCTTGTTTCCCCCGTCTTTTGTGATTTTGGTTTAGTCCTGTTAGTTTTCCCGCTCTATATGATTAGTAATTCCCTTCACCTGTGTTCTGTTAATTATCCTATTATTCCTTGTATATTTAAGCCCTGTGTTTTCCCTGAGTGTTGGTCGATCGTCGTCTATGTATGGTTGTGTTTCCCCTGAAGTCCTGGAGTCTGTTATTTTGTTCCTGTTTAGTTTTGGAAAGTTTCATTTTGTTAAATAAATCTATTATTTTGAAGCTCCCGTGTCCTCGTCTTCAGCTACCTGCAGCAACCCTGACAGAACGATCGACCTTAAAAAAAAGAAGATGGAGAGCTGGAAGCAGGCCTTCGTGGGAACCCGGATGGCCATATTTCGCGGGACCCGTGGAGGTCGTAGTAGGGGATGTGATCGAGTTCTGGTGGTCCCGAGTCCAGTATGGCCTGAGCCCATCGCATGCCCGCCAAAGCCTGAGCCCATTGCATGCCCGTCAGAGCCTGACCCTTTTGACGACCTTCCTGAGCTTCTTCCCCCGGAAACCGTCCAGCCAGAGCCCGTCGCCTGCCCGCCAGAGCCTGAGCCCATTGCATGCCCGCCAGAGCCTGAGTCTGACCCTTATGATGACCTTCCTGAGCTTCTTCCCCCGGAGACCGTCCAGCCAGAGACCGTCCAGCCAGAGACCGTCCAGCCAGAGACCGTCCAGCCAGAGACCGTCCAGCCAGAGACCGTCCAGCCAGAGACCGTCCAGCCAGAGACCGTCCAGCCAGAGACCGTCGCCTGTCCGCCAGAGCATGAATCCAGTTCCGAGTCCCATGATGTTCTGGCCCCGTCCAGTTCCGAGTCCCCTGATGTGCTGGCCCCGTCCAGTTCCGAGTCCCCTGATGTGCTGGCCCCGTCCAGTTCCGAGTCCCCTGATGTGCTGGCCCCGTCCAGTTCCGAGTCCCCTGATGTGCTGGCCCCGTCCAGTTCCGAGTCCCATGATGTGCTGGCCCCGTCCAGTTCCGAGTCCCATGAAGCGCCAGATCCAGAGCCCGTTGACCCAGCGCCAGAGCCAGAGCCCGTTGACCCAGAGCCAGAACCCGTTGACCCAGACCCAGCGCCAGAGCCCGTTGACCCAGCGCCAGAGCCCGTTGACCCAGCGCCAGAGCCCGTTGACCCAGACCCAGAGCCCGTTGACCCAGACCCGTTGACCCAGCGCACGTAGATGTCAAGTCTGTTCCCATTCCTGAACCTGTCCTTCTCCCCAAGAAAATTTTGGGGGGGGGCTATACGCCTTCGCCGTGGCCAGCCAAAGATCCACGGAGGCCCGGAAAAATAACACCGCCGTGGCCACCTATTGGGTCTTCACCGCCGTGGCCACCTGAAGGGTCTTCACCGCCGTGGCCACCTGAAGGGTCCTCACCGCCATGGCCACCCGAAGGGTCCTCACCGCCATGGCCACCCGAAGGGTCTTCACCACCACGGCCGCCTGAAGGGTCTTCACCGCCGTGGCCACCTGAAGGGTCCTCACCGCCATGGACGCCCGAGGGTCCCACAGCTCCGCCCTGGACGCCCGAGGGTCCCACAGCTCCGCCTGGACGCCCGGGGTCCCACAGCTCCGCCTGGACGCCCGAGGGTCCCACAGCTCCGCCCTGGACGCCCGAGGGTCCCACAGCTCCGCCCTGGACGCCCGAGGGTCCCACAGCTCCCCCTGGACGCCCGAGGGTCCCACAGCTCCTCCCTGGACGCCCGAGGGTCCCACAGCTCCGCCCTGGACGCCCGAGGGTCCCACAGCTCCGCCCTGGACGCCCGAGGTTCAGCCTGCTCCGCCTTGGCCACGCCCACAGCCTGCTCCACCATGGCCACGCCCACAGCCTGCACCGTCGTGGCCACGCCCACAGCCTGCACCGCCGTGGCCACGCCCACAGCCTGCTCCGCCCTGGAGGCTTCCTGGACCTGCACCATGCCCTCGTCAGCCTCCAGAGCGCCCACCCTCCCACCCCTTTGGATGTTATACGGCGCGAGGACGCGCCTTTGGGGAGGGGGGAGGTACTGTCACGTTTCAGTGTGTTTGAGTTATGTTTTAAGATCTTGTTTCCCCCGTCTTTTGTGATTTTGGTTTAGTCCTGTTAGTTTTCCCGCTCTATATGATTAGTAATTCCCTTCACCTGTGTTCTGTTAATTATCCTATTATTCCTTGTATATTTAAGCCCTGTGTTTTCCCTGAGTGTTGGTCGATCGTCGTCTATGTATGGTTGTGTTTCCCCTAAAGTCCTGGAGTCTGTTATTTTGTTTCTGTTTAGTTTTGGAAAGTTTCATTTTGTTAAATAAATCTATTATATTGAAGCTCCCGTGTCATCGTCTTCAGCTACCTGCAGCAACCCTGACACATGCTCACACTTTTTATTTCTTCTTTTTTATAACTAGGGTTGCCAACCGTTAGTTGAAGTCATTTATATATAATTATATAATTTACAAATATTTACAAATAAACCATAATTTATAAATATTCCGTCATTTTTTGCCGCTAGCTCGATGCTAGCTGCCATTTTGGATATCACATGATGTTTTCACGTGATGGTTTTTGACCAATTACAGGCTGATCCGTTGTAAACATTGGTGTGCGTCATTGGGTCATCTATGGCATGAACCAAGGGAGAGAGAGAGACGCAGGTTTCACAGAGAAACACAGAAAAATGGATGTAAATCGAGCGCTGGCCTTTTTTGATGCCATGCAGGATGATGGATTTTCAGGAGAACAGAGCTTTTTGACAGATGAGGAACTAGATTACCAGGATAGACCCAGCTGAAGTGCCATTTATTTATTTACTGTAAACAAAATTTATAGTAGTATAAATGTAGTATAAAAGTATAAAAAGAATAGAATAAATAAAATAAATAAATAAAATAGAAATGCAAAGCCTGTGATGTGGCCCTCTTTTTGATTGCTGATTTATTTATTTACTGTAAAAAAGTATATAATTGTATAAATGTAGTATAAAAAGACTAGAATAAATAAAATAATAAATAAAATATAAATGCAAAGCCTGTGATGTGGCCCTCTTTGTGATTGCTGATAGGAACTGTTTTGAGGCTTGGCACCAGTGAATTTCATGAGGCCCAAAACGCCTGGACTTATTTTGGAATAATGTAAATAGTTTTGGTTCTGTACAAGTTATAATGTTTATTCCTGTGCTCCAGGACTCCAAAGACATGAACAAACTGTTTTCCAGAGGAAATTTGATTAGCTTTTATTTATTTGTGTGTGATTTCAATATATATTTGAGTGATTCAATTTCCGATTTATTTTTTCATTTGTCTTTGTGGTCCCATAACTTATTTTACATTCAGGTGACATCAATGTAACACAAATATGCTGAAAGTTCAATTTGTCCTGAAAAAAAGAGGTGTGTCAATTGTCTGTACACAAAAGGGTTGATGTTTTACAAGCTTTTTTAGTGAATAACACCAGACGGAAAATTTATTGTAAAAATACCCTTAGGTCTCTGAGGGTTAAAGCATTTGACAGTGTAATAACCCTTAATGACATCTTTATAACTAGTCCAACGTGTTCCACTTTACTTGAGGTAAGGGGAAATATTAATGACACTGTTGTTAAAGCATTTGACAGTGTAATAACCCTTAATGACATCTTTATAACTAGTACAATGTGTTCCACTTTACTTGAGGACAAGTAAAATATTCATGACACAGTTATAATGGTGTCATGACGGCCAAAGTCAAAACCAACCACATATGACAGGGGAATGTAATGTCAACGCAAAGCTAAATAACTTCTTTAAGTTTGATAATTAGACCTGTTATGACATATTTGTGACAGGTTGACAGGTTATGATTTCTTAGTTAATGTCAAGTTGTCATAACAAAGACATTTCTATCTTAGTTAATGTCAAGTTGTCATAACAAAGACATTTCTATCTTTGTTAATGTCAAGTTGTCATAATCAAGACATTTTTGTATTTGTTAATGTCAAGTTGTCACAACAAAGACATTTAAAAAAATGTCAACTTTGCATTAAAAGTTTCATAATTTACCGAATGACACAAAAATTCATAAAGACTCCTTCATGTTCATGACAGGTGTTATGTCATGTTTATGACAGTGTCATGTCAGTCTTATGCACACCCCTTCAAATAAAGTGTTACCTTTTTGGTCTATAAAATGCAAAAATGTACATCCATTTTGCTCACATATTATTGTAGCAGAGAATACAGCAAATTTATATGTTGGCAAATGGTATGTTTTAAGTAGCTGAAATAAGCACAAATGTCAGGGCATGTCAAAACATCTCAAGGGCCCCAAAAACACCTTAGACCCCAGAGGGTTAAGCAAAGGCATTCTTGGAAAGTACCCCTTAAAACACAACGTTGCCCTGAGGCAACAAAAGGAAAAACTAAATGAACTAAACATGCAAAATAGATTTAAAAAAGTTCATAAAACCTTCTCTACACCTTCATTCAAACACACGTGTTTTTTTTTTTTTTAATTTACAGTTCATGTCATTTTAAATAAGATGACTAAAGCAAATAATCATACTTTCTTCTCACATCATGTGCTCCTGTGACTGTGTCAGAAAAGGAAATGGTGCTTGATTATGACTCCCACACCTTATTAGACTGTTCTTTGACTGTTTAGAAAACTTTAAACAATGTGCTGTAGAGGATTAATAGACATGTGAATTTTACTAGAAAAGTCATCATTCTGATTTTTAAATTTTTTTTTTCATTCTGCCGCCAATTCAAGTACTTCCTGTTTCTAAAGTCACTTAGACATGACCACAAATAAACAAATGTGACCCTGGATGACAAAACCAGTCTTATGGGTCATTTTTTGGAAATTGAGATTTAATCATCACATAAAAGCTGAATAAATAAGCTTTCCATTGATGTATGGTTTGTTAGGATAGGACAATATTTGGCCGAGATACAACTATTTGAAAATCTGGAATCTGAGGGTGCAAAAAAATTGAAACATTGAGAAAATCTCCTTTAAAGCTGTCCATTTATGTTCGTGATTGTGCTGCATTCACTCACAAAAATAAATGTTTTATATATTTACGGTAGAAAATGTACAAAATATCTTCATGGAACATGATCTTTACTTAATATCCTAATGATTTTTGGCATTAAAGAAAAATTGATAATTTTGACCCATACAATGTATTGTTAGTTATTCCCACAAATATACCCGTGCTACTTAAGACTGGTTTTGTGATCCAGGGTCACAAATTTTGATTTACATCCCAAAAAACAAAAAACAAAAAAAAAACGACATACAGTACTTTTACCAACAATCTGATAAATCTACTGAACTAGCTCTTACATTTCCATCACTTACCTGTGAGTGAATATCAGATCTGGTCGTTGATTTCAGAGTTTCTGAAATTAAATGATGTTTGATGAAGCCTCCTGTTCATATGTTTTGCTTCACTTTCACTTAAGTCTTTACACACTTGCAGTGATGCTATAGCTCCACCCATAATCATGAATATGGAACAGTTCTGCTGAGATTGTGATTGAGTAAGAAAGTTTTAGAATATCAAGTTCCCTTTCGAGGGAACTCGTGATGCGCCGATGATGCTTTCTGGAACACTTCCAGCGTGAATGCGTCTGAAGCATCTATGTCAACTAGTCCATTGGAAGGAATGACGGGCGGGTGACGTCATGACCAGGACGAGATAAGAGTGCATCCGGTGCATATATATATATATAAACACTATAGCGAAACAATTGCACAAACTCTGTGTTCTCCCTGCACAAGTGGACACACACACAAGCTTTGTGTGATGTGTTTGGGAGTAGAGCATGCGGTATCAGCTGTCGAGGGGGCTGATTGCCAATATTGTGAGAAGCTTTCGCTTCGCATGCTCTGCTCCCGCCTGTCACTTTTCGAGGAAACTGGCCAGGCTCACGGTTCTTAGGGTGCAGGACCCGCGTCTGCCGAGGCAGCGCTGAGAATGCATTCCTGTGGATTGCAAATGGATCTCTTTACGGGGTTGGAGACGGGTCCGCGGATCTTATCTCTTCCCTTTCCCGAGGGCTCCATTTCTCTCTCTCCAGTATCGGAAGCCAGCGCTGCGGTCTCTTCCTCCCGGGGAGAGAGATCAAACTTCAGTGCTTTACCTCCGAGGAGGTAGATGTGCTGGGGATTGAAAGTGACACAATAATTGGGGAAGTGTATTCGCCATCTCTTTCCCCAGCGTATGAAAAAATATATATTTTAAAAAGCTGGTGGAGGTGATTTACTAAGGCTGTAGATAAATTAAATATTGAATGGCCAGCAGAAATAAGAGGGCGCTCGTCCTAAAAATTAAAATAAATTAAACGAGCTTCCTTCCCTATATATTTTCACCTCCATCACGGGACCTTCCATTTTTTCCCGATCTGCACAGCGAGCTGTCTAGATCATGGAAAAAGCCTTACTCATCTTGTCTTTCAGCCCCCAAGTTCATGTATATTCAGATATTAGGGAGTTAAGAGAGTATGGCTATGGGGCAATACCCCGGGTAGAACAGACGCTTGCGAGCTATCTGTCTCCTGGTTCAGTATTTGGTTTGGTCTCAGAGAAGTTCCTTTCTTTTAAGACTATTTTCTGCTTGCTATTTCGCTAGATATTATAGTCTGTTGTTCTTTTTGTAAGGAGCCTCTCGAGTCAATATCAAATAAAGGAACCCTTGGAGATCCAGTCCGAAACCAATACAGTTGTCTAAAGGCCTGTACACACCGGGACGAATATCGGCTCGCGTTATTCGCCAGCGTTTTTCAACTCGTTTTTTGTGTTCACACCCAAACGATTTTCGCTGACGATGAGCCGAGTCAACATGCAAATTCATTCCCTGACATTAGATGGCACTAAATACCCCGGTCCACAAAGTGCTTCTGACACTCGCTTGTCACTCAGAAGAAGAGAGCAAGTTTGTCGCGTTTGTCATATAGTTCTTTATTCTCGTTGGTGTCTCTTTATATAGACAACAACAAGACCAGCAGCTCTACATTCATCTTGCCTTGCATCTTCCTCGTCTTATTTCTTCCCGGCAGAGTGTAGTAGACGATGTATATCTTCTTCGCTGTTATGTATGTGTGCTCGGCAAGACCGTTTTGTGTTTGAGCGCCCCCAAGTTGTGTTTTACTGTAACTTCAGAAGCTCCAGACACGTGAGCAAAAGCGCCAATCTCATTGGTCGGATAGTTTTTGACGCGGCGCGTCAAACAAAAAAAACGAACCCGAGGCGTTTTAAAAAAAATTACGCTTTTACGCGTGGCGTTTTACGCGTCGGTGTGCACACTCACATTGGCGCCCATTGTTTAGTCACGAGGCGTTAAACGTTGACGAATATCGCACGCGAAATTCGTCTCGGTGTGAACAGGCCTTAAGAATATGCCTGAATTGAATAATGAATAGATTAAAATAACACTTGGGACATTGTGCAGTTTCAATCCAGTTACCAGACACACTTTATGAAGGCTTAAACAGTAGGCTATTTGACTCCAAGGATTCATTTACTCTTCCCACAGGCACTTTGGATGTTTTCTCTTGAACAATTTACTTTTGAACATTGTAGTACGTACAGTATAAAACAAATAAACAGATTTATTGGCATGCAAAAATGAAAGGGATTACAAAATAAAACGTCACAAATAAAACAAAAGAAAGGAGTGATAAGAGTGTCGTTGCTACTCTACTAAATGCAATAAATCATGCTCCAGCCACACATTTTACCTCGTCAGCCAAGTAAAATGCCTTCCATGGTCCATTGGACAGCATGTGCAAGGTTACTGAAATGGTTTGGAAGACTTGTTAGTTGCAATTCATGTCTTTCAAATTTAAAACTGAACCCTGTTTAGGAATTGCTGAATCTCTACCATGACTACACATACCCCCACCTTGAGCCCTAAGAGCATGGTTTAAATATGGCGCTGAACTACACCTTCCCGTGCTAAAAAGTGACCTGGGAGTAGCAGAAATTCCTAGTAGGGACTTAGAATGTATGGAACATATGAACAGGAACAATAAACGCAGAACAAAACAAGAAAACAAAAGGAAAAAAGGAAGTATAGTCCAAAACAGAACTACCATACTTTCAAAAAAACATGATCATATCTAAGTTCTTGGGTTCTCAAAGCACTATTTGGGTGGTCTAAATAAAACATTTATAAAGTAAAGATGCAAATGAGGTTTTCTAGTGAACCAATGAAGAACTTCTTTATGGGTGTGTTGTGAACTATTTTCTTCTAAAGTTTAGGAACTCAGAAGCGAAGACCAGGAGACTCGGGGTGTATCTTTTTTAACCCTCTGGGGTCTAAGGTGTTTTCGGGCTCTTGTGATGTTTTGACATGCCCTGGCATTTGTGCTTTTTTCAGTTATTTATAAACATGTTAATGGCAAAGGTGTAAATTCACTCTATATAGCACAAACGGGCCTACCATGATACGTGAGCAACATGTATGTACATGTTTGTATTTTTAAGAGAATAATGTGTATGCGTGATTATTGAAAAAAATAAAAATGAAAGTTGCTGAAATTAGGCCACAAAACACATATTGATTATTTCTTCACAAGACTTTTGAAAATTTTATCACATAGTCTAGAATATTTGCTCCAAAACTATGTGAGAATCATCCTGACTACTCATTCAGATAAGTCAATAAAGTCTTTTAAATTTTTAATGACGTGTTTTGTTTGAGAAAGCTTTATGCGAGGAGGCGTGATCTCTCATTAATATGTGTGGCATTCCACACCTGAGAAAGACAAAGACACTCCCCATAATGGCCCTATTAGGAGCTATCAGGCCCTATCATTATCAGGAGCCTTGCACAAAGAATGAGGAGATTTAAAAAATAATGGCTTTTAGATTGTTTGGATTTATTTACAACACACACACACACCACACACACACACACACACACACACACACACACACACACACACACACACACACACACACACACACACACACACACACACACACACACACACACACTGCTTAGAATAAGTGAACACACCCATGCTAAAGTTGACTAAAAACAGGAATAAAAAATCTTAATGCCTTAATTAAAAAAATGAGGAAAACTCCAACTTTTCCTTGAATTCTTTGTGAATGAATAATGTATCGCAAATAATAAAATGTTCTTCTTTAAAATACAGGGTGCAGACGTCTGGACACTTCTATCACACACCCTTTTTTTCAGTTCAAAGTTCAAAGTTAGAGTTGGAAACATCTTGAAAAGAAAATTGTCTTTTTCCATAAATGTCTTAGTTTCATCATACATATTTCAAAGTTGAGGATTCATTATGTCCGCTGCTATCAGTGTCATGGATACAGTGTCCTTGTGGCGGCGCGCGCTCAGTCTTCACATGCTCTTCAATCTATCATTGCAAACACTATTCATTCCGGTGAAATCACAAAATAAAATGCACACAAACGTGTGTCCTATATTCGTGTGTGCTTGATATAGACTGTAACCACTGATGAACATATTCGGTTTTGATGAGAGAAAAAAAATATGCCGGGGGCAGTTTCGAACCCTGTGGTCTAGTGGTTACACGCTTGGCAAACGATGTAACCACTAGACCACAGAAGAACTCAAACAAGCCTACACGAATGTTGTGAGGTAATATTTACTAGGTAAAATATAGTCTGAAAATGCATTTGAGCTCTATGATCAGAAAAGGAATTATAAAACACTAAACAACTTACTCCGAACTTGTATCCTCGGGGTCAATTCGTTCTTCAAAACGCAACCGTTCGTCGTCTGAGTTTCAAATTCCACTGAGAAAAAGGTGAATTATTCCCCGCTGTCCATAATCCTCTGAAGGAGTAACGATAGCGTGCTTCCCTAAAACGCGATGAACTATCAGTGAATCTCTGATGAAGAATCTATGTTGTTTAGCATTGATAGGGGGCGTGCCGCGTGTGCGATGCATAGATCGCCTATTTACCATGTCAAAAGCGCTGGGGGTGTGGCGGGCTCAGCTCATTAAAAATAATGAAGGGAGAGCGAAAAAACTGTAACTCTCCTTGGTTTCAAACGGATTACATAAACTGTAAATATATATTTTTTAAATAAATTACTTCATTTAAAAGAAGATAATTTCAGCTTCATAAAGAGACATATCTCGTATCTCTGTGACAAGTATTGACAGAGTTACAGTTAATATTTCGGACGTTTTTCAGAACGGACCTCACTGACAGAGACAAGGCAAAACACGCATCATGTTTATTTGTCTTTATTTGACGAAAAGCACAACACTTTGTTTTTATTGTGAGTATCCACAAAAAAAACCACACTTAACAGGATCTAATGATGTACAACACTTATATTTAAGATCAAAATCAACAGAGTAATTTGATTCTCTTTTGCACTGATAAGGAAAAAATCCAGCAAAACGCGAGGACGCGTTTTCCGACCCCTAAGGGTTAAGCAGGATTCTTTTATTTGCTGCAGTGTGCTTCGTCCAAGATCGTACCCAAATCTGGCTATGCCAGTATACATTTTTAGTTCATATAGCTTTCAAGGGGGAGGAGTTACATTGAGGGGGGAGAAACTGAAACATGCAATGCAAATGCATGCAAATGAAGTAGGAACATACCCTACTCTGAGGGCACTACCAATCCAATTGAATCAGCATAACTATTCAAATGCTGATAGTGGCCATGAACTCTGGTTCCAAAGAGCCATCCCAGAGCCATTAAAGACAAAAGGTGAAAGTCTCCCCGACGGCTAATCCACTCAACCTAAACGATTCAACCTCTAGGCTGAAAGGTGAGAATCTCAGTGATCTGATTAATTTAAAATACAATAGAGAGAAATAGGACTGTCTGGACTTTCTTGCTGGAAATTGTTTCACAGCTGCTGATATCATCATCATTCCACCCTTAAATGCTACATTCAATGTACAGAATATTTCTCAGTTTATATACTATTGTATTGGAACCTAAATTAAACCTTTTAATAAATTTGTATTTCTTCACTTGTAAACATGGAAACTGCTTTGAATAGAAAAAGAGTTACTGCTGTAAGACCCAGAGATATGAACTAAAACTGTAAATACCATGTGTCAGTTTTGCTACCCTCTAGGCCTCTAATGCACACATTTTGATGGTACATGATAAAAATGTGTTTCACATCATTTCTTGGTTCATTTGGGAACATTTTATTGATAAAATATTTTTTCGTTGCCTAATGAATAATTGACATATTACAAGAAAATGGTCTGAGAGCAATACAAAATCACAATTTTGTATTTCACAAAATCACAAATGTCAAGAAATCTACCAACTATATTTAGAGTTTATATTGTGCACTAATCAGGGGCGGAGCTAGACTCTCAGTACAGTGGGGGTAGAGCTTCATCATGGGGCCCTCTGCTACCAAGTCATTTTAAATTTAAAACCGTTAAAAAAAAAAACGCGTTCATGCCAAGAAACGAATGCAGTAAGCAGTAGGCCTATATACAGAGCTCTTTAATTCGTTTTAAAGATGTTTTAAATTCATTTAACCTCGTTTGATTGTAGCCTAATGAATTCAACAAGGCATGCTGTGTCTTTGAAGCAACAAAAGCTAAATAATTTGTTACAGTTTTTTTCGTGATGTGTATGGCTGACATGCAGCGACATATACAGTATTATCAGCTGTATTATGTGTTTTTACCCTGAAATGTTTAATTTCGAGAGAGACCCGGCGCGAGCAGCGAGGGAGACTAAATAAACTTGCCAAAAAGAGATCCAGCGCGAGAGAGGCAAAGAAAAACGAATGTTCCTAATTTATGTTGCTTTGGACTATTTTTGTTTTGTACTGTTTTAATTGTTTAATTTAGCTGCAATTTCTTTTGCAATACAAGAAATGCAAGAAATAAGATTCTGTGTTTCTTACAGGGTTTCTGCTGGGTCATAAAAAGTCATAAAACGTCTTAAATTTAATAATAAGGATTTTAGGCCATAAAAAGTCATAAAAACGTCCGGCTCTTCCATACAAGGTCATAAATTACATTTAGCCACGTCTTAAATTGATATGCTCATTCATTCATTATCGCAATATTATTTTTTCTCTATAAAAACGATATCAAGAGTTCGATAAATGTTAGATCATGTTTATGCGCCAAAAGCGGAACGAAACTCATTTGAACCGCGCGCGCCTCACGGACTGTTTATCTGCTCGGCTCAAAGTCCAAACGTATTTGTGAAGTTTCAGCACAAAATACCCCACAGTTAATTTATTATAACCATTTTAAAATGTCATTTTTGGGGCCTGTTTTAAAAAGAGCTGTTTTGGTGTATACCACCTTAAATGTAAATGAGCTGCATATCCCCGCCCTGCCTTTGGTCTCAGGGAGTAACTTGATACCTATGTGGTAAGGGTGTAACCATAGAAATCATATAGAGACTAGAAGCCCTGTTGGCCGCTGGAAACCAAGAAATCCGCCCACCATCTTGAACCGGTCGTATTCCTAGTTTCGTTGCGTGGCAGCAGATTAGATGCCAGAGCATTGTGGAGCATTTTCCTGTTCTAATCGCCGGACCATCGGAAATAGGGCTTTTCACAAGTAAGTCTTAACATTACCGTACTATTGGTTGTATTTTGTGAATAGAATATTACCAGATAATCGAGAAGGAGCAAGGATATTTGCTATTACTGTACTGAAATCGTTGTGAAATGCTGTTTACTGCATCAGCCGGTGTTCACCCGGCATGGAGAGGTGGGGTAACTGTAATAATTATTAAGTATTATTAAAGTAATAAACTGCTCTTATTAAAGTAATAATTACAAGAGCTTCTAGGTTATCAGATAAGCATTCAACTGCTCTGTTGTATAGGTTATTTGTGTTTGCGCACATGATACCAGGAAGCAATGTAGCCTAATACACGCATGACAGCGATGCTTATTTGAGTTACCCCTCCAACTTCTAGTTTTATTGATAATAACCTATATCTTATCACATGCGATTTGGCTATTGATATTACAGAAGTCCTGTGGTAAAATTACATTAACTTACTCCATCAACCCTTGTAAAGTTAATCCGAATAGGCTTTAGTCTCGACATTTTCCCCTCCCACATCCACATACAATAAAAAAGATATAGGCTTAATGTTGTCCGAATTTAATTTTTTAGAAATTACTGATGCAAACACGTTGAAAAGCTTCTTCTCACTTTTTACAGTTGGCTGCGTTCGGTGGATTCGGTGGCTGCGTTCTGTGTGTGTGTGTGTGTGTGAGAGAGAGAGAGAGAGAAGAGAGAGAGAGAGAGAGAGAGAGAGAGAGAGAGAGAGAGAGAGAGAGAGAGAGTGTGTGTCTGTTCGTGTTTGTTTGTGTGTCTGTTCGTGTGTATGTGCGTGTCACAAATCATAAATTGTTTCTTCAACTTATTAAAATATCTTACTTTACTGCAACTATCTGTTTCTGCTTCTTTATTATATTTATAGTGTGTGATTTATAAAATACATTATATCCTTCATCACACATATTGTGTCTGGTCACTTTATATCTTATAGCAGAATATTATATAACTGTTAAGCCTACTTTGGATATTAAAATACGCCGAACCATGTGTCCTGTATCATAGCTACATGAATGACCTTTGCAGCAAAAAAAAACGCGTGAAAATCAGTTCAGTATTCAGTGAGGTATGATTAATTTAATGCGCTGACAGCTCATTTCACCTGCCATTCAATTACACTGAGCGGAGCGGATGACCGGTTTAAGATGGCGGCTCCAATTCTCGTCCGTGCCAATAGGCAGTAGCGGTCGATAGGGCGTCTACCTATATGATGTCTATGGGTGTAACGGTACATGTATTCGTATTGAACCGTTTCGGTTCGGGGCTTCCGGTTCGGTACGCATACAAACCGAACGATTCCTTGGACCATTTTTCCTGCCGACAAAATCCGCGCTGGCACGAGCGCGACTGCCACAACATTGCGCAACATCACATGGCAAACGTAATGAAAGTGGAACGAAACTGCGTTACTCATTATATTGTGCATCACAGATCGGTTATCAGTTCGAACTTCGGACCAGCAACATAGATCTGTGCAGCGCAAGCTCTATGAGCGCGAGCCGACCTCGATCAAGCGACACTGTTACTACACAGCGCTAAGAGATCCAGTAAAGAAAGTGTCACAGGGTAAGCCTGCGACTGTGCATGGACTACACACACACACATACACATACACATGCACGTTATGCGCATACACCGGCGTCATGTATTACAGTCTGTTAGCCAACATATATTTATGTATGCATTGACCTGTGTAACATTCGATATCATTGTGTTGTAAACTTGTTGTATGATGGTCTGCAAGGTTTTAAATTAACACCCGCCAACCCGCCAAATGCGGGTAAAAATTCGTTTTGGCGGGTGTTAATAAAAACTTACTAGCCAGTTTGGCCGGTGATGCATAAGTTCTGTTCTCGGTCATTTATCCCCCTGGCATTACTTCCTACATTTCCCATGAACACTGTGCCGTAATGCTATGTGATGACGTTTCATACGCCCATTGGCTGCGTGCAGTTTGCAGTGAAACCAGCGCGAAAAATGATCATGGAAACGAACGGAGCATCCACCAGAAAACACAAGGAAGACGAAGAACGAACGGAGCCAGAGCAGGGAGCATAGACTGAAAGAGGAGGGACCAAGTAAAGTAAAGTAAAAAAGTTAAGATTAAACTAAATACGGCAGTATATGATTATCGTGTTTATATTGTTTCACGTTCAAGTTGAGAAAAAAATATATCATGCTCGAGTGAGAAAACGTGCTGCGCTGACAGACGTTGCAGAGCAAAAGCATTGCGCGCGTGTGTTTGTGTGCAAAGTGACAGCACTTTGCGTTTTCTGTGCTTAAACCTGTCTCCCTCAAAATCATTTTGCTACCAGAAGGTATCATCTCGTATCACGATTCCATCGGGGTACAGCTGCTTACCTGCAGTCGTTAATGCAGTGATGGATAGCTGCTTAATCAATCGACTGCTGTTTCTTTGGATTTCATGTGATTTCTCATTGTGGTGGTGATATTATGATAACTCAGTTTAATTAATAATTGATTAAAAGTAATTCCATTTTTTAATAGGCTATCATTTTCATCTAAGCAAACTTCGCGAGGCAGACAACAACATTATGTGATCAAATACAAATAATCCACTTGTTAAACACAGCTCCACCAAGTGCACTTAATTATAACTGTGAATTTTTTTTTTTTAAATTCGAATAGTATTTTATTTTTTTGAATAATAATTACAGATCGAAAATTTGAATATTCGTGCACATACCTAATAGATAGATAGATAGATCCCAAACTTTAAATGAAATGTTTGCACTTTCTGTGTTGTATTGTATTTTATGTGTTTTCTGTAGAAAAGTCTATCCCTTTAACTGCACTTTCATGTTTCAACACTAGAGGGCACATGTCTTTCACCTTACTGATAACTATACAACGTCCCCTTTAAGATCATGCGCTTTATACACCGCACGCGCTGGGTCACGATGAGCATGTAAACTTCAAAGATGTGTGCGTTCGTGCAGAAAAGTGAGTTTATTTCTTATTTCAGGTAGAAACATGCACGATAATAATGTTGTTGATATTATTATGATGGTGTATTAATCTTGCGAGTTTGTATGTGCATCAGATAATGTTATTTGATAATCTATGTTAGAAAGCTAATGTGCTAGTTCCTCAGACAATGTTATAATGTGTTGTCATATTAACATTTAAAATGTTCATCCGTTGCCATTTTACGGCTATTTGACATGCTACACTATTCTTATTGTGGAATTGCTTGTAGATTATTGACTGTTGATCTTATGTTCAGTATGATAATATCTGTAGCCATTTAACAATGACTGTAATATTATTTTATTTCTAATTTGTTTTATTATCCTTTGTTTCAGACCACACACACACACATATATACATGTTATTCATGTGCCCAGCATATTAAAGTTTTGAATGTAACTCTCCGAGCCCTTACTCTCTTACCGGAGTCACCAGTCTTCAAGGACTATCTGAACAATCCAGAGTTCCATCTCTACAAATGGTCCTTCGAGCCGGATGATAGCAACCTTGAAGACAACATGCAGTCAAAGCAGGAGGTCACAGAACCGATTGTGCGTCCTCGTACTCAGCGGGAGAGACATCCACCAGCCTACTTAGATGACTATGATGTTGGGTATCAACCAAGCCAAATTACAGATTCTAGTGCGGATGCCAGTAGTATAATGCCAGTGGCTACCATTCCAGCTGCACAGTCAGACCATGTGACTGCGTCTAGTAGGCCATCTTCAGCAGCACGTTCATCTGCTTGTTCACGTCACAGCCAATCAAGAACAAAGACCAGCAGAAGCTCTGGATCCAGCCGAACAACAGCTTCACAACTGACTGATCTACAGACAGCTATTGTAGAGGAGAAATTGAAGAGCATGGAGCTTGCAGAGATGCAGAGACAGATGGTGGAGGAGAGTAAAGCTGAAGAACAGTGTGAGTTCCTGGATCAACAAGCACGGCATGCGCTAAATGAGAGAGAAGATTTACTCAGAGAGCAGCAAAGAAGAAGTCGGCAGTTGGATGAAGAGGCCCGTGCAGCGCACAAGACCAAGGAACTGATCACCAAGCAGCTTGAAAGACAGCGCCGCATTAAGCAGAAGGAGATGGAGCTGGAGAAAGCTTGTCTCATCGCATCACTTCTTCAAAATCAGAGACTGAAAATGCAACAGCTGTTCCACAAACCAGAAGTGAACTTGACCCAGGGCAGATACAGACTGATATACTCTGTTTACAGAAGGTAGAGGTTGCTCCTCACACACAAAATCAGTTATCTGATAATCCACAGCACTCAACACCTTACATACATCAGAGTAATTCTGTTAACCCTCAGCCCTTAACTTCACACTCTGTTTCTGAGTACATTACACCTATATCTATATCCAAACCATTACATGCAGAACCTGTAATTGTTGTCTCTTCTCCTATCTATTCTGTTGCATCGCCAAACGTGCTCCCCCCACAAGTAAAATTGTCTACTTCAAATGTTTACCCTCCTACAACAGTGCAACACTCCTTGTCTTTTGATAGACAAACCTATAGTCTTAGACAGTCAGGTGCCAATCCAACCTTTTTGCCTAGACCATATATGTCGCAGGATTCAACAGGGACCAGCTATGCCCAGCCAGTTACTTTTGCAGGCCCAGTCCATCCTCAACCTCATCCTCCAACAGGTCAGTTACATCAACCTGTTAGGCAACTGCAGTTTAACCCACAGCCATTTTCAGTGCCTAGTATTCCGTGTGTACAGCCACAAGCCCCAGTCAATATGATGGACATGTTGATTGCCAGCTCATATGGTATACCCAAACCAGCCCTGCCTAAATTTGATAGTGGTAAAGAGTCTGACTTTGCCTTACTCAAAATGGCTCTTGACAGTCTCTTAGGTGGTCATGCTCATCTCACAGAGCAATTTAAATACCAAGTGCTTCTAGACAGATTAAAACTGCCAAGTGCCTACAAATTAGCACAAGCTTACATGCATGACCCTACTCCATACACGACTGCGTTGCAAGCCCTCCAAGACAAATATGGGCAAGCCCGCCAACTTGTACAGAGTGAACTTGGTGCTATATTGAACTCTCCACCTGTCAGAGTAGGGGACGCTGAAGCATTTGATAACTTTGCACTGTCGGTACATTCTCTTGTGGGCATGCTTCGTTCCTTAGAGGGTGAAAATGGCTATGAACTGAAATGTGGCTCACATGTAGACAGAATTCTAGCCAAACTGCCTGCCAGCTATCGTGATGGGTTTGTAGAGCATTGTTTAAATCGTGGTATACTCATCACAGGGACAGACAAAACATACACACTGCTGGACCTATCAGCGTGGCTTCAGATAAAATCACAGGCAAAGCGTATCTCCAGCAGAGCTGTGGACATGTTTCAAGAGCAGATGAAGCCTCAGAAGAAAGGGATGAGAAGCCAGAGTCAGCCAGCATATTCTGTGTACTACAATACCAGTAGTAGTCCAGATAAATTACCACTTACCTCTCAGATACGCCGTACATTCCCGCTAAAGCCTACAGACAAGCCTAAGCCTTATTGCCCATATTGTGACACACGTGAGCACTATCTCAGCCTGTGTTCAAATTTCAAGTCACTAACAACTACCCAAATCGCAGAGTGGCTTAAAGACAAAAGCTGTTGGCGCTGCGGACGCAATCACAAACCTGAGGCTTGCACTCTTAAGAAGCCCTGTAAAATATGTCAAAAGCAGCATCTCACTGTGCTACATGATGTAACCATACAGGAGCCCAACCAGGTCCTCATGGTTAGTACTCCTCCAGACACCATTTATCTTGACCGTCCCAACCGACCTCAACAGGTCATGTTAATGGTAGTCAAAGTACTTCTGCATAATGCTGAACACTCCCTAGAGGCATATGCTTTGTTGGATGATGGTTCTGAGAGGACTATTCTCCTTTCTTCCGCTGCACTATGTCTCAAGCTGCAGAAGGAACCAGAAACCCTCTCACTGAGAACTGTACAGCATGAGGTTGTTCACCTGAAAGGGGCATCCGTTTCTTTCGAAATTTCCCCAGCTGACAACTCTAGACAGAGATACAATATCCATCATGCATTCACTGCCGATGAACTGGGTCTTTCCGAGTATAGCTACCCAGTTAAAGTACTGATGAAAAAGTACAGGCACCTACAGGGGCTGCCAATCCCAGCAATTGACAAAGTGAAGCCTGTACTGCTGATTGGTTCCGACTTTCCACATTTGCTCATTCCTACCCAGCCTGTTCGAGTCGGCCCTTCTGGGGGACCTGTAGCAATATGTACTTCCCTGGGTTGGACACTCCAAGGTCCTGCCAGCTTGGTCAACCTTCCTCTTGAAGAGCAGCACTGCTTTTTTACTTCAGTGATGTCAAACCACTTTGATCTCCAAACGCACGTGGAGAAACTGTGGCAAATTGATACTTTGCCCTATATCAGTGAGAAAGCAGCCACCAGATCCAAGCTTGACCAGCAAGCATTTGAGATGCTTGAGCAGCGCACTGTAAGGATGAATGTAGATGGCATAATGAGATATGCAACACCACTTCTCAGACGGAAAGACAGTCCGTGTCTAAAAGCGCCCAAATCTGCTTGTCTTTCACTACTTCGAAGTACAGAACGACGGATCGCCAACGACATCAATCAAACCATGACCTATTGTCAAGAGGTCCAAAAGCTTGAAATTGCTGGCTATGTGAAGAGATTGACACCTGAGGTTGTAGATTCCTCTACTGAGTCATGGTACCTCCCTCATCACTTAGTCCATCACAACAACAAAGCAAGGCTTGTTTTCAATTGCTCATATCAATACAGGGGCCAAGCGCTAAATGATCACCTTCTTCCGGGTCCCATCTTGGGTCCGTCCTTGCTTGGTGTCCTCCTTCGGTTCCGTGAGCATGCGGTGGCTATCAGTGGAGACATTAAAGCAATGTTCCACCAGATCCGACTTCTGCCAGAAGACCGCTCATTGTTACGCTTCATCTGGAGAGACATGAAGAGGGACGAGGAACCAAGTGTCTTTGAATGGCAGGTTCTTCCGTTTGGGACCACCTGCAGTCCTTGTTGTGCCACATATGCACTTCAAAGGCATGTGAGGGACAACAGCGAAGGCTACGAAGATGTTCGAAGGTCTATAGAGCAGGCATTCTATGTTGACAACTGTTTGCAGAGTCTTGACTCCCCAGAGAAGGCCCGTAACCTCATTGACAGGATGCGCAGTCTTTTGTCTTCTGGTGGCTTTGAAATCCGCCAGTGGGCCAGCAATGTACCTGCTGTAATAGAACACCTCCCAGTTGAAGCCAGAGCAGCCAGTACTGAACTGTGGCTTTCTGAGCATAGTTTAGACCCACAAGAGCCAGCTTTAGGCCTGCGTTGGAATTGTCTCACTGACCAACTTGGATATAAACATCGCCAAGTTGACTACTCCGAACCCACACTACGAAACGTGTACAAGGTACTGGCCACACAATATGACCCACTTGGATATCTTATACCCTTCACCACCAAAGCAAAAATGCTAATTCAAGATCTCTGGAAACTCAAGATTGGTTGGGATGATATCATCCACCCTGAAAGCCCGTTGGTACAATGGCAAGCCTGGGAGGCTGAACTGGCCAATTTGCACACTGTGGAAATACCCAGAGCATACATCCCATCATATGCTGACACAGAAGACATCCAGAGAACCATCCATATTTTTTGTGATGCCTCCGAACGGGCATACGGGTCGGTTGCTTACCTCAACACTCAAGATCAACAGAAACGAACCCATGTTGCCTTTGTGATGGCAAGGCCCAGAGTGGCTCCTCGCAAGCAGACCTCGATTCCCCGCTTAGAGCTTTGTGCAGCTCTTTCAGGAGCACAGCTGGCGAAGTTGCTCAGTAAAGAACTTTCTGTTCCTTCGGATGATATAATTCTGTGGACCGATTCAACAACAGTCCTAAATTGGATAAGATCAGACTCCTGCCGCTATAAAGTTTTTGTCGGGACACGTATCGCTGAAATTCAGGATATGACTTTGATGTCAAATTGGAGATATGTCAATACTGCAGATAACCCAGCGGATGACCTAGTTAGGGGCAAGACTTTGCTCGAGTTGAGCAAACCTCAGCGCTGGAGTCAAGGACCAAGGTTCCTTCACCAACATCCCAGCACCTGGCCATCTCTGCCTAAATTAACAGCTCCTGATGACAGTGATGAGCTAAAGAAGCAATCATTCTGTGGTAATGCATGTTTTGCCAAGCCTCAACCTGACATCTCTAGTAGCAGGAGTTGGAATGAACTGTTGGAAGCAACTCACCAGTCCCTTCATGGGGCGGCTGCTGTCATGACTGCCGCAGATGCCATATCAGCTGAACTACACCTATTAAGACAAGCTCAGAGTGACAGCTTCCCTGAAGAAATGGACGCACTGATCAAAAGTAAAGCCATATCTGTCCAGAGTCGTCTTGCTTCACTTTCCCCTGAGTATGATAAAACACTTGGTTTAATCCGAGTTGGGGGACGACTCCGTCGAGCTGACAGCCTAGATCCAGACACTATGCATCCAATAATACTAGACCCTAAACATCAGATTACAATGCTCCTAATCAAAGAATATGACAACCAGCTTCTGCATCCAGGTCCAGAGAGGGTCTTGGGTGAGATCAGACGCAAGTACTGGATCCTACGGGGCAGAGAATCAATCAAGAAGCACCAGTACAACTGTGAGAAGTGTCAAAAATGGAGAGCAAGCCCTGTAATTCCAAAGATGGCAGACTTGCCCCCATCTCGACTTCGGCTATACAAACCACCTTTCTGGTCCACTGGTGTAGACTGCTTCGGACCGTTCACAATCAAACTGGGTAGACGCACTGAGAAACGCTGGGGCATTATATTCAAATGTATGACAACGCGTTGCATACATCTTGATCTCTTAGAGAGCATGGACACGGATGCTTTTCTGATGGCATTAAGACGATTTGTGTCACGTCGTGGTAAGCCATTTGAGATACTGGCAGATAGAGGTACTAACTTCCGAGGAGGAGCTACTGAACTCCAGGAGGCCTTTGCTTCATTAGAGGTTCCACTTAAAGAACATCTAGCACGCCAGGAAATTGCTTTTCAGTTTAACCCTCCGAATGCACCGCACTTTGGAGGGACCTGGGAGCGAGAGATACGATCAGTTAAAACTGCTCTCCAGGTAGTCTTGGGCAATCGAACAGTAACTGAAGCAGTCTTGCGTACAGTGTTAGTGGAAGTTGAGGGAATTATCAACTCTAAGCCACTCGGATACGTCTCATCAGATGTGGCAGATCCGGACCCAGTCACACCAAATCTATTGCTAATGGGCCGTCGTGATGCATCACTTCCACAAGCAATCTACTCTTCTAGTGATCTGTTAGGGAGACGACAATGGCGACACAGCCAAATCATAGCTGATCACTTTTGGATTAACTTCATTAGGCATTATTTACCAAGCCTGCAGCCCCGGCAGAAATGGCAGAAGGACAATGCCAATTTAAGTGAAGGTCAGATCGTCATGATAGTCGATCCGCAATTGCCCCGAGCCTTGTGGCCTATAGGCAGAGTGACTAGAACCTATGCAGGAGCGGATAATCGCATACGCACAGCAGAAGTGCAAGTGAAAGGGCGAACTTATCTCCGACCTGTTGCCCGTTTAGTTAAGCTGCCATCATGGGAAGATGAGGAAGAGAATAGTAACGGACATTGAGACTTTCCTAACTAATTACAAATTTAGATACTAAATTTGGGGCGGCAATGTAGAAAAGTCTATCCCTTTAACTGCACTTTCATGTTTCAACACTAGAGGGCACATGTCTTTCACCTTACTGATAACTATACAACGTCCCCTTTAAGATCATGCGCTTTATACACCGCACGCGCTGGGTCACGATGAGCATGTAAACTTCAAAGATGTGTGCGTTCGTGCAGAAAAGTGAGTTTATTTCTTATTTCAGGTAGAAACGTGCACGATAATAATGTTGTTGATATTATTATGATGGTGTATTAATCTTGCGAGTTTGTATGTGCATCAGATAATGTTATTTGATAATCTATGTTAGAAAGCTAATGTGCTAGTTCCTCAGACAATGTTATAATGTGTTGTCATATTAACATTTAAAATGTTCATCCGTTGTCATTTTACGGCTATTTGACATGCTACACTATTCTTATTGTGGAATTGCTTGTAGATTATTGACTGTTGATCTTATGTTCAGTATGATAATATCTGTAGCCATTTAACAATGACTGTAATATTATTTTATTTCTAATTTGTTTTATTATCCTTTGTTTCAGACCACACACACACACATATATACATGTTATTCATGTGCCCAGCATATTAAAGTTTTGAATGTAACTCTCCGAGCCCTTACTCTCTTACCGGAGTCACCAGTCTTCAAGGACTATCTGAACAATCCAGAGTTCCATCTCTACAAACATGCCAACAATGTTAATAAAATGATCAAATGCATTCAGTGGCACTCATAATTTCTCTTTTTTTCACCGGAAAAAAATTTGGCTAGTGGAAATTCTGATTGGCTGGTAACTTTAGAAATTTACCAGCCACATTGGCTGGTGATCAAAAAAGTTCATTTAGAACCCTGATGGTCTGTATGTAGTTTTATCTGAGTTATGACCACTAGCAACCGTAATACGAGTGCATATGATTATGCTAATAGATGTGTCTGTTCTCACGGAAATAAATCACCACCACGAGTATTTGATTTACATATTTTATTGAATAAAGTGGAGGAGATATAGATGATACTTACCACGTTTTGATGAGTCGTTGGCCAAATCTGTTCGGTTGGACATCCGGTCTATTTATAGGTCTTGTGTCCGCGCCATCTTGTGGCGCGTTCATGTGAGTGACGTCACCGGAGAGTTTATTCTCATAGTTTCTTGAGTTATGGGTTTTCTTTGAATATGTATATGTATATGTATATATATATATATATATATATATATATATATATAATATATATATATATAATATATATATATATATATATATATATATATACTTGTGGATATGAATTATTACATACATGTTTATTTGTATTTATTACTTTTGTTATTGTTTTTGTTTTCTTTATTATTATTATTATGTATTCCTGTAGAGTGTGTGAAATGTGTTACCTTCCAGGTGGTATGCTCCGGAGTAGGAGGACCCAGGCCTATAAAATGACTGCAGAAAGTTGGTAGGATAGTTCAGAGATAGCAGGTGAAGGAGAGGTCTAGGCAGACCATGGGCAGTTTGTGAGTTTGCAACTGGAGACTCTGGGAAAGTACTACGTATGTAGTGCATTTGCACATACAGGTCAGGTTATGTTTTTGACATAGATTGTTTTGACCTTATGTTTGTGCAGTTATATATTCGGTTGCATCTAAGTTTTGTTTCTCTTGTTTTTTTTTCTTTTTTTTTTCTTCCTACCAATTCTGAGTGACTGTCACCATGCACCGCAATAAAAGCACTGTTAACCCTGACCAACTGTTTCCTCTGTCAATGGGAGCCTCCAACCACTCAAGGCGTTCATAACAGAAAGCATTTGAATTCGCCACTGAAGTAATAACATCGCTGTGAGATCTAGTGAGAAGCGTTCACATGTCTCTGTTATTAATCGGTGATCTCTATTAGATCAAACAGCGCTGACATGGAAACCAGGAGAAACATTGTGCCGTGAATTAACTAGTAATAACGTTAGGCAGCAACATTCACCATAGTAACACTAACTGTAACCAGTTTGGCTGGAATAGTGAAATGCTTTCAAGTACTTCACACATCTTTTTCCAGCACTTCAAAACTCAAATATTATATAAATATTATATAAATAAATAAATATATATTAAATGTCATTTTTAATGTGATGACCAAAACATTATTTATTCACCCTTCAAAAATTACCCCCATTTAAACCTGAGTTTCAAGATGTAGGAAAACTCACACTTATATAAAAAAAATATGTTTTCTTTTAATAAATAGGAAATTTCTCTGGCATTTCTTTCTTTTTGCTGTATCGAAAACGTACCGAACCGTGACTTTAAAACCGAGGTACGTACCGAACCGTGATTTTTGTGTACCGTTACACCCCTACTATGTGGCAATATACAGTCGGTAGAAGCAGAAGCTGAGAGTGAGAGACCCGCTGTTTTTTATGGCATTCAGCCGTACATGTTTGAACCGGAATCAGACCCAGAGAATAAAGACTCCGGCAGAATAAACACAAATGAGAATGGACCAGGACGTCTCGGAATGGTTATTTGACACATTTATGTACTTATAGAGTTGTAATCGCGTCCCCTTTGCAATTATGGATGTGCAACACACACACAGACACACACAAACTGTGATAACGTTGGCGCAATTTTTTTAAACTACAAACACAAATACTGTGATAACGTTTGCTACGTACAAACTAAATTACATTTATGTGAGAGACCTGTTGCGTCAAGTTTACATTACTTGTCGTACAGGTGCTTATGTGGCAAATGTGAGAAGATAGCTACAGAACATACACAGTTTTTAATACAATATCTTTAAAAAATATATTTATAAACTTGGGTTATACACTATACAAACGAGGTTTAAATTATATAGCCTACACAGACATCCTACTACTACGACAACAACTTTAGACTCATTTGTTGTTAAAATTAGCTGACATCGACTGATATGACTATTTGCTCAAAAATCATAAAATACACTTACTTCTTCTGGAGGTGACGTTGGATCGTGAACAGTAGGCAACACACTTATTTTTGGTGGCATATATTTGTAGAAATTATCATTCTTTCTAAATGTGATGCATGTCTTGTAACGTTAAAGGTATAGCGGAGGATTTTCTTTTTCCGGGTGGATAATCTAAACTATTGCTCCACCTAAGTGTCAATCATTCTGGTGATATGTTTACGTAAGGCCGTCGTAGATTTCACTTTCTGCGCATGCGCACTTTCAGTGTATTATGTGTGATGAGTTACGGTTTCAGTTATTCCTTTGAAAATGGCTGAGGGTCGAAAGAGAAAAAATGTATACGAAGTGTATGATAAGAAGAGAAAAAGGCCGCAGAATATAGAAACAAGACCAGAGTGATTTTGGGTGAATATTTCACACGCTGGCGTGCACTAAAAGCACAGGTTGGGCTTCCCACTGATGCCGCAGTCGCGAAGAGTCTACTAGACAGGTAAAGTTTGTCATGCTATTTGGAGAAATCCATTTAAAATCACTGCTAGTAAAAGTTAATGTAAGCTATGATTAGCGATGCTAGCCCTGGCACAATTCATGCACCGCGTAGACACGGTAAACCTCTCAATTTGTTTTTTTTTTTTCTCAAAAATTGGAGAGGGCGGGTCTTCTCTAAAATTCGGAAAGATCCTCCGCTATACCTTTAACTACCAAATAAACAGAAACAGACGCGACTGAAGAAGTGTGTCCTCTTTCTTTTGTGAAACCTAACGGTAATTTATTTCTGTGACCAATGTGCAATTTTGACATACATTAATTCATGATCAATGTCACTTTTTATTGTAAACCTAGCTGTAGTAAAACATCGATGCTTGTGTGTGTGTGTGAGTGAGTGAGTGAGTGTGTATGATATTCAAGTAAACAACAAAAATGCCAGCAAACGGTCGCTTTTCAGTCGTTTCCAGTGATTTCTTTTTGATTAGTTTTCTGATAAAACTTCCGTTTGTTGGTGAAATGATGGGTTAGTGGGACGTTGTTCCATAGAGGCCTGTTACGGGTGTTAAGATAACGTTATGACTGTAGCCTACAGAGGGCCACCGTTACTTCCGTACCCCACAGTAGAGGTCTTCACGGGTCCACTTGGATCCGAAAACCCGAGGTCCGACCCGAGACCTGAGCGGGTTCTGGTCCAAAACTCTGACGAGTGTCTCGGACACGGGTCGGGTTCGGTATTAGTGATCTCGGGTCTCAGGTAATTTAAAATAAATATGCCTTTTCCAAATGGACCCGAGAAGACCCGAATTCTTTTAAACTATGTTGGGCATTTAACAAAATTGCAGCATTTAAAACAACTCTATGACACCGTTCTCTCCCTTTTTCTAAGTGAGGGAGCGAATCTGCGCTTCTATGTGCTATAAGCATAAGCACGGTTGCCTCCGCATTTATTTACCATGTTATTTACTCAGTTGCTCGCTCCACATAAACCAACCCCTGCCTTTGCCAAGAAGAACTAGTGCGCCATCATGTGGATGGATGTTTGACTAAATGCAAGTATTTGAATTGTCGTCAAGCCAGGCCTGTCAATCAATTTTAAAAATACGCGATATTGTCAGAAAAGCATGGAGGCGATAACAGACATTGCGAAAAAGGTGAGGGAAAACAAATATGTAGAACAGAAACATCCAGGGTCGTCAACTTTTTAACAACGGGATTGTAGGCTAAATATCACAGTTTTAGTAAAAGTCAATGACTGGGAGAATTTGATTGAAAATCTGTTATAGGCTATTGTGCCTGTTCAGCGCGCTTACACTTGCGCGTCTATGTTAAGTGCATTTTTGAGAAACGCAGGGCTGCAGGCTGTGCGCAATGTAAATGCCGTTAGTCGGGTTCTGAAGGAAATGGCGTCAGGTCGGGTCGGACTCGGGTCTAATTGTATCGGGTCTGTCTCGGGTCGGGTTTTTATGTAATAAATAATAATTTATGCACGTCGGGTTCGGGTAAGTAGTGATTCGGGTTGATTCGGGTCGGATACAGTTTTTAGGACCCGAGAAGACCTCTACCCCACAGCCTCGTTTTGGTTTAAAGGGCCTATATGCGTTTTTCTGAAATTTAAACTCGCGACTGACACCTGTGGCCAAAAAACGTCTCGGTTACGTATGTAACCCTCGTTCCCTGAGTACAGGGAACGGAGACGTGTGGTCGGGGGAGTTCCCTGACTAATTGGGATCACGCTAGGGAGCCAATTGTCTTCGAGAGAATTAAAAACAAGCCAATGGAGATTGGCATGCAAGGTTTGCATTCCGCGACCCGCCTACCAGCGTGGGTATAAAGGGCGGAAGTAAACATTGCGTAATGCTTTTCGCTGAGGAGCCGAACAGTGTCCAGCCCTCCGCGAAGGTACAGCAACCTGTACTCAGGGAACGAAGGTTACATATGTAACCGAGACGTTCCCTTTCGTCCTGGGAACTCCGACGTGTCGTTGGGGGAGTTCCCTGACGAATTGGGATCCCTAATAAAACGCCATGGAGCTGGCCTCTTCCAGCGCCCAGCTAAGCTACCCTGCAGCAGTTTCTTGAATAAGTTGGGGGAGCTAGCTAGGGAATCACACTGCTGTTCCGCAAGACCCGCTCAGTGGAATTGGATAACACTGGGAAAGCGTTCCCCAAGGAAAAGGGGAGAGCGCTGCGGAAGCCCCAGCCTGCCTGAGAAGGGCTAGGAATACACATATGTACTAACCCAGTGGGAAAGTAAAACATATGGCAGTCCCTGAGGTAGTCCCAATCCAAGGGAAGTGGGAGCACACTCAACAGGGACGACAGAACGAGTCCGTCAAGGGGAAGACACGGCTAAACTGCACGCGGCAACAAGGGTCACCTGAAGAGACCACTGGAACACCCAGTCTACTAGCAACTCCTACCTAGAGGTAGCAGACCTGGTGCCGGCGGTCCGCCACGCCTGGCACCGGAGGGGTGATGGAGGAACTCACAAGGCTCACCGACGTAGGGCGCCAACGGAGCAAAAGACGCACGTATCCGGCCGAGGCACGGAGTGGCGTAGCAAGCCGACACAACCTAATTCCTCGCACCACTGGCCTTAGCGAGTACTCGGGAGGAAACAGGTTCTACACGAAGGCTATAGAACCTAGCGAACGTGTTCGGTGTCGCCCAGCCCGCAGCTCTACAATATCTGTCAGCGAGGTGCCTTGAGCCAAAGCCCAGGAAGCGGCAACACCTCTAGTGGAGTGAGCTCGCAACCTGGGAGGACAAGGCTCACCCAAAGACTCATAAGCTCGGGTGATAGCATCCACTAACCAGTGGGCTAACGTCTGCTTGGAGACAGCCTTCCCCTTCTGCTGGCCTCCGTAACAGACAAAGAGCTGATCTGAGGTTCTAAAGCTTTGCGTTCTGTCAAAATAAACCCGCAGAGCGCGGACAGGACAGAGAAAAGCTAGGGCTGGGTCTGCCTCCTCCTGGGGCAGCGCTTGCAGGTTCACTACCTGATCCACGAAGGGAGTGGTAGGAACCTTGGGCACATATCCGAGCCGGGGTCTCAACACAACGTGAGAAAGGCCCGGCCCGAACTCTAGGCACGATTCGTCGACCGAAAAAGCCTGCAAATCCCCGACCCTCTTAAAAGAGGCCAATGTTAACAGGAGGGAGGGACAGTGGAGGGAGACAGCCTTCGCTCCAACCCATCTTGCAGGAAGGAAAGCACGACTCTGATCGAGCAAGTTCGGGGGTCTTCCCGGCGGGAAGAACACCAATCGACGAATAGGTTCCACTTCAACGCATAGAGGCGCCTCGTAGAGGGGACTCTAGCGGAAGTGATGGTGTCCACCACTGCCTGTGGTAGACCACCTAGAACCTCCGCGTCCCGTCCAGGGACCAGACATGGAGTTTGCCATGGAGTGCCATAGAGTGCCCCGTCTCTGAGAAAGAAGGTCCTTCCTCAGAGGAATCGGCCAAGGAGGGGCTGTCTTGAGGAGCATGAGTTCTGTGAACCAAGTCCTGGTGGGCCAATACGGCGCCACTAGAAAGACCTGCTCCTCGTCCTCCCTGACTTTGCACAAGGTCTGTGCAAGAAGGCTCACTGGGGGAAACGCATACTTGCGCAGGTCCCGGGGCCAGCTGTGAGCCAGGGCGTCCGTGCCGAGGGTCCCCTCGGTCAGGGAGTAACCACTGGCAATGGGTCGTGTCTGGAGAGGCAAACAGGTCTACCTGTGCGACTCCGAAGACACTCTAAATCAGCTGGACCGCCTGGGGATGGAGTCGCTATTCTCCTGGCAGGGGAGCCAGCCGTGAGAGCTCGTCTGCCACACGGTTGAGCTCCCCTGGGAAATGAGTGGCACGAAGCGACCTCAGATGCATCTGACTCCAAAGGAGGAGGTGGGAGGCGAGTCGCGACATACGACGGGAGCGTAGACCACCTTGTCGGTTGATGTACGCAACGGTCGCAGTATTGTCCGTACAGACCAGTACGTGCTTGTCTTTGAGAAGCCCCTTGAGGCGGCACAAAGCCAAGCGTACTGCTTGCAACTCTAGGCAGTTGATATGCCAATGCAGCTGGGGCCCCGTCCACAGACCCGAGACTGCATGCCCTTTGTACGTGGCCCCCCACCCCATGGCAGAGGCATCTGTGAAAACCACAGCATGCCTGGAAACCTGGACTAGGGGCACTCCGGCCCGTAGAAACGCAGGACCACGGGGAGAAGGTTTGGCGACAGTGCGGGATTACTTTGACCCGGAACGTGCCGCTCTGCCACGCCCACCTCGGGACTCGATCGTGAAGCCAGTGCTGAAGCGGTCTCATATGTAACAGGCCGAGCGGCGTTACTGCGACTGCGGCTGCCATATGCCCCAGGAGCCTCTGAAATTGTTTCAGTGGAACCGCTGTCCCACCTCGAAAATACCTGAGGCAGGTGAGCACTGACTGGACGCGCTCCTCCGTGAGGCGCGCAGTCTGGGCGACCGAGTCCAACTCCATACCGAGATAAGAGATCCTCTGCACGGGGCAGAGTTTGCTCTTGTCCCAGTTGACCTGAAGCCCCAACCGGCTGAGGTGCTGGAGCACCATGTCCCTGTGATCGAACAACACCTCCCGCGAGTGAGCTAGAATAAGCCAGTCGTTGAGATAGTTGAGAAATGCGAACACCTTGTTCTCTCATGGGAACAATGGCCACCTCTGCGACTTCGTGAAAATGCGAAGTCTGATGATGCGCTTCTGCGCATGCATTTTGCGCTTCTGCGTAAGCATTTTGAACGGGAGCTTGTGCAGGGCCCGATTCAAAACTCGCAGGTCCAGGATTGGCCATAACCCACCGCTTTTCTTGGGTACAATGAAGTAGGGGCTGTAAAACCCGGACCTCATCTCGGCAGGAGGGACCGGCTCGATCGCGTCCTTCGCCAGCAGGACATCGACCTCTTTCCGCAGGACAGGGGCATACACTGACCGCACACGAGTGAAGTGGACGCCCCTGAACCTGGGAGGCCGGCGTGCAAACTGAATTGTATAGCCGAACTGAATGGTGCGGATGAGCCACCGGGACGGACCCGGAAGCGCTAGCCAGGCTTCCAGGTACCGACCCAATAAGCCCACCCGAACCACCGGCGTACCCGCGGAGGGGCAGCGAGGTGGAAGGCCGGGACGCGGCTCGAGTGGCAATGTAGCCACTGGAAGCGGGGTCTGGGCGGTCCACCGTGGGGCAGACGGCAGAGAGAGCTCGTAGGCTTTCTGCTGCGGGCTGCCCCGTGGCGAGGGGAGGGGAAGAGACGAGGCACGAGGCCCTGCCTCCTCGTGTCCTGGTCTCTGCGCCTCCGGGCCCAGCTGCAGACCGGAGCGACGCAGCCAAGGCTGCGTCACTGCTATTTGCAAGCTGGGGAGAGGGGAACGGGAGTGGTGCAGCTCGGGGGCGGCACACACTGCCATTCTGACCCTCTCAGACGGAGGAAACTGGTCTTATTATACTGCCAGTCTCGACCGTGAGCGGAAACGAGGAACGAGGCCCGGGGGCATCGAGTCCTGGTTTCCCCTCACCCAGCGAGACGAGAGTGACAAGGCCGTAGCCCTCACTGCCATCTGAGCGCTGGGGCCCGTGAACGACTCAGAGGAAGTGGACTGCTCAAACTTTGGGTACCGCTGATTACTGGATAACCAGCGGCGGAACAGAAACGAAATTCTCCACCCGGCCCTCCCCCGGGGGAAGGAGTGGTGATGACACGCACTCCCAAAGAGCAGATCGTCACATACTCTGGGTCGCTCCTCTCAGGGTTGTTTCCCCTTCCCTTTGCTGGGGGGAAAAAACTACTAGCGGGCTGGTTTTAAGGTGCTTCTGGACCACCAGTGTGGACATCGTCTAACCGAGGGCCAGCGCTGTGACTAATCACGGTCAGTCACTAAGCACAGCTCAACCCCGAGTTAGAACTACGCACGTGCAGTGGTAGTCAGAGAGGAAGGACTTCTGCAGATATAGGCATGTTTGGCTTGCCATATTGGCACCAAAACGCTTCCATACTGCCAAAATTCTTCACACACATGCAGGCACTTTAGAACAGCCCAGGAAAGTGTGGCTGTTAAGTCTGAATCTTCAGCATGAGAACACACCATTATAGTAGGAACTCAGCATCATTTTCAGAGTATAACAGCCCTCTCTCCGATGTAGCGATCGACATCTGTCCTCCCTGGGGCCCCGAATGAAGTGCTTGGTCCCTCATGAGAAGGACCAGAAACCCATCCGAAAACCTCAACGGCACACGGCACGCTGAGCGGCTCAAGCCTTTACGAGAAAGGGGAGACGAACAACGTGCCGACGTGGTCATGCACTCCTGAGAGAACATGAACCACCCACGAACGCAGTCTCAACACACTGATTAGGCATGTGAAACCGCGATCGTGGCCGTCAACCAGGCATGCAAGATAGTGAACGTGGCCATCGCTTCGATGACACACGGCACGCTGGGCGCTCAAGCCTTCAGGCAGGCGAACAACGTGCCGACGTGGTCATGCTCTCATAAGAAAGCATAAACCACCCACGAACACAGTCTCAGCATGTTTGCGATGCGCTAGAGGAGTGAGTGGTTCGTGCTCACTGAAACCCTCAGATCATCAATGTTATTCGCCAAAGTAGCCCTCTTCTGGAGCACCAGAAGAGAAACTAGATCGGGAAATAAGCAAAGGGACTCACCTCATAGAGGCATGCGAGTCTTGATCTTGACCGCGCATCTTGAGCGCCGAATGACGCGCGCGGGGTTGCCGTGACAACCCGCGCTGTCACCCGGCGCTCGACGGCACACGGCACGCTGAGCGGCTCAAGCCTTTACGAGAAAGGGGAGACGAACAACATGCCGACGTGGTCATGCACACCTGAGAGAACATGAACCACCCACGAACGTAGTCTCACACACTGATCAGGCATGTGAAACAATGAATGTGGCCGTCAAATAAGGACAGGAAACGATCGCAACCAGAAACACACACGAGTGAAACGTCATCCTGAAAAGGACGCGATCTTCACTCGTGTTGCTTTTTTAGAGAAGAAAAAATGCTCTTTTTTATGTGCCGAAGCACCGAGGGATCACCGCGGCAGACACACAGGGAAACTGCAAGCCCGTGTGCTGCACTCAACCGTTACCAGCCGTAAAAACAGCTCTTTTTTTTTTTTTTTTTAAAGAGGAAACTCGGCCGATAGCGGGGGCGGAGATCGCTGAAGCGCCGTGACACCAGCACCAAGAGGACCTTCTTCTTCCCAGAAGACTCGTTTTTTTCCAAACTTCGGCAAGGAAACAGCAGCTCGATGAGACACACTGTGAGGCTCCGAAGCAAAAAGCATTACGCAATGTTTACTTCCGCCCTTTATACCCACGCTGGTAGGCGGGTCGCGGAATGCAAACCTTGCATGCCAATCTCCATTGGCTCGTTTTTAATTCTCTCGAAGACAATTGGCTCCCTAGCGTGATCCCAATTCGTCAGGGAACTCCCCCGACGACACGTCGGAGTTCCCAGGACGAAAGGGAACAGAACTCTCGCAGCGCGCGTTCGTACGTGCACACTTCACAAGTCATCTGCTGCAAGCAGGTCAACATTATGTTTACAGAGGTAAGAACAGTCAAATACATATATTGTTTGAGATCATTTTGCGAGTGTAGGCTACTTGCTGACTAGCAGTGGTGGCAGAGTGACGCACTTGACGTCACATCCGCAGACAGCGCGGGAAAAATCCGACCCGACAGAAAATAGGAAAAATAGGATTCAGGCTTATAGGTGCACCACTGTGAGCGGACAAGGTGTCAGTATGCTCAACAGGAGATGTTTGAGTCATAAATGGTAAAATAAAAAGGCTATTGTTACGTTTATTTTGGGGAAAAAGTTGCATATAGCCTCTTTAAGCTGGTGACGTAGGTGAATAAGGCGAATTATGAGCGCTGGAGACTCTGATGTACTGTGTTTTCAATAGATACTGGCAGCCTGAGGGCGCCCTGTGCACAATATGCAGTCCATATTTGGAACACACTACACGAAGAAGTGCCATATCATGTGACATTCCAGGAAGTCCCTGACACAAACACTAACAGAGATCGCTGTAAAATGCAGATAAAGATGTTTTGAAGACAATAAACATGATTGCAATGACATTTGATTTACCTGTGTTCTTCGAGCCATGTCAGGTATTTTTATAATAATAGATTATATTTATAATGTAATGCTAATCGATATAGACTTTATCATCGTGCAGCAGCAGAATACTATAGAAATAATATATTTCTGTCCATGCATATTAATCATCACAGAAATCAGTCAGATGAAGAAAGAGAAGGCGTCACTGGTAAAGCTGATAGAGAGAGAAACTAAAGGGATTGAGAGGTTTGTACAGGATTAAGATTCACTTCATCCTTAAATACCTGAATTAGGGTAATTCCAGCGTTATGGATGTGACATTTGAACTCATAATGACAGGTGAAATGTCTCGGAAAAAAAAAAGAAAACATATTATCAGAGCACCCCATCTGGGGAATTGACAGGCAAAATATGTTTTTCTCAAATATATTTAAGCACCCCCAAAAAAGGAAAATATGCATGCGTTATGGATGTGATGGGAAATGACAGAGTTTTTGGTATACTGTTAGATTTCCTTTAAAGTCTGTGAACTTTTAAATCCAATGTATAAATATTGCTATCCACATGATGAAGGGGTCTTAGCTGAACATAAAAAAAATCAATGTTTAAAATATATATATTTGTATGAAGTGTATTATGAGGAAAAACGTCTCGGTTACATATGTAACCGAGACGTTCCCTTTCGTCCTGGGAACTCCGACGTGGGAACAAGACGCAGGAGCTAGCTAGGAAAAATCACACTGCTGTTCCGCAAGACCCGCTCAGTGGATTTGGATAACACTGGGAAAGCGTGCCCAACCTGTAGGAGGGAACGCTGCGGAGCCCCTGCCCACCCGAAACGAGGCACTGGAATACACGTATGTACTAACCCGTAGGGTAGTGAAACATACGGCAGTCCTTGAGGTAGTCCCAACCCGAGGGGTGGGAGCGTACTCAGCAAGGACGACAGAGGGATCTGTCGAGAGGAAGACACGGAGCTAACCCGGAGGGTAGCTGGAACGTGGAAAAAATGGGTCACCGAAGGGACCACTGTTAAGGCCACCCAGTCTAATAACAACTCCTACGAGAGGTAATAGACCTGGTGCCGGGCGATCTGCCTCGCCTGGTGCCGAAGGGGTGATGGAGGAACTCACGAGGTTAGCCGTATGTTGGGGAACCAACGGAGTAAAAGACGCACGTATCCGGCCCACGGGGCGGGAATGGCGTAGCAAGCCGACATAACCTAATTCCTCGCTCTACTGGCCGTAGCGAGTACGCGGGAGGAAACAGGTTCAACACGGAGGCTACAAAACCTAGCGAACGTGTTAGGTGTCGCCCAGCCCGCAGCTCTACAGATGTCTGTCAGCGAGGCGCCTTGCGCCAAAGCCCAGGAGGAGGCAACACTCCTAGTAGAGTGTGCCGTCAACCTCGGTGGGCAAGGCACGTCCTGGGAAACATAAGCCCGGACAATAGCATCCACTAACCAGTGGGACAACCTCTGCTTGGAGACAGCCTTCCCCTTCTGCTGGCCTCCGTAACAAACAAAGAGCTGATCTGAGGTCTTGAAGCTTTGCGTTCTATCCACGTAACAGCGCAGGGCGTGGACGGGACAGAGAAAAGCTAGGGCTGGGTCTGCCTCCTCCAGGGGCAGCGCTTGCAGGTTCACTACCTGATCCACAAACGGGGTGGTAGGAATCTTGGGCACGTATCCGAGCCGGGGTCTCAAGACAACGTGAGAAAGGCCCGGCCCGAACTCCAGGCACGACTCGTCGACCGAAAATGCCTGCAGATCCCCTACCCTCTTAAAAGAAGCCAAAGCCAACAGGAGAGCTGTCTTCATTGACAGAATATTCAACTCGACCGAAGGCAATGGTTCAAAAGGGGGCCTCTGGAGTGCCCTAAGCACTAGAGTTAAGTCCCAAGAGGGTAAGGGTGCACACTACGAGGCGGATTCAGCCTCCTAGCACCCTTAAGGAATCTGATGATCAGGTCGTGCTTCCCCAAAGACTTACCTTCTACTGCACCGTGATGAGCGGCTATAGCGGAAACATACACTTTGAGGGTGGAGGGAGACAGCCTTCGCTCCAACCCATCCTGCAGGAAGGAAAGCACGACTCTGACCGGGCAAGTTCGGGGGTCTTCTCGGTGAGAACACCACCAATCGACGAACAGGTTCTACTTCAACGCATAGAGGCGCCTCGTAGAGGGGGCTCTAGCGGAAGTGATGGTGTCTACCACACCCTGTGGTAGGCCACCTAGAACCTCCGCATCCCGTCCAGGGACCAGACATGAAGTCTCCATAGGTCTGGACGCGGGTGCCACAAGGTGCCCCGTCTCTGGGAAAGGAGGTCCTTCCTCAGAGGAATCGGCCAAGGAGGGGCTGTCGCGAGGAGCATGAGTTCCGCGAACCAAGTCCGGTTGGGCCAATACGGCGCAACGAGCAGGACCTGCTCCTCGTCCTCCCTGACCTTGCACAAGGTCTGTGCAAGAAGGCTCACTGGGAGGAACGCATATTTGCGAAGACCCAGGGGCCAGCTGTGCGCCAGTGCATCCAGGCCGAGAGAACCCTCGGTCAGGGAATAAAACAACCGGCAATGGGTCGTGTCCGGAGAGGCAAACAGATCTACCTGAGCGGCTCCGAAGATTCCCCATATCAGCTGGACCGTCTGGGGGTGGAGTCGCCATTCTCCCGGAAGAGGTGGCTGCCGTGAAAGCTCGTCGGCTGTAAATCAACAATCAAATCATCATGGCACTTTTGTTAATGCATAATGGCTGTGTTTTCACATTAAGAAGACTGTCTGTGTAACCCCTCCACCCGGGTCCCACTCGACCCGCTCCGAGCGGGCCTCGAACCCGGGTCTCCGGCATGAGAGTCAGAGGAGTGAGGTTTACTCGCACAGCAACTACTAGCTGGCCTCCGTTACATCTGAAATGATTCTGAAGATTATTAAATAAACTAAACCTTTAAAACATTATGGATGTGACAGTGCACTGAAGCGTCAATACCTCTTGATTATAGCCCTTATAAATTCAACAGGCAGTGCTGTTATGACCAAATTAGTATATTTATTTCTCAGGCATGCCTCCATCTTTCTGCAAAATGCTTACTGTTAAAATAAAGTTTAAAAAGGGGGGTCTTTGATACCTTTTTTAAAAAGCATGAAATATGGCTGGTTGAAAATGTAATTTAAGCATTGTTGGTCACCTCATATCTGGTGGATAAACAAGGCAATTTTCTTAATTTTTGTTAAAGCACATTAATACAGTATATTACAGACCTAAATGGATAACTTAAATAGGGTTTTGTTCTTTTGGTTAAAACTTTATTTCCCTTTATCGAAAAGGGAACTTCGAGATGCGTCGAAACGCTGCGGGAACGCCTTCTGCGTGAATGCGTCTGAAGCATCTATGCCAACTAGTCCAATGGAAAAAGGGAATGAGCGTCACGGGCGGGTGACGTCATGACCAGGAAAGGATAAGAGCACTTCCGCTGCTCGCCGGCATTTAGCTTCTGTGCCTAAGCAAGCGATCTGTGTCAAACTGTCCCTGTCTATTTATTGTTGTCTGTTGCAATATTGTTGGTATCGTTATGGCGAAACAAATGTACAAACAGTGTGTTCCTCCCTGCCCGCGTTTATTTAAACGGGTGGGGACACACACAGCTTTGTGTCATTTTGTTTGAGAGTAAGAGCATGCTGAGTGCTAACATTGTGAAAGTGAAACTACCAGATTAGCATGCTCTGCTCTCGCCTGTCACTCTGTATGATAGTGGCAGGCTCGCGATTCTCACGGGATGCAGGACCCGCGTTTGCCGAGGCGGCGCGGAGAATGCATTCCTGGGGATCGCAAAAGGATCTTTTGGAGGGGTGGGAGAACGGTCCGAGGGCCTTTTCTTCTTCCTTGCCTGGAAGATCCAGCTCTATCTCCCCGGTGTTGGAAGCACGCTCTGCGGTTTCTTCCGCTCGGGGAGAGAGAGCCCTTTTTTCCTTCATATTCTTCCTCCGAGGAGGTTTGTGTTGAGAATATTGAAAGTGAAAGCAAGCACACACACTGTTGAATTAGATTCGCCATCTATTTTTCCAGTATATGATGAACTGGTGGAGGTTTTGTCCCGTGCTGTTAGTAAATTAAATATTTAATGGCCAGCTGAGAAAAAGGAACGCTCGTCCTAAGAAACTTGACGAGCGTTTTCTTATTTCTATCACATTATCTCCACCACGAGGCTTCCATTTTTTCCCTGATTTACACACTGAATATTTAAATTATGGAATAAACCATTCCATGCGGTCGTTGTTAGGTGATAAAAGATATATATATATAAAAATATATATATAAGGTTTCTCCCTCGCTGTGTCCAGCCCCCCTGGGGCTGCTGGGCGTGAGCAGCCCCAGCCGTCGAGTTCATCATATTATGTGCACAGAAAGAGAGTGCTGCGTCTCGTGTTCCTCCATGTAGATACTGGAGACAGATGCAACCCTCTCAACCGAAGTCGCCTAAGCCTAAGCCGGATCTGAGGACCGTTCTTCAGGCGAAGAAAGCTTTGGTTCAAAAAAAAAAAAAAAAAAGGTCCTGATGCTTAGGCATCAGGCCTGTGAGGACAGCCCCAACCGGAGTGGAGCGGTGTTCACCTCATTATACGGTGCCCGTTCCACTTCGGGGTCCTCACGAGACCCTCCTGCCAACCCTGCCACCTCTGGTGCTTCAGGGCGCAGTGGTCTCCAGCGAGTCGCTGGTGCTATGCTGCGGCACAGCATCGGTTTCGCGCCCTCTGAGGGGGGTTTTAGAGCAGTCAGGTCAGGTAGTTCCTGCCGGTATGTTTCAGGCTCCAGATTTGGCTCTCTCAGTAACACCAGAGACCAGCCTCGAGAGGCTGGTTCCCTTAGTAAATTTTCTGGCAGCGTGGAAGCTTCTGCCGAATATTTCTCATTGGGTCCTGCAGATTGTAGAGAAAGGATACAGAATCCAGTTTGGCTCTCGTCCTCCTCGTTACAGCGGGGTGCTACCCACAGTGGTGCATCCCGAGCAGGCTCTGGTAATGGAGCAAGAAGTAAGGGCCCTGTTAGCAAAAGAGGCTATAGAACAGGTGTACTCACCCGACCGAGAGTCGGGTTTTTACAGCCGTTATTTCATTGTTCCAAAAAAGGATGGAGGGTTGCGTCCCATTTTAGATCTTCGCCTGTTGAATCGGTCAGTTCAGAAACTCAAGTTCAAGATGCTGACCCTCAAGCAGATCGTGACCCAAATCAGATCCGAGGACTGGTTTGTCACGATAGATCTAAAGGATGCATACTTCCATATCTCCATCCTCCCTCAGCACAGGAAGTTCCTAAGGTTTTCTTTCAGGGGCAAAGAATACCAATATCGGGTTCTTCCTTTCGGCCTAGCTTTGTCACCCCGCACATTCACGAAATGCATGGATGCAGCTTTAGCCCCTCTCAGGCTTCAGGGCATTCGCATTCTGAATTATATCGACGACTGGCTGATTCTAGCAGAATCAGAGCAGTTGGCGGTTCGGCACCGAGGTGTCGTTCTCGCCCATATGCAGATGTTGGGGTTGAGGCTCAATGCCAAGAAGAGTGTTCTTTCTCCAGTACAGAGAACCACTTTCCTTGGTGTGGTATGGGATTCAGTGACGATGAGGGCCAGCCTATCGCCCGTTCGTGTAGCTGCTATCCTATCAGCCACCAAAGAGCTAAAGCTAGGTCAGTCACGCACTGTAAAACAGTTCGAGAAACTGTTGGGTCTACTGGCAGCAGCGTCCAACGTGATACCTTTTGGCCTGCTGTACATGAGGCCTTTACAGTGGTGGCTCAGGACCAGAGGGTTCTCCCCGAGGGGAAACCCATTCCGTATGATCAAGGTTACGCGGCGATGCCTTCGTGCCTTAGAGATATGGAGGAAACACTGGTTCTTAACCCAGGGCCCGGTGTTGGGAGCTCTTTGCCATCGAGCTACTATCTCGACAGATGCTTCCCTCACCGGCTGGGGAGCGGTAATGGAAGGCCGCTCGGTTCAGGGTCTGTGGAAAAGCCATCATCTTTCGTGGCACATCAATTGCCTGGAGATGATGGCTGTCTTCAATGCGTTGAGACATTTCCTTCCGGACCTAAGAGGCCATCATGTGCTCGTTCGAACAGACAACACATCAGTGGTCTCTTATCTGAACCGCCAGGGGGGTCTGAGGTCGCGTCCGCTTTGCAAACTGGCGCACCAGATGCTCCTGTGGTCCCTGGGGAAGGTACTCTCCCTGAGGGCAGTGTATATTCCTGGGGACCAGAATATAGGAGCAGACATCCTGTCGAGGCAGGAGCTGAGGCCAGGGGACTGGAGACTCCACCCCGAGGCGGTGGAGAAAATCTGGGAGGCATATGGCAGAGCAGAGGTGGACCTGTTCGCGTCTCACAACACGACGCACTGTCCCCTCTGGTATTCACTTACTCACCCGGCCCCCCTGGGGCTGGATGCCATGGTGCAGACGTGGCCGAGGCTACGTCTGTACGCCTTTCCCCCTGTTGCTCTGCTCCCAGGAGTTCTGGAGCGGGTCCGTCAGTGTGGGATAAGCCTACTGCTAGTAGTACCACGCTGGCCAAGTCGGATCTGGTTTGCGGACCTGATCCTTCTGCTGCTAGACGGGCCTCCATTGGAGATCCCTTTGAGGAGGGACCTTCTGTCTCAGGCCGGGGGCACAATATTTCACCCTCGGCCAGAGATATGGAATCTTTGGGTTTGGCCTCTGAGGGGGCCCAACTTGTAGATAGTGGTCTTTCAGCTGAGGCTGTTGAGACCATCCTAAGCTCCAGAGCTCCAGCTACGAGGAAACTGTATGCGCTTAAATGGAGAGTTTTCTCCTTATGGTGTCACCGACATCAGTGGGATCCGGTTAATTGTTCTGTCAACACAGTAATCGAGTTCCTGCAGGAGCGCTTTGTGTCAGGTCTATGTCCTTCCACACTAAAAGTTTACGTGGCAGCCATTGCGGCTTACCATACCATGGTGGGAGGTATATCTTTGGGTCGAGACCCCCTGATTACACGTTTCCTTCGTGGCACTTTGAGGCTGAGGCCTGCAACTCGCACTAAGGTGCCAGCTTGGGATTTGACTGTAGTTCTAGAAGGCCTGTCTAGGGCTCCATTCGAGCCCTTAGATTCGGTCTCAGAGAAGTTCCTTACTCTTAAGACCATCTTTCTCCTAGCTATTTCGTCCCTCAAGAGAGTTGGTGACCTTCAGGCTCTTTCGGTCTCCCCCACCTGCCTTGAATTTGCACCGGGGATGGTCAAGGCGTTCCTTTATCCAAAACAGGGATACGTCCCTAAGGTGCCGACCTTGACTCCGAGGCCTATCGTGCTGCAGGCTTTCTGTCCTCCTCCGTTTGCAACTGCGGACCAGGAAAGACTGCACTTGTTGTGTCCAGTGCGAGCATTGGACACATATGTACATCGGACATCCTCAATCAGGAAGTCCGATCAACTATTTATTTGCTTTGGATCACCTAAAAAAGGTCTTCCTGCTTCAAAACAGACAGTCAGTAAGTGGATAGTCGAGGCTATTTCACTTGCTTATGAGTACTCGGGCCAGCCTTGTCCTTTGGTGGTCCGAGCTCATTCGACCAGGAGTATGGCGGCTTCTAAAGCCTTGCTGCATGGGGTTTCTCTCCAAGATGTTTGTGATGCGGCGGGCTGGTCCTCTCCGCTCACATTCGTGAGGTTTTACAGCCTGGACCTGGATGCTGCCCCAGGTTCTCAGGTGCTTAGTGCTTAGCTGAACAGTCTGACACTCAGGTACTTGAATTATGGCGCATTGGGTATTCTCGTTCCCGCAGCGTTTCGACGCATCTCGAAGTTCCCTTTTCGATAAGGGAACGTCTCAGGTTACTATTGTAACCATAGTTCCCTGAGAACAGGGAACGAGACGATGCGTCCCCCTGCCATACTTCTGGCGTCCCTGCGATCCGCTTGCTTCGGCACTGTCGAAGCTAATGCCGGCGAGCAGCGGAAGTGCTCTTATCCTTTCCTGGTCATGACGTCACCCGCCCGTGACGCTCATTCCCTTTTTCCATTGGACTAGTTGGCATAGATGCTTCAGACGCAATCACACAGAAGGCGTTCCCGCAGCGTTTCGACGCATCGTCTCGTTCCCTGTTCTCAGGGAACTATGGTTACAATAGTAACCTGAGACGTTTTGGGTGAAGGTCTTGTACCATGTGACCTCTCAGAATAGAACTGACTGCTGCCTAACATTCAAGGTTTTGTTACAGGCACACACAGAGAGAAAATTCAAAGTCACCCCAAAGACACAGAGAAATAATGGTGTATTCTTATAAGGCTAAATTACTTGTTTTGTAAATAATAAAATCTTCAACATGTACCATCACAAGGGTCTTGTAAATATATTATGAAGGTTGAAAAACTACATAGTGTTACTTTAACAATGGGAACAATGTATTTTTCTCAGCTGATGAAGAATTTAATAGATTGGGTCATGGAGGAGCTTATAGGATAGGCTATATTAAAAATTAAATGTATTTATAATTCAAATCAAAGCCGCTAATACATCGAGCACAATGTGCTAAATATACACGAAATTACCAGCAATAAAAAGTCAGTGGCTCATTTAATGAAATCAGAGAATAGTTTTATGTAGTGGTTCAACTTCTCACACTTGCAACAAATTATGTTTTGAGTTTTGATCAAATTACTCTTTCCCACTTTTACCTCGAGGCACTAGGAGGATTCTTGAATAAATAAAATGGATGCAAATTGGAGGGGTGTGTGCGATATTAATAAATAGTAGAGTCTATTACTGTGTTATCAGCACAAGGAAGACACAAGTTTAATAAAACTTTTATTAACAAAACGATAACCAAGGACGTTATTTCACATAAGCCCCAGAGGCCTGTTGTAGAACGCCGGTTTCAGTGGATACCCGTGTGTTTGACATTACTTTGAGCAAACTCGGGTTTTCTGGACATTTTTTGGTCCCCATGAGGAAATTAAATGTAAAAATGCAGAAGGTTTTCTGTGAGGGTTGTGGGACAGAATATACAGGTTGTACAGTTTAAAAATCACATGTATATGGAAAGTTTCCATAAATCATGAAAACTCAATGAGTGTGTCCCCTTGTCTGAGATTGACAGCGCAGACTTCGTCATACGGTAAACACATCCCATCATTCCTTACTCCCTCACTGACCACAACACACCCGTTGCTTTTCATTCATACTTCCTGTCAATATTACGTTTTCTCTCTTGCAGGTTTAATTTGGCAGCGGTTAATGACAGTGATGTTGGACTGAAAACGGATCTGATAACCATCAAACCCAGTCAGATTTGGTCAGTGCTCACACACACACACACACACACACACACACACACACACACACACACACACACACACACACACACACACACACACACACACACACACACACACACACACACACACCACACACACACACGCACACACACATTCATAAAAACAGCTTTAATTAACATTTTAATGAAGACATTTCAGATTCAGTTTGTTCAGGTATGAGTTTAAGATCTCAGATTCTAGTTTTTATTGAGTGTTATTTCTGAATAACTTAATTCTATTTACAGCTTTTTTTCAAAAACATTCATTGGTCATTACTGGCATCCCATATATACTCAATTTCCAAATGAAAATAATTCCGGTTCAATTAACTACATTCTGTATTGTAAATTTGTTAAAGTTGTATTCTGGTTAAATATAATTTATATTTTCTGGTTATGATTTGAATTATCCATCAGGTTGTAAAATAAAAGAAACAATACATATTAATGGGAACATTGGGAAACTGTGCCATCTCGTGTCTCCAAACTATTTTTTGGATCACAGTAATAGTCCTAAAATAAAATTAATTTTCTTTATGCACAATGCATTTATCTTTATTTTTCCTTTTAATGATGGGGAGATGTGACCTGACATGTTAGTCCTGTTGTGTGTTTCTGATGACGGCAGGGTTTTATTACGGTATTTCTGCTCATTTGTAAGCATGTTAATAAATCTGTTCTATATGTGTATACAAATTGTATTGTGTAAACTCGTTTATTTACCACATTACCAATCTGGTAAATCTAGCAATTGTGAAGTAATATGAGCAGTATTTTATTAATCTTGATTAAAATGACTGGATAAATGTAGGGGTGAGCGGGGCACAAACTAACGCGGGGCTAGTTTTAACACACGTTTTAAATACTTCCACACATTCCAGCATGACCAAACTTACTGTATTTACTAGTTGCTATATCAACACTATATAGAGAAATAGTGCCAAAATTAAGAAATCTTTGGAAGATATCACTGAACATTTATTTAACCAGCAAAAGTAAATTTATTACCCATGTTATTTTTTCATCTGTGTTTTTTGTGTTTATTTAAAATTAGAGACATGTGATATTATTTTAATCTTATATCTGTTTTTTAACCCTCTGGGGTCTAAGTGTTTTTGGGGTCCTTGAGATGTTCTGACATGCCCTGACATTTGTGCTTTTTCAGTTGCTTATCAACATATTAATGGCAAAGGTGTAATTACACTATTTACACAAACAGGGCAACCATAATATGTGTAATACATTGTAACAAGGTTAGATGTTATGCGAAGAAGGAGGCGGGAACCGACGAGGAGGCGGGAACTGACGAACAATCAAAGAATTTAATAACAAAATTAAACAAATACAAAAACGAAAGTAAAGACGGCGTCCCTCACGGTCGACTGCCGCCACACATAATAAAACAAAACATCAAATAAAATCCAGGCCTGGTCCTCTCTCGATCTCCACTGTCGTCGCTCCTCTTTTATGCTTCCGCTCTGTGAGAGATACGAGACCGGTGCGTCTCACAGGCGTTGCTCATCAGTAATCACGCCACTTGCCTCACTCCGCTCTCTCACGGCCCTCGGCCTCGTCCTGCTCGCCACAGACATGTTTGTATTTTTGAGAGAATAATGGGTAACACTTTACAATATGGTTCATTAGTTAACATTAGTTAATGTATTTACTAACATGAACTAACCATGAGCAATACATTTGTTACTGCATTTGTTCATCTTTGTTAATGTTAGTTCATAAAAATACAGCTGTTCATTGTTTGTTCATGTTAGTTCGCGGTGCATTAACTAATGTTAACAAGATTTTAATAAAGTATTAGTAAATGTTGAAATTAACATTAACAAAGATCAATACATGCTGTATATGTGCAGTTCATTATTAGTTCATATTAACTAATGTAGTTAACTAATGTTAACTAACGAACTTTGTTGTAAAGTGTTACCGAATAATGTTTATGCATGGTTATTGAAAACAGAAAAAAATGTAAGTTTCTGAAATAAGGCCACAAAACACATACTAAATATGTGTCCACAAGACTTTTGACTAATGGATGTTGTCGCCTAGAGGTTTTGCTTCACAACCATAGCAAAATCTCTGTTTTTTGTTTATTTTAAATTAGACAAATCTGATATTATTTTAACGTTATATCTGTTATTTAACATTTGAGATAGTTCTGTAATGCGGATCTAACCAGCAGAAGACACTCGCCAGGTTTAAATCCCAGTTGTGCAGGCGGGGCATGTTGTCACACTGCGTTACAATGTGTCACTATTAGAACTATGCTATTCTATTCTAGACTTTTATGAGTTCTATTGACAAACCATGAGAAAAAGTTGGATAAAGACTGAGGGCCCTATCTTGCACCCAGCGCACGATCTGAAACGCAAGTGTCAAAGCGCAAAGCCCAAGTAACTTTGTGGGCGGATCCCGGCGCTGTTGCTATTTTCCCGGCAGGATAAACGACTCTTGCGCCTGGCGCAAATCTAAAAGAGGTTGGTCTGAAGTAGCTTCATTATTCATAGGTGTGGTTTGGGCGTAACGTGAAATAAACCAATCAGAGCGTCATCCAACATACCCTTTAAGAAAAGGTGCGCATGTTGCATGGCGGATTGTTGTTATTATGGCGCGCGCACCAGGCGCGCTTCAGAATCGGTTCACAGCCGAGGATATCGATGTTCTCGTCAGGGCCGTAAAAGAAAGAGAAGTGACATTGGGGATGGGACAAACCCACCCAAATCAATAGAAAAAAAAATATGAGAAAGCTCAACTTAACTGGTAAGTTAAAGAGTAAGGTTTTTAATGTACTTACATTATGGTAAAGGTTATTTCGCAGTCTTCAGATTTTTTTCCCTAGTTCTTGACGGACAAACTAATTTGTCAGATGTCCTTATATACATATGTGTCTTGCCACTATTGGGCAAACAGGTCTGATCCGTCAATTTGCCTGAAAAATTACCAATATACACTGGTAAATGTGTAAGCTAGATTTATGCGTATTTTTTCACATCTTCATGGACACCACACTGATTTCCCTCGTATGGTAATATATTTTGAATATTTTGAATTAACAATACATTTAATTTTTAATATAGCCTATCCTATAAGCTCCTCCATGACCCAATCTATTAAATTCTTCATCAGCTGAGAAAAATACATTGTTCCCATTGTTAAAGTAACACTATGTAGTTTTTCAACCTTCATAATATATTTACAAGACCCTTGTGATGGTACATGTTGAAGATTTTATTATTTACAAAACAAGTAATTTAGCCTTATAAGAATACACCATTATTTCTCTGTGTCTTTGGGGTGACTTTGAATTTTCTCTCTGTGTGTGCCTGTAACAAAACCTTGAATGTTAGGCAGCAGTCAGTTCTATTCTGAGAGGTCACATGGTACAAGACCTTCACCCAAAACGTCTCAGGTTACTATTGTAACCATAGTTCCCTGAGAACAGGGAACGAGACGATGCGTCGAAACGCTGCGGGAACGCCTTCTGCGTGATTGCGTCTGAAGCATCTATGCCAACTAGTCCAATGGAAAAAGGGAATGAGCGTCACGGGCGGGTGACGTCATGACCAGGAAAGGATAAGAGCACTTCCGCTGCTCGCCGGCATTTAGCTTCGACAGTGCCGAAGCAAGCCGATCGCAGGGACGCCAGAAGTATGGCAGGGGGACGCATCGTCTCGTTCCCTGTTCTCAGGGAACTATGGTTACAATAGTAACCTGAGACGTTCCCTTATCGAAAAGGGAACTTCGAGATGCGTCGAAACGCTGCGGGAACGAGAATACCCAATGCGCCATAATTCAAGTACCTGAGTGTCAGACTGTTCAGCTAAGCACTAAGCACCTGAGAACCTGGGGCAGCATCCAGGTCCAGGCTGTAAAACCTCACGAATGTATGATTTGCAAAAATAAAAACTGCTGCATCTGTGTTGATGAGAGAATCAAAGTGTGTGCGCGTTGTGCACCTGTTACATTATGGCCAAGCATGCGCGCTTAAAATAGCATTCTGAACAACGCGCAACGCGCCACTGACTTTAGACCAGGTTTTTTTTGGTCAGTGGCGCAATTGTTTTCTGGAACTGCAAAATAGCACTAGGGAATGTTTGCGCCGAAACACGCCTCCTTTTTGCGCCGACCCGCCCAGGGAGCGCAAGTTCATTTCCTAGTTTACCGACGTGCGTCTGTGGAGGGAAAAGCCCGCTTTGCGCGGGTGCAAAATAGGAATGATACATGCGTCGGAGTACAAAGTCAATTGCGCCGGGTGCAAGATAGAGCCCTGAGAGTCAGTGTTCAGATATTATTAGTTATTATTTATAAATTATTATTATGCTTTAAACTATGCTCTATAGCTGTTTTTTGCGGTGTGTTTGTTGTCAAACTCAAAAATACGTTTATTTTTAATTATTTTAAAAAGCTATTACTTTATTTGAAAAAAGTAAATAATTGTATTTTATTGACAAAATATTTGAGTTTTGTTGTTGTTTTTATTAGATCAGATAACATTTTAATCTGTCATATGGTCATGTTACAATGTGGCATGTTGTCACATTTCACTTCCATTCTTTCGGGGTAAAAAAAAAAAAAAAGATACACTATGTATTAATGAAACCACATGATGACCACATAATTGTACTAGACGTGTGAAATTAATGTGGTAAAAATGTATTTGTCTGAACCCCAAGTGGATTTACACAAACTGAGAAAGTCAGAAAGTGTTGGGTTGTTCCCCGCTCTCCTCTATCAGTTATAGAATTGAACACTTGTCTTTATTTACATGATCCAAGAACCTCAACAATTCACAAGTAATTCAATGTTAACAGCTGGAGAGAAGAGAGAGAAAATGGCTTCAGAATTATTTGTAGAAACACTGGAAAGTTTGTAAATTTAGCATTTTGTAGAATTTCACCATATAATATAAAAGCATATTATGTCAAATTTCATAGTAGATTTGACAAGCAAAGTATTAATGTAAGACAAAAGAAATATATAGATGTGTAACAAATTAGCCATTTACACTATATATAACACATATATTTCATCATAGTTGATTTTTAAGGGCCTGAATATACATTTCTTTTTTCCGTAATTCTTTTTTTGGATTTTATTTACATATTCTAAATACAGCACATCCATAGTTAATCTTTTGAGATTTTATGTTATTTTGTTCGTTTCATCTGACAGGAGTGATGATCAGTGGGTTTGAGTTTTTACCTTCATCATTAAACCATGGGCTGAAATATGGATAGAGTTTCTCAGTGAAAGTCTGACCAGTGAAAGAGTAGATGTGAGATCTGGACTCCACGTCATAAAAAGAGACCAGACCCTCCTCATAATCCACAAACACACCAACCTTCTCAGGTTTCACCCTCAGAGATAAAGAGACAAGTGAACTTTCACAAGCAAAATATTCATTCTCTTTCCTCAGAATCACAGTCCAGACTCCCTCCTCAGGACTCACTGTGATCGTCCACCCCTTCCTGTTAATGGATTCTCTGGCCACTCCTATTTTCCACCAAGTCTTTCCCTTCACCTGCACCTCATAGTAAAATCTCCCTGAACTGAATCCCTGCTTTGCCAGAACAGAAGTAACCTCGTCAAATCTCTTTGGGTTTTCTGGGACGTCCTGCTTAACGTCTCCATGACTGACTTGTTTTCCATCATCAGACAGGATGAGATGTGGATTCGCTGTATCAGGATCCAGAGTCAAATCCACTGAGAGAGATCAGACATTGTCAATCAACTTCAGAACAAACATTTTCATGTGTGCATTATAAACAAAAAATAGTGAGTGTATCTGTGTCAGTCACACTGTACCTGCAAACTTCTGCACAAACTTCAATCCTGTGAACACAGATGACAATATAATGAATTATTTATAGCAATAGTTTCAGGTTAACAGTGAGTTCCCTTATCGAAAAGGGAACTTCGAGATGCGTCATTTGACACTATGGGAACACCCCTTGCGTGATTGCGTCTGAAGCATCTATGCCAACTTAGTCCAATGGAAATGAGAGAATGAGCGTCACGGGCGGGTGACGTCATGAACCAGGAAAGGATAAGAGCACTTCCGCTGCTCGCCGGCATTTAGCTTCTGTTGCCTCAGCAAGCGATCTGTGTCAAAACTGTCTCTGTCTATTTATTGTTGTCTGTTGCAATATTGTATGGAACGTTATGGCGAAACAAATGTACAAACAGTGTGTTCCTCCCTGCCCGCGTTTATTTAAACGGGTGGGGACACACACGAGTTTTGTTTCATTTGTTTGGAGTAGAGCATGTTTCTCAGCCCTTGAAAGAAAAAAAGGTGGGGGCTGAGTTCCAACTCTGTGAAATGCATGCTCTGCTCTCGCCTGTCACTCTGAATGATAGTGACAGGCTCGCGATTCCCAGGACCCACGTTTGCCGAGGCAGCGCGGAGATTTCATTCCTGGGGTTCGCAGAAGGATCTTTTGGAGGGGTTTGAAACGGGTCTGCGGGCCTTTTTTCCTTCCTTACCTGGAAGATCCAGCTCTATCTCCCCGGTGTTGGAAGCACGCTCTGCGGTTTCTTCCGCTCGGGGAGAGAGAGCCCTTTTTTCCTTCATATTCTTCCTCCGAGGAGGTTTGTGTTTGAGAATATTGAAAGTGAAAGTAAGCACACACACTGTTGAATTAGATTCGCCATCTATTTTCCCAGTATATGATGAACTGGTGGAGGTTTTGGCCCGTGCTGTTAGTAAATTAAATATTTAATTGCCAGCTGAGAAAAGGGACGCTCGTCCTAAAAACTTGACGAGCGTTTTCTTATATCTATCACATTATCTCCACCACGAGGCTCCCCTTTTTTCCCTGATTTACACACTGAATATTTAAATTGTGGAATAAACCGTATTTATCACTTCTTTCAGCCCTCGTGTTAAATATTTATTCAAGGTTAGAGGGTTGAAAGATTACGGTTATGATATGATGCCCCAGGCTGAACAGAAATAAAAAATATAGAAAAATGCTATTTTTTCACCTGGTCCAGCATCGTCATTTAAGCCTCTGCTTTGCTCATAAGGCTATACTAAGAATCTCGCGTTTGCCGAGGCAGCGCGTAGGTTTAATGTTGCAATCAGAATCTAGCTCGGATCTCGCGTTTGCAGAGGCACCGCTTAGATTTCGAGTGTATTTTGCAAAAATAAGATTCTGTGGCTGGGATCTCGCGTTTGCCGAGGCAGCGCGTAGGTTTAAGCAAATCTACTTTGGTTTTATGGGTAAAGCTTATACGGCAGCAGGTCAGCTGGAGAATGTTTATAGAAATCTATATTATAATGCTCCAGGCTTATCAGGCCGATCTGCTGGGGTTCTGGATATAGTGAAATTTGAGCCTTCGGGTCTCTTCGGCGACGCATTCCATGCGGTCGTTGTTAGGTGATACAAGATATATATAAAAATATATATATATAATAAGGTTTCTTCCTCGCTGTGTCCAGCCCCCCTGGGGCTGCTGGGCGTGAGCAGCCCCAGCCGTCGAGTTCATCATATTATGTGCACAGAAAGAGAGGCTGCGTCTCGTGTTCCTCCACGTAGATTCTGGAGACAGACGCAACCCTCTCAACCGAAGTCGTCTAGCCTAAGCCGGATCTGAGGACCGTTCTTCAGGCGAAGAAAATTTCGGTTCAAGGGTCTTGACGTTTAGGCGTCAGGCCTGTGAGGACAGCCCCGACCGAAGTGGAGTGGTGTACACCTCATTACACGGTGCCCGTTCCATTTCGGGGTCCTCACGAGACCCTCCTGCCAACCCTGCCACCTCCGGTGCTTCAGGGCGCAGCGGTCTCCAGCGAGTCGCTGATGCTATGCTGCCGCACAGCATTGGTTTCGCGCCCTCTGAGGGGAGCTTTTGAGTAGTCAGGTCAGGTAGTTCCTGCCATTATGTTTCAGGCTCCAGATTTGGCTCTCTCAGTAACACCAGAGATCAGCCTCGAGGGGCTGGTTCCCTTAGTAAATTTTCTGGCAGCGTGGATGCTTCTGCCGAATATTTCTCATTGGGTCCTGCAGTTTGTAGAGAAGGGATACAGAATCCAGTTTGGCTCTCGTCCTCCTCATTACAGCGGGGTGCTGCCCACAGTGGTGCATCCCGAGCAGGCTCTGGTAATGGGACAAGAAGTAAAGGCCCTGTTAGCAAAGATGCTATAGAACAGGTGTACTCACCCGCCAGAGTGTCGGGTTTTTACAGCCATTATTTCATTGTTCCAAAAAAGGATGGAGGGTTGCGTCCCTTTTTAGATCTTCGCCTGTTAATTCGGTCAGTTCAGAAACTAAAGTTCAAGTTAGCTGACCCTAAAACAGATCGTGACCCAAATCAGATCCGAGGACTGGTTCGTCACGATAGATCTAAAGGAAGCATACTTCCATATCTCCATCCTCCCTCAGCACAGGAAGTTCCTGAGGTTTTCTTTCAGGGGCAAAGAATACCAATATCGGGTTCTTCCTTTCGGCCTAGCTTTGTCACCCCGCACGTTCACGAAATGCATGGATGCAGCTTTAGCCCCTCTCAGGCTTCAGGGCATACGCATTCTGAATTATATCGACTGGCTGATTCTAGCGGAATCAGAGCAGTTGGCGGTTCGGCACCGAGGTGTCTTTCTCGCTCATATAAAGATGTGGGGTTGAGGCTCAATGCCAAGAAGAGTGCACTTTCTCCAGTACAGAGAACCACTTTTCTTGGTGTGGTATGGGATTTAGTATCCTAACAGCCACAGAAGAGCTGAGGCTAGGCCAGTCACGCACTGTAAAACAGTTCGAGAGACTGTTGGGTCTACTGGCAGCAGCGTCCAACGGAATTCCTTTTGGCATGCTGTACATGAGACCTTTACAGTGCTGGCTCAGGACCAGAAGGTTCTCCCCGAGGGGAAACCCACTTTGCATATCAAGGCACGCGGCAATGCTTTCGTGCCTAAGTTATATGTAAATTCTGGTTCTTAACCCAGGGTCCGGTGTTGGGAGCTCTTTGCCATCGTGTAGTGATCTCGACAGATGCTTCCCTCACCGGCTGGGGAGCGGTAATGGAAGGCCGCTCGGTTCAGGGTCTGTGGAAAAGCCATCATCTTTCGTGGCACATAAATTGCCTGGAGATGATGGCCGTCTTCAATGCGTTGAGACATTTCCTTCCAGACCTAAGAGGCCATCATGTGCTCGTCCGAACAGACAACACATCTGTGGTCTCTTATCTGAACCATCAGGGGGGTCTGAGGCGTCCGCTTTGCAAACGGGCGCACCAGATCCTCCTGTGGTCTCTGGGGAAGGTACTCTCTCTGAGGGCAGTGTATATTCCTGGGGACCAGAATATAGGAGCAGACATCCTGTCGAGGCAGGAGCTGAGGCCAGGGGACTGGAGACTCCACCCCGAGGCGGTGGAGAAAATCTGGGAGGCAAATGGCAGAGCAGAGGTGGACCTGTTCGCGTCTCACAACACGACGCACTGTCCCCTCTGGTATTCCCTTACTCACCCAGCCCCCCTGGGGCTGGATGCCATGGTGCAGACGTGGCCGAGGCTACGTCTGTACGCCTTTCCCCCTGTTGCTCTGCTCCCAGGAGTTCTGGAGCGGGTCCGTCAGTGTGGAATAAGCCTACTGCTAGTAGCACCACGCTGGCCAAGTCGGATCTGGTTTGCGGACCTGATCCTTCTGCTAGACGGGCCTCCACTGGAGATCCCGATAAGGAGGGACCTTCTGTCTCAGGCCGGGGGCACAATATTTCACCCTCGACCAGAGATCTGGAATCTGTGGGTTTGGCCTCTGAGGGGGCCCAACTCATAGAAGGTGGTCTTTCAGCTGAGGCTGCTGAGACCATCCTGAGCTCCAGAGCTCCGGCTACTAGGAAACTATATGCGCTTAAATGGAGAGTTTTCTCTTTATGGTGTCACCGACGTCATTTGGATCCAGTTAACTGTTCTGTGAACACAGTACTCGAGTTCCTGCAAGAGCGCTTTGTGTCAGGTTTATGCCCTTCCACGCTAAAAGTTTACGTGGCAGCCATTGCGGCTTACCACACCCTGGTGGGGGGTACATCCTTGGGTCGAGACCCCCTGATTACACGTTTCCTTCGTGGCACTTTGAGGCTAAGGCCTGCAACTCGCACTAGGGTGCCAGCTTGGGATTTGACTATAGTCCTAGAAGGCCTGTCTAGGGCCCCTTTCGACCCCTTAGATTCGGTCTCAGAGAAGTTCCTTACTCTTAAGACTATCTTTCTGCTAGCTATTTTGTCCCTAAAGAGAGTTGGTGACCTTCAGGCTCTTTCGGTCTCCCCCACCTGCCTTGAATTTGCACCGGGGGTGGTCAAGGCGTTCCTATATCCAAAACAGGGATACGTCCCTAAGGTGCCGACCTTGACTCCGAGGCCTATTGTGCTGCAGGCTTTCTGTCCTCCTTTTGCAACTGCGGACCAGGAAAGACTGCACCTTTTGTGTCCAGTGCGAGCACTGGACACTTATGTAAGGCGGACTTCCTCAATCAGGAAGTCCGACCAATTACTGATTTGCTTTGGATCACCTAAGAAAGGTCTTCCTGCCTCAAAACAGACAGTCAGTAAGTGGATAGTCGAGGCTATTTCACTTGCATACGAGTACTCGGGCCAGCCTTGTCCTTTGGTGGTCCGAGCTCACTCGACCAGGAGTATGGCGGCTTCTAAAGCCTTACTGCAGGGGGTATCTCTTCAAGATGTTTGTGATGCGGCGGGCTGTTCCTCTCCGCTCACATTCGTGAGATTTTACAGTTTGGACCTGGATGCTCACCAGGTTCTCAGGTGCCGAGTGCTTAGATCAACAGACTGACACTCAGGTACTTGTAACTATGGCGCTTTGGGTATTCTCGTTCCCATAGTGTCAAATGACGCATCTCGAAGTTCCCTTTTCGATAAGGGAACGTCTCAGGTTACTATTGTAACCATAGTTCCCTGAGAACAGGGAACGAGATGATGCGTCCCCCTGCCATACTTCCTGCGTCCCTGCTTCGGCTTGCTTCGGCAACTGTCGAAGCTAAATGCCGGCGAGCAGCGGAAGTGCTCTTATCCTTTCCTGGTTCATGACGTCACCCGCCCGTGACGCTCATTCTCTCATTTCCATTGGACTAAGTTGGCATAGATGCTTCAGACGCAATCACGCAAGGGGCGTTCCCATAGTGTCAAATGACGCATCGTCTCGTTCCCTGTTCTCAGGGAACTATGGTTACAATAGTAACCTGAGACTTTTCTCTCTATGGCAGCATCATGTAAATGCTGATCGTCCATCAGTTTGTAAAACAAAATGCAGATGTTATTATCAGGGTTCTGTAACTTCTGTCTATTTCTTGGTTTTGTGACAGAGCTGACACTCCTGCTTTGTCTTGTGCTGCGTTTAACACTAGCTGTGTGTTTTCATGAGTTTAACACTAGCTGTGTGCTTTCATGAGTTTAACACTAGCTGTGTGCTTTCATGTGTTTAACACTAGCTGTGTGCTTTCATGCGTTTAACACTAGCTGTGTGCTTTCATGCGTTTAACACTAGCTGTGTGCTTTCATGAGTTTAACACTAGCTGTGTGCTTTAATGTGTTTAACACTAGCTGTGTGCTTTCATGTGTTTAACACTAGCTGTGTGCTTTCATGTGTTTAACACTAGCTGTGTGCTTTCATGTGTTTAACACTAGCTGTGTGCTTTCTTGTGTTTAACACTAGCTGTGTGCTTTCATGAGTTTAACACTAGCTGTGTGCTTTCATGAGTTTAACACTAGCTGTGTGCTTTCATGTGTTTAACACTAGCTGTGTGCTTTCATGTGTTTAACACTAGCTGTGTGCTTTCATGCGTTTAACACTAGCTGTGTGCTTTCATGCGTTTAACACTAGCTGTGTGCTTTCATGAGTTTAACACTAGCTGTGTGCTTTCATGCGTTTAACACTAGCTGTGTGTTTTCATGCGTTTAACACTAGCTGTGTGCTTTCTTGTGTTTAACACTAGCTGTGTGCTTTCATGAGTTTAACACTAGCTGTGTGCTTTCATGAGTTTAACACTAACTGTGTGCTTTCATGAGTTTAACACTAGCTGTGTGCTTTCATGAGTTTAACACTAGCTGTGTGCTTTCATGAGTTTAACACTAGCTGTGTGCTTTCATGAGTTTAACACTAGCTGTGTGCTTTTTATGTTGTCATGTTTGGTGTGAGCACATGGCTTTTCATGTGTGTTTCCTTGTGTCATGTGCTCTCCTGTCATTGTCTAGTCCTTCCCATCTTGTTCCCTGATTATTGATTAATTTGCCCCACCTGTCCTCCCTCATTACCTCCTTTGTTTGCTCTCCCTATTTATTCTCCTTGTGTTTACAGTCCTGTGCTGGATCGTCATCATATGTACACTGTGTGTTTCCCTGAAGTCAAGGTCAAGTTGAAGTATTTTGTTTTATTTTTAATAAAAAGTCATTGTTTCCTGCACTTGAGTCCTCGCCTCAAACCCTGACAGTTATTGCAGTAAATATACGTACAATGGAGGTCTGAGACAATCATAACGGAGGGTTTAAAAGCAGAAATGTCAAGTTGTATTTTTATTAAAGCTGTAATAATAATTTTTCAGTGTAAAAAAACTGTTTTTTTTTCTTTAGTGTCTATATTGTCCTTGTGAGGTTGGGAAACCTTTTAGACCGTTTATTTTATAGTCAGACTTCTGGTTGTGCGTCAGTGACGAGATCTCTGCTCACTGCGTGTGTTTTGTTTGCTCTTTTGAGATCTTAAGTTTGTTTTGAACACTTATTTCTTACGACATTCACTCAAGGAATTTTTGGCAACGGAAAATAATGTTTTTGAAAACACTCTCCAAAGTGGATTCATTTGAAAACACTGTTTTCATGTTTTAGTGTGGACTGTCAAAACAGGTATTTAAAAACTATGACACAAGTTTAGTCATGTTGTAACGCTTTAACCAGAAGGGCCTGAATTGTTGCTAAATTGTTGCTGAATTATTGCTGAATTGTTGCTGAATTATTGTTGAATTGTTGCTGAATTGTTGTTGAATTGTTGCTGAATTGTTGCTGAATTGTTGTTGAATTGTTGCTGAATTGTTGAATTGTTGTTGAATTATTGTTGAATTGTTGTTGAATTGTTGTTGAATTGTTGCTGAATTGTTGTTGAATTGTTGCTGAATTGTTGCTGAATTGTTGCTGAATTGTTGTTGAATTGTTGTTGAATTGTTGTTGAATTGTTGTTGAATTGTTTTGAATTGTTGCTGATTTGCAGCGAAAAGGAGAAAATAAACAGATTATGCTGGAGGGAATGGTTGGGGAGACTAGGGGAGCAAGGATTGTGTTTCTGCAAAGATAGTTGGGGGAAATAAATAATTTTACAATGTGCTGCTGTTGCTGCGGGTCAAGCAAATGTTTGTGATTTTTTTTTTCTGTTTGATATAATTGCAAATATATCTATTAAAATAATATCCTGGTCTATAATTCCTCCCTGAACATCCCGCTGTCCTGTTTCTTGCTCTCTCATTGGCTGTAGGTCTTCACCGATGTAGTTTTCAGTCAGAACACATTCACACAGCAGGATTTTGATTCGCCGACAGGTCCTGATATTTTGCATGTCAAATATCTCACAGGCGTCGGTGACTCGTCTGCGATTCTCTCAGATCACGTCTTTGATAATTCACACTGTGTGATTGTCACTCTCATGAACGAGCACCGATTTGCCTAAGTGATATAGTGACGTGATGATTTAGCCTATGGCGCATTTACGTTCCCCAGAGCGCACAACGACACCTGTCTGAAAGTAAGAGCAGCATGTCAGCCTCCGATGACGATTTAGTAGGCTACATAAAAAGGAGCTACTTCAATAGAATGGAATTGGTTTGGTTTAAGATGTCAGATCTCCAACAAAGCTATGAAGGTACGTGAGATATTCACACAGGGCTTGAATTTCAGCGCTGGTATTGTGCATAATTTTAATAATTTATGCCACTTATAATAATCCCACTTATAATGTGGGAAATCCCCAACCAAACATTGATTCACTTTAACATGTAGATTGTATGAGTAAATGAATCAACACACATTTATAAAGTCAAATCAATCATTTTAAAACTATCTACTGAGATACGCAATTTCACAAACAGCGTGAGTGTTCAGCAGTGCTGCGTCTTTGCTTTCTCGTCTCTCAAAATGGGTTGAGGGCAATTCTTAAGACTATGGGCACTTTCATGTCCTTTGATCATATTTTATAAAAAAAAAACATTTAATTTTGAAAAAAATCACACTTTCATAGTTAACTTTACAATGAAAGTACTTTAGGAACTTTTTACTGGTAGTCTAAGATGATTTTTTCACCTTTTTAAACATCATTCATTATAGATGCAAATATTGCGGTTTTGTGCTTGTCCCACACAGACTTCTGATCTTCAATAATGAAAAAGAAGTGTAAAAAAATGATTTATCTATTTTTTTTTTAAAATATGACTGAATAAAGTATCAGTAAAATAATCAAAACATAATTGTGATTTTATATACAAAATGTAGTTGTCCCACAGTATTGCCGTCATTTCCACAACAGTAGTTTCTATGGAGATGAACAATGACATCACAGCACATGTCTGACATGGAGGAGATTTTTAATTTCTTCACCAACTTGGAGAAGAAAACTCAAGGTAAATATTGCTTGAAATGAAAATACCAAACATGGCGTAACATCAATTGAGTTTGTAAATAAATACATTTTTTAACATAAATATATGTATTTTGCATGCATGCAATGCTAGCTACCTATTCATAGCTAATCTGTAATACTAGCTTTTTTTTTTTTTTTTTTTTTTAAATACTGCAGGAATGTCATTTCCACCACTGTCATGTCCAACCAACACAGTCTCATCCCAAGGCGTCATCTAACTGACGCTTTTGACCATGCGTCTAAGTCCGACGCACATGGCACCCTTTAGCGTCAATATGAGACGCTCATCCTCGGGCGTCATCTAACTGACGCTTTTGAACATGCGTCTAAATCCGACGCACATGGCACCCTTTAAGGCCAATTTATACTTCTGCGTCGAGTGTAGGCCGTAGTGTACGGCGTAGGCTACGCCGTCGTGAGCATTTATACTTCTGCGTTTAGGTCTGCGTTGCTCTGCAGTACAGCGCCGAAACACTAGTTGGCAGCGGAGGGTTTTAATGTTCCACTGTGTTTAGATTCCGCGCGGATCCTAGAGAAGAAGAAGATTCCTCGCGACTGTTTTGAGTTTAGGTTACTACAAGCAATGGCGACTGAAAGAGAGCGGATCACGTTGGAGTTGGAGCTTATCGAGGTGGAAAAGCAGTACGTTTTTAGTTGTTTTAACAGTTTCGCTGTACTTAGAATTTAAAAATGGCGGGCGGTGCAGAAGAACACGCCGGAAATGCGTAGGAGGAAACGCGATGCTACCAAGCCGACCAATCACAGATCTTGCGGTCCGCGTCGCCGCGACGCGTAGTTACATTTTTGAGGAGGTGCACGTCAGGTTACGGCGAAGGGTACGGCGAAGGGTACGCGTCTGTGCGTATGCTACGCCGTACCTACTGCGCGCACCCGACGCAGAATTATAAATTCTTAAATTAAATTATTAAATTGAAAAGTCCTTTAGCGTCAGTTAGATGACGCTTCCGTTATGGGTAGGTTTCAGTCTGGGGTAGGGTTAGGGTTACACCACTAGGAGGCGCGTCTCATATTGACGCTTAAAGGGTGCCATGTGCATCGGCATGTTGACGCATGGCCAAAAGCATCAGTTAGATGACGCCCGAGGATGAGACTGGGCTGTTCCAACACATTCCTTCTTGGGTGGAAATGACAAAGGTGAGGTGGAAATGACATTTATGCTTAGGCTTACAAGGTGCAATTCATAGATTGTGTGGCTACATTTGTATATTTTATTTATTGAAATGTACAATGCTAATGTAATTATTCCAAATATATATTTGTTGAAATGCCTTTTCATCTATTTTTAAGATGCAATGGAAGTCATCTGCAGAAAGGTCTCAGTCCTATACCAAAACACAACCAAACAGACTAATGACTAATGAGATTAATGATTTGTTAAATGGAATTGTTTGCTTCAGAAGGTTTCAAATAAATGTCTTCTGTTTTTCTACATGGACGTCCATTCATTGTCATTTCCACCCCCTCACAACTTTTTTAAAAATATTTACAAAATTCTAATCACTCATTAAAAACTTCTGCATAGTTTATGGGATAATGGTCCACTTAATGTAATATCACAAGTAGTTATTTTTCTGAAATGTATCTAGCCAATCCAATATTATATTTCAGGTTGTGGTGGATGTAAGCTTTGTGTTTGGGCCTCATGACAATTAATTTACTTAATCCACAAATCTATGGTAATTGCAAAATAGGTATAAACTGGTATGTGTGAAAGTGGTCTTACACTGTTAAGAAATTATCTATATCATAATATTTTAAAATAATAATCAAATATTTATATGTGATGGAAATTACATTTGTTCAATGCGGATCGGAAAATATGTCAAAAAACACCAATTTGTCTTATAATGCAAGTGTGTTCTCTTATGGATCATTAAACTAGACTAGTTATATTTAACTGTTAGACTGTGACCATTTTGATTTGAACACTCGCCTGAAAGTGCCTGTAGTTGAAGAACCACCCTTGGAGCGTGAAGCGCTGCAGGCGGCGATACTAGACTCTCGCGTTTAGGACTCGGGACATGTGGAATTGTCACTTGCACAATCGGGCCAGCATTGCATCGTAACTAAAGTTTATTATTTCCATGTCTTTTTTTCACAGATTATATCGCTTTAACGGGGGAGAAAAGACGCAAAATTGTGTCAAAATTCCAGTATTGGTTAGTATAGGCCTACTCTAAACACAGTCGGTTATGTATAAAACGCATGTGACAGTTTGACATTTCTGAATACTAGTGTTAGTAGGGATGCACCGAAATGAAAATTCTTGGCCGAAGCCGAATAATAATGAAACGCTTGGCCGAAGGCCGAATACCGAATACCGAATGCGGTATTTCACATTTTTTTCCATTTATTTTGCCAATTTTTTCACCATTGCATTTAATTAAATAGTAAAAATATGCTTTTTTACTATTTTGTCTTGAGAAAAACATCAAATTGCAAAAATACAATTTGTTTAACACTGAATTTTTTTTAACATTCCAGCAGATATTATTTAAACAAAGCACATTATAACTTAAAATAAATAAATTAGTAAAATAAAAACTATATTTTTATTTGGCCATCTTTGAAGCCCCCCCTTCTTGAATAGCCTATGTTAGGCCTATAAAGGACTGCTGAAAGAATATAACTAAAAAAGTGCATTGAAAAGTGCAAAAAAATGTGGATGAACCCACAACAAATGAATAACTGTCCTAGACATAAGCCTACTTTTGCGGTTTACATAAACTTTATCGTGGGCGTTGACAGGTTTGCATGGATTGCCTGGATTTCTTGGGTTTCAATATAGCGCGCGCTCTCCGTGGCGATTAGCAGATACGGAGTTGCCATGATTACGACTCTTTTCATCTCTCTCTTTTCATACAGATTACATAAACAGAGAATATTTGTTTTCGTTTTGAATTAGATCGTTTAAAATAGACAATTAAATGATTATAAAGATATATGCCTTTGCCTGTGTGACTAGTATTGTATTGGCTGAGTTTTTTAGAGACGTGCTCCAGAAAAAAAAGTTAACGGAGACAGAGGCAGAAAGCACACCCTGTTTATTTTCTTTATTTTACAAAAGCACAGTTTTGTTTCGATTGTAAGTGGACACAAGTAGTCATTTAACAGTTTATTTTTTCATATTTCTTAAGTCTGCATTTAAGTGACCATAAATGACGGAGTATTTAAGTCTATTTTGCTGCTATGTGAAAAAAATCCAGCAAAACGCGTTTGTCAACTAGAGGGTTAAAAGACGCTTTAGTGCTGCAAGTAACAACGTCTGCCACAGACGCATCAGATGAGCTTCTCTTTTGTCTTCTCCTCAAAGGGGGCATGTTGGCTGCATTTATAAAGCGTGTGCCTCTCACTCTACGCTGGTTACTATTTCATCGCACCGCTTTCTCCTTCTTTCCACAAGCGCTCGCTCTCGTGTGTCTCCGCTATGCAACCATAAACAGTGGCGCACCTAAAAAACAAGCTCGCACGTCGCTTCTATGAGCGCGCTTGCTGCGCGCCTACATTTGAAATTTGCACGCGCAAAAAAAACCCGCTATGTGAACGTGTAAACGGCGCTTTATGGCAACGTGACATTAGCCTAATTCAAAATATTTCCATATGTGGCTCTTTCCTTTCCTTTCGTGTCAACAAGTGGATTCAGAGCAGCATTAGCAGTGCCGGTCGCCATATCTCAGTGTTTTTATGAAGATGACGCAACTGTGACAGCGCATCAAGAATCGGATTAACGCGGTAGGCCTACTCGGTACCTAGAAAGGCTGGTACCGTAACCGTTTATTTTTTTTAGTACCGACTTGGTACCGAAGTACCGAGTATTTTGACAACACTACTAGTGTGGATGAGAACTTTTTGAAAACGCTAGTGTGGACGGAGCGCATTTTGAAAGGAAAACTCAGTTTTCAAATCTATCCGGATAAATGTAGCCGGAGCCTCAGACTGAGTAACCTTGTTTGCCTTACAGAAACTCGGCTCAAAGATCATCATGCAACCCTGTACCTAACAGTGTATACAACACCACGAGCGACAGAGACGAGCATAGCTCATTTAAATCCACTGGAGGAGGGCTGAGTGTGTTTGCTTACAATAGCTGGGCCACACAATACTGTGTACTGGAGGTAGGGTTGCCAACCGTTCCGTATAATACGGAATCGTTCCGTATTTGACACATAAAAGGCTTGTTCCTAGGGCTGGATGATTAATCGAAAAATAATCGAAACCGAAATTCAGAGCCTATAACCGACGTAATTTTACCATGTCGGTTATTTCGGTTTTTGAATCCTATTAATATTTCCGCCCACTGCGTGTTAATGTACTTTCCCCTTAAAACATATTACCTCGTGTGTAGTCACGTGACTCCGCTCCGTCCAGTTGAAGCAACATGAGCTCCTTTCACACAGCGCGTTGATCCCGGGAAATTGTCGGGAAATTTCCTTCTGTGTGAACGCAAACACGAGCCGGGATTGATGCCAGGTTGGGTTTCCTAGTAACATTGCCGTGTTCAGTCCCGAAACGCGCGCTTTGTGAATAAAAGCTGTAATCAATGCCGTGTCGTCATAATGATGACGCTGAAGCCGGGATCGTTCGCCAGCGTGTTTATGATCGAATCAGAGAAAAAAATGCACAAGCGTGGTTTCTCGAGAGAGAAATCGCAGCTCATAAGCAAACTGTAGACGCTGCTGAGACATTAGGCCTACGTGTGCATTGCTCAAAGAGAGAGAGACTGACAAACGCCCAGCAAGTGCCTCCACAAAGCAGGTGTCTAACACAAGCATTTACAAATGCTATACGATATGAAAATGATTTGTTTTTTAGTTTTATACAAGTTATATTTTAATTTTAAGATGGCAATATTTACAATAATTTATTTTGTTTACAAAAATAACTTTTTAAAAGTTCTTTATTTTCTACATTTTTAGGAAACTTTATTTTTACATAACTTAAATTTCGTTTTTTTATAAGATGTTTTTATTTCAAGCATTGTATGCTTTAATTCAAATGTTTGAAATATTTAATAAATATATTAATAGCTATCTGTGTGTTTCCTTATTTCAGAATAATAAAGATAGGATTATGCACTTTCATTAGAAAAAATAACTGTAAACATATTTACAGTAAAAGCCTTGCCAGTGACATGAGAATTAAAAAAAAAATAATAGTTCAATAATCGTAATAGAGGTGACTTGTTCGATTAATCGGGATTGTGATTTTAGCCAAAATCGTCCAGCCCTACTTGTTCCGTATTGAACTGATACGGAACGCACTTTGTTCCGTATTTTTGAAAATCAATTCAGTGTAAATCCATTACAGACGCATACCTTTAATATATCTTCACAGACAGACTATGAACGAAGACCCAGTCACTGCTATAATGGCAAATTCGGGGACTTGGCGCCCCCTTGACGGGCTCGCCCGCGCCATTTGGATGTGCAGTGTCCGCGGCGCAGCCTATCAGCGAGCCAGACGCTCTGCAGCATAGATACACACGGCTGTGCAGCTGCAAATGCGTTTTACAGGCTTCAGTAAATCGAGTAAACTGAGACATTTGTAGGCTATGATAAGAAAAACTACTACATTAAAAATATATATTTTTTTGCACTGGAAAGAACATTCTAGAAGTCTAATTATATTGAATAAGTTTGCACAAGGCTACAGAAAACTGATGTGTTTATTTTTCTTCAAATGCAGTAAGCCGATGAGTTTTGAATGTTATGTTGTATTTGTTTAAGTTAAAAATAAAACGTATTATGAACTAAACAAATACATGGTTCATTTTTGGCAAAATGATCATGATAGCCTTTATATATCTGAGTGGTAAAAGTCTTGTATATTGATTAAGCCTACTTTGCTATTAAAATTTTTGTGCAACTTATAAAAATATAAAAAATATATATAATACAACTTTGCCTAATAAGTTGCATTATAATGTGCTATAAAATGTAGGAATTTCAGGGGTTATTTTGCTAAATTTTTTTGCCCACCCCCCCACGCCGCGTTCCTTATTTCCAATTCAGAAAGTTGGCAACCCTAACTGGAGGAAGTGTGCACACTGGACTTTGAGATTTTAACTATTTCTTTGGGCCATTTAATCTCTCACGGGCAAGATCACTGTCAGATTTACTGATGTACCAGGACTGAACGTTGATGCAGCAGGAGAAAAAATAGCGAAGAGCTACAATGACGCAGTATCCTTTTACTATACTTTTCTTTCTTTCTTTCCCATAAATCCATTTAAATCCTTTATTTATTTATTTATTTATTTAGTTAGTTAGTTAGTTATTTAGTTATTTATATATTTATTTATTTTAACCTCCAACTGAACTGCTGAGACCATCACATCGTTCAAGAAGCAGCTGAAGACACTCCTAACTGCAAGTACCAAACCACTCACTCCTAAACCAATACACACACACACACACACACACACACACACACACACACACACACACACACACACACACACACACACACACACACACACACACACACACACACACACACACACACACTCTCACCCTCACTCGTGGTATATTGTTTAGGCAAGATCAAGATCATCAATGCTGCTACCAACAGGACACCCAGACTAATAATCATCCACTTTGAAATGTGGACGGGTCGAGAAAAAGTAGGTGGACAATCAATGGAGCCGCAAGTCTGCAAAAAGAAGATTCAGTTTAAGCAATACTTCTCGAAGAACGATCGCAAAGCTTGTGTTAAGTTGTGGCACAAAGTGCAAAAAGCCAAATATTTTATTAATGTTTTCCACCCACTTTTTTCTGCTCTACTGAGTGTTTGATCGCTGGAATCTTCTTTGTTCTGTCCTGGATCATCTACATACAGAGAAAAACCCACACATTTATTACTGAATTTATCGTTCGATCTTCTGACAAAACAATTATTATTTGAATAATAAATGATAGACCCCATGAATTAAATGACTTTTATGGCTTATCTGTCAGCTTTGAAGGTAACATATTGCATTCTCAAAAATTGTCAATTTACTTTTAGCTTATTTAGGATGCATTTCACTGTGTGTTGTTACGTTCCACGTGGGGTTTGTTTTGTTTTCACTAGTCTGTGCACGCTGATATACTTCGCACGTGTTGATAGTATATGCTCATTATCCTTTTCTGTTTTTAGCTCACTCTCGGCTCGCAGGCTGCTGTGACTGGCCTAGCGGGACGTCACTCATCGTTGGGGCGGAGCCAGGGAGCCAATCAGAGTGCCCAGCCGGGTTCAAAAGGATGGCGTTCTCTTACGAGAGGTTCTCTCGTATTGCGTAAGCTAGCTTACGCTACGGGAAAGATTCCATCTTTCTGAGAAATTGAAGCCAAAAATTATCCTATAATTTTGTATCCATTGTCAACACAGTTCAGCTGCAGCAGACCATGAGAGGGCTAGCTAGCCGCTCATTGGTTCGCTCACGGAGAACTGCTCAAGCCTATGAGGGAGCGCGGATGAACCCGCGACCAATGAGAGTCTGACTCGCTCTCATTACGTCACCGCCCCCGAAACGGGCGTGGACGAGGCTATAAATACCCCGAAATAGGCTGAATAATCTGATTTTTCATCCTTCAGCGACGCACCTGCATCTGCTGATCCTGAGAGAGAAGCCGCCGTCGTCGAAAAGGCACCTTCTAGCGAGCGTTTGGGAGACTGAGGAAGCCGGCCGTCTTCGCCACCTTCAGCCGTCCTGTGAGCTAGCGCCATCCGACGGATTGTATCCTTTTATAAAAATGCTTCCTATATATTGTTGTATCTAAAAGAGCGAGCGTCTTTTTCAAGATGTCTCGTAAATTTTCTGGCGGCTCTTGCCGCGCTCCCCTCGAGGCTGGGGACCGCCACCTCTTCTGCGCTCTCTGCCTCGGATTGGAGCACGCCGAGCTCGCCCCCGCTGTGGCGGCTGCGAGCTCTGCGAAACTATGCCTTTGTTGACCCCGCGGGCTCGACTTCGGCCACTAAGATGCTTCCGTGCCGCCTCTGACTTCGCCGCGGAGAAGGAAACGCCGCTCTCAGAGGCCGCCGGACCCCCAGCCGGAAGCGTTCATCCCGCCGGAGCCTCCCGCTCCCGCTCTCCATCTCCGCCGCTTCCGGACATACAGCTGCCGCCGAGTGGCCGCTCTGTTGCCTCCGTTGACGCCGCGGACACCAAGGAGACATGTTCGCTTCTCGCTTCAGACGGTGAGGATTGGTCCGATTCTCACGCCTCCTCGGCCCGAGAATCAACCGGGACCCGCGCAGCTACTTCCACCAGCGCTCGACTCCCGCCGCTAAACGGGCTGCGCCCTTTCTGCCTGATATGCACGCAGAACTCACGAAGTCCTGGAACGCCCCGCTCTCTGCTAGAACTCGCTCTGACTCTTCCACCCCGCGTCGCGTTGTGGACGGAGCCGCAGAGAAGGGCTTTATCTCCATTTTCCCTGTAGAGGACCTGGTCGCCGCACGTCTATGCCGCCCTCCGCGAGATGGCGCTCATCACCTGTGCTACCCGCTAAGCCTGCAGTCCGACTTCAAGCTTTCAGCCGCCGGCCAAGCAGCTTCTGCACCCCATGTCTACTACCCACAACACTGTGTTCACTCATACACAAAGACACTCCAGTTCCCCTGTCTCACACAGAGTCCACTCTCATAAAGCGGGCCAAGCCCGCTCGAGTCTCAGAGTGTATAAGCGCGCCCACAAGCCCGTGTGCGCGTCTTACTTCTGTTCACTCTGTTACAGGGCCCATAAACTCCCCTCCGAGTGTACGTCCCGCTGTTGTAAACACTATCAGCGCGCTCACGCAGCCCGCGAAGTGCAGCGACGGGGACCATGTAGCCATTCACCCCCTAGCGTCACGCTTCAAAGCGTGGGAAGAAGTGGGTGTTAAACACAATAAAGCTAGGCTATCGCTTACAGTTTTGCCGCCGCCCTCCTCGCTTCCGAGCGCGGCTAGAAACTACTGTGAACCCAGAAGCAGTGACGCGCTGCTCCGTTCAGAGATAGCAATTCTGTTGTGCAAAAGGCTATAGAGAGGGTGCCTCTGGCTATGAGCGAGTCGGGGTTTTACGGCCGTTATTTTCTTGTCCCCAAGAAAGACGGCGGTCTCAGACCAATATTAGACCTCAGATCGCTGAACAAAGTTCTCATGAAGAGACCGTTCAAAATGCTCACTATCAGAAAACTCCTCGCGCATGTGCGCCAGGGGGACTGGTTCATATCACTAGATCTGAAAGATGCATACTTTCAGATCCAGATAAATCCCCTTCACAGGCCATTCTTACGTTTCGCCTCGAAGGCCAGGTTTATCAATACACCGCCCTACCGTTCGGCCTATCCCTAGCACCCCGTACGTTCACGAAGTACATGGATACGGCGCTCGCCCCCCTGCGGAGTCAGGGGCTGCGAATACTGAACTACTTGGACGACTGGCTGATTTTGGCACAATCTCAGAGAGAGTTACTGTCTCATCGTACAGTTCTCCTCGACCATCTGAAAGTTTTGGGCCTCTCTGTCAACTGGACAAAGAGCGTACTACAACCCAGTCAGACTATCTCCTTCTTGGGTATAGAGCTGGACTCGGTCACGATGACGGCGCGTCTGTCAACGCAGCGCACGCACCGTGTGCAGCGTCTCGCCGCATCTTTTCAGATGAACAGACTCACGTCTTTGAAAACATTTCAGAGAGCGTTGGGCTGTATGGCCTCAGCCTCCGCGGTGCTCCAGCTGGGGTTACTGCGCATGCGCCCGCTTCAGCTTTGGTTGAGGAGCCGTGTGTCTCACCGAGCGTGGACCACGGGCCACCAGCTGATAAAAGTAACGCAGACCTGTATCACAGCTCTGCAGCCATGGTCAGTGGCAGAATGGTTTCAGCGGGGCGTTTCCATGGGGACAGTTTCACGCCGAAAAGTCATCTCGACAGACACCTCCAACACGGGTTGGGGAGCGGTCTGCGAGGGCTCACCGGCCTTCGGCCCCTGGTCAGCTCAAGAGAGCCTCCTACACATAAACTGTTTGGAGAGGTTGGCGGTCGAGAACGCGCTCATGCGCTTTCTCCCGCGCATTCAGGGCCACCACGTGCTGATCCGTTCGGACAATATAGCCGTGGTCTCTTATATAAACCGTCAGGGCGGAGTCAGATCCAGGAATCTTTTCCAGCTGACAGAACGCATCTTAGTTTGGTCTCAGTGTCTCCTGCTCTCGCTCAGGGCGACGCACGTGCCGGGACATCTGAACGACGGTCCAGACAGCCTGTCCAGGAACCCCACTCCCCCCGGGGAGTGGTCCCTGCATCCTCTTACAGTTCAGAAACTGTGGCGTTTATTCGGCAGAGCAGAGGTGGACGTCTTCGCCTAGGCGGAGAACACCCACTGCCCAATATTTTTCTCAAGGAGCGAGGACGCGCTAGCCCAAACCTGGCCCAGCCGCCCGCTTTATGCTTTCCCTCCGGTCTCTCTGCTACCACAGGTGCTTCAGAGAATCAGAGAAGCGCAGCACTCGGTGCTCCTCATAGCCCCGCGCTGGGAGGGTCAGACTTGGTTTCCGGAGCTCACGCAGCTGTCACAGACAGCGCCGTGGCCCATTCCAGTCAGAGCAGATCTCCTCTCCCAAGCTCGCGGCACGATCTGGCATCCCCACCCAGAGCGCTGGGCGCTACACGCGTGGGTGCTCAACAACTACCCGTTGCTTTGCCAGAGGGAGTGTTAAACACGATCATGCAGGCTAGAGCGGCTTCAACCAGAAGGCTCTATGCGTCAAAATGGTCTGTGTTCTCAGAGTGGTGCACCGAAAAGGGTCTGGACCCACGGTTATGCGAGGTTCCCTCCTTGCTAAATTTTCTCCAAGAGATGCTGGACAAGGGCAGATCCCCGTCCACTCTTAAGGTGTATGTGGCAGCCGTCGCGGCGTTTGCTGAACCCCGGCGCGGCCAGTCACTGGGCAAAGATGGGTTGGTAGTCCGCTTCCTCAGGGGAGCTAGAAGGATGAACCCCCCTTCGCCCCCCTTCAGTGCCGATTTGGGACCTTTCCATAGTTCTTGATGCTATGAAAGCTCCCCCATTCGAACCGTTAAACACCGTGGACCTAAAGTACCTGTCGCTAAAGACCGTTTTTCTACTCGCGCTCGCGTCAGTAAAACGGGTGGGAGACCTACACGCGCTGTCCACCAGCGCGTCCTGTCTTGAGTTTGGACCTAATGACTCCTTAGTCGTTCTCAAACCTAGGCATGGCTATGTCCCCAAAGCGATCGGCACCCTGTTCAGGGCACAAGTTATATCCCTATCGGCTCTGCCTGCATCCGATAGCGAATCTGATACTAATCTCCTATGTCCGGTCAGGGCCCCAAGATTATACGTTACTCGCACTGCTCCGGTCAGACGATCCGAGCAGTTTTTTGTTTCGTTCGGTGGGCGCACCAAGGGGTTGGCCGCTTCGAAACAGTCCCTATCCAGATGGATTGTTGATGCCATTGCAGCAGCATACGCATCTAAAGACCTGCCATGCCCTCTGGGCATCAGGGCTCATTCCACTAGAGGCATGGCCTCATCGTGGGCATGGTCCAGCGGAATTTCCATTCACGACATTTGCGTGGCAGCGGGATGGGCTTCCCCCTCCGCCTTTGTCAGATTTTACAATCTGGAAGTACCCGTCTTGCAGGCTAAACTACTAGCAGTCTAGTATGTTTCAGCTCTTCTGGTTGAGCTGCACTATAGGGGGTTAATTACACAGACCGAGTTCGTTCTGTTCCCTCTCTATAATGTGCTTATGTACCACACAGTCACCGGCCCGCTCCGCTGGCCTTTTGTCACATGTACATATATTCATTCCCACTTACAGAGTTCCCCGGGGTCCCCCCTGGGTCTAATAGTGGATGCTTAGCACGCACGGCGTTGACCAGGTGTTCCCGTAGCGTAAGCTAGCTTACGCAATACGAGAGAACCTCTCGTAAGAGAACGAATCGGTTACCTAACGTAACCTCGGTTCTCTCTAGATGAGGGAACGAGTATTGCGTTCCTGGCCGTGCTTGTGCTACTGGCGATTGTCTCTTCAGTTATGAAAAACCAGATTATTCAGCCTATTTCGGGGTATTTATAGCCTCGTCCACGCCCGTTTCGGGGGCGGTGACGTAATGAGAGCGAGTCAGACTCTCATTGGTCGCGGGTTCATCCGCGCTCCCTCATAGGCTTGAGCAGTTCTCCGTGAGCGAACCAATGAGCGGCTAGCTAGCCCTCTCATGGTCTGCTGCAGCTGAACTGCGTTGACAATGGATACAAAATTATAGGAAATTAAAGATGGAATCTTTCCCGTAGCGTAAGCTAGCTTACGCAATACTCGTTCCCTCATCTAGAGAGAACCGAGGTTACGTTAGGTAACCGATTCGTTTTCATTCACTCTCTCTCTGTCTCGGAAGCGGCCATGAGCTCGTGTAGCGTTGTGAGATTACTAAAACTGTGAATTGAGATTCAGACGGTTATGACTGACTATTTAGTGGAATGAGTTGGGTGTTGTTTGCTCTGTATCTTAGTGTTTATGTTTCAGTTTGAGCGATCAATGTGTCAATGTGTATCCCAGTTGGACGCTGTGGGTTCCTATAATTCTATTCTCTGGGAAAGAGAACGACAGGTCAGTATGCCGCGGTATACATAATGCCCGTAGTGTTTACCTGTTAGGTTAGGAGTGAGCGCCACTCTGTGTATGTTTTGTTTTGGTAGATAATTTATTTAGGTGCCGAATGCACTGAAGATTTCGGTTTTCTTTTCACCTTTTCCTTTGGTTAGGTTTAGGTTTAGTATAAGGATTGTTTTGTTTATATTCTGTTCTTTTCTTTGGCGCCACTGTTTGGTTCTCTTTCCTATTATTTGAACATTATTTCTATATTTAAACATTGTAAATAGCGCACCCATGTTACTTCCGAACTGGAACTAGTGGCTTCGGCTTTGTGACAAAAAAAAAATCCAGTTTGTTTCTCTTCAAGTTGAGTCTGTCATGGTTCTTTTCCACCGTACTCATCCATCAGCAGTACTAATAAAATAAGTGTTGCGTAACATCCCCTAGACTTTAAAAAGAACGTAACAGTGTTTAAAGTGTTTTGTTTGTATAGCCTATCTTTACCTTCTTCTCTCGACTCTCCTCCTCTATAGGAACAGTGTTGTGAGTCCTGTGTTCTCCTTCAGTGCAGAACAGACAAACACACGTCTGATCATCTCTACAGAACCGCTCTAGAGATCTCTTGTGTTTCTGGCATATATAATCCTCCAGATCTTCCACAGCGTTGATCAGTGTGTGTTTCTTTAGACCTGGGATACTGAGATGAGGCTCCAGATGAGAGTCACAGCTTGGACACATCAGGCAGGTCTTCACAGCTTTCTGCTTTCTTTCACCACAGACGTCACAGAACAACTCGTATTCTTGTTTAAGCTTCTTAAAGTGTTGCACAAGCTTTCCGAGTGTTGTATTAACCTTTAGATCAGGTCTTTCGCTGTATTTTTCTTTACAGAATGGACAGAAGCAGGTCTGTGTGTTCGGCCAGCACTTGATCAAGCAGGTTCTGCAGAAGTTATGTCCACATGCAGTGGTGACTGGATCAGTGAACACTTGCATACAGATGGAGCACTGGAGCTCCTCATTTAGTGCTGGACCACTGGAGGATGCCATGGCTGAAAAGATAAGTAATGACAACAATATATCATCTACATTGCTGAAGAGAGCAACTTTCATAATACAAGTAATGTGCACTGAGTAATTTAGTTTGTGTTCTAAAATGGATGTTGCATAGTTAAAAAGTATTATAACTAAAATATGTTATAACAACTTAAACTATGAACCACTGTCAAGCAGTCAAAGCAGGCATACGTGCAATAAACTGCAGTATATGAGACAGCAGTTTCTGCAGGAAGTCCCTCCATCACTAACTCTCTAACCTCAGTGAGAAGTCCCTCCATCACTAACTCTCTAACCTCAGTGAGAAGTCCCTCCATCTCCATCACTAACTCTCTAACCTCAGTGAGAAGTCCCTCCATCTCCATCACTAACTCTATCCTCAGTGAGCCTATGAGCTCCGCCTCTGCCAGTCTAAGACCCTGTGCTTCTGATGGCTGCAGATCTTTTGGGCTGCGAAGAATCGTCTAAATACAGAAACTAAATGTGTCTCTGGGAGCCAAACAGCAAATGTAACTGGTTTTTACAACACCATATTATACAATCATGAAAACGTTTGTTTATATATAAAAGACAACATAGAAATGGGTGAAAGTGTAATTTTCAAATAACCACCTAAATAAACATTTTGAACGTGTCAGTTTTGTTTAACCCTCTACTGCACACATTTTAATTGTACATGATAAAAATGTGTTCCGCATCTTTTCTTGGTTCATTTGGGAACATTTTATTGATACAATATTTTTTTCGTTGCCTACTGATTCATTCACATAGGTATTACAAGACAATGGTCAGAGAACAAAATTACAAAATCACAAATCTGATTTGAAAATGTGAAGAAATCTACTAACTATATTTAGAGCTTATATTGTGCACTGATGTACGTGATAATATGTGATAACGTCCAAACACATTGTTTGCAAAGACATGCTTGAAAATTACCCCTTATCGCCCTGAGGCAACGAAAGGAAAAACTGAATTTCTGAACATGCAAAATTAAATAAAACATCATAAAACCTTCTCTAAACCTTCATTCACACACGTTTTTTAAGTACAGTTCATGTGATTTTAAATAAGATGACTAATGCAAATAATCTTACTTTCTTCTCACACCATGTGCTCCTGTGACTGTGACAGAAAAGGAAATCCCCCTTTCAAATGGTACTTGATAATGACTCCCACATATTATTAGATAGACAGTTCTTTAGACTTTGATTATTTTTTGGCCATTCTAAGTAGTTAAAATCTTTTATAGAAACATACTGAACACAAGGCTTAAGAAAACGTTCAACGCTGTGCTGTAAAGGGTTAATAGACATGTGACTTTTACTTGAAAAGTCATTCTGATTTTTCATTGTTCATTCTGCCGCCAATTCAAGTACTTCTGGTTTCTAAAGCCTCTAAAGTGTGACATAACCACAAATAAACAAACTTTGATTTACAGCCAAAAAAAAAAAAACATACAGTAGGCCTACTTTTACCAACATTCTGATGCTGCTTCATGCTATTAAACTACTGAACTCTTACATTTCCATCACTTACCTTTGAAATCAACGTCCAGATCTGATATTCACTCTGAGTTTCTGAAAGGAAATGCTGTTGTTTGATGAAGCTTCCTGTTCATATGTTTAGTTTCACTTTCACTTAAAGGGTGTATTGCAGGTTAAGCCTGGTTCACACGGGACGATTTTAAAATTGTCGGCCGATTTTCCAAACCTGAGAGACCCCACACACGGCGACCGCAGTGTTATACCGTGCCCTCGTTGTAATTTGGTTTAATTACTTTTATTTGTCGAAAATGCGGTTTATTTCTTGATGAGCGCATCCGTTAACCAGCTGTGATTAAATGCAGTAGCAGCTAACGTTACTAACGTTAGTTGTTTTCGGAGCAATTTAATGCCTTCAAACAAAAGCTACCAGAGGAATCGTCAAGAAAAGTAAAGGCCATTAAGACTTGCTTGATTTAAAAGGCATGAAGATACAACGTGAAGATGCTGTGTGTGAAGATGAAGCAACTGTTACAGCTGGATCATGGAAAACACCACCAGTTTTTCTGCCAAATGAGGTAAGTTAACGTTGTTTGCGTTAGACTTTTTGTTTTGTTTTAGACGACACACACAAACACACTCACGCGCGCGCGCGCGACTTTAAACCACAAATAATGACCACGAAATATTAATTTACGTTTTACATGACTGCTGTCTACTCTTCTGCCTGTAACGTTAGTCATTCTTAAACGTTACCATATCCCTCCTCAGTTTGTTTCATTCATAGTTTTTCTGTTGTTTTCTTATCTATTGATAGGACATTGCTGTTGTAGTTCTCTTACGAGAGTATCTCTCGTACTGCGTAATATCTTACGCTATGGGGAAAACTCTTTTCCACGAGATTTTGAAGCCAAAAATTATCCTTAATTTTTTATTAATGTAAAACGCTTTGCGGCAGCAAGCAGACATAGGCGAGACAGCTCGCGCGCCTATTGGCTGCCCTGCGGCAACAGCAGCAGCCTATCGAGAGTGGCTCTGCGTGACGTCACGACGAATGGGGGCCTTTCGCGCCCATATAGTCACGTCCCGCCAGAAAGGGCGTGGTCTCGCCCTATAACCAGGCTCGATAGCTGCTCTTACGTTGATTTTTCATCTCTTCAGCGAAGCCTCACGCATCGCTGGATCCAGAGTGAGAAGCCGCGCCGTCGACCTGTAGCCTTCAGCGGGACGTGCCATTGAGCCTGGAGTCGCTGGCCTCGCCGCCTTCAGCCGCCGTACCTGCTGTGCTTTCCGGCGTTATATCCTTTCCTCTGCATAGAGTGTGTGTGTGTGCTTGCATATCTGCTTTTTTCCCACCCCCTCTAAAAGAGCGGCGTCTTTTTAAAGATGCCTTCCTGCGGTTCTTGCCGAGCCCCACTCAGCGACGAGGACCGACATGTCATCTGCGTGTCCTGCCTGGGTGAGGATCACGCGGACATCGCGCTCGCTGACGGCGGATGCCATCATTGTGAACGCTTGCCTATGGTGACTCTGCGGACTCGCCTAGCTTCGTTCTCCGAGCCCGCATCCCAGCCCGCCGTGATGCCGCGCCGCAAGAAGCGCCGCGCCCAGCGCGCGCCCGAGCTATTTCCAGCCCGCCAAAGCTCGCCGGTTCGCCCGCCAGCTTCGCCGGCTTCGCTCGAGTCGCTCCCAGACGGACAGCGGCCGCCGTCTGCCGCCGCGTCCGCACTTGAGCTCGACAAACTTACCGGAGACGGCATTGAAACTGAGCCGATGCGTCCGCTCTCTCAAGCCGTGGATTACATCGGCCTCGACTGAAAGGCGCTCGCGCAACTAACGCGCAATAGGCTGGACGGACGCTTTCTCGGGAAAGACGAAGCTCCGTCACAGTCGAGACCCGCGCCTTTCCCCCTGAATGGTGAGAGACATTTGTGGTTAACGCTATCCGAGATGACGGAAGCCGAGCGCTCCGTGTTCCTCGACGTTCTCGCTCTGCTGGACGCCGCCCCCCTCAGCGCGGGCCCCGGCCGAGGATTGAGATAAAGCCCGAGGTCTCAAGGCCTTCCTAGTCTCTCTAGGAAAGCGACGGTGTTCAGTTCCCGCTGCGGCCGGATTTACACCAAAACTTCTCGCTCGTTCAGTTCCAAGCAATGTGACTGTTCCAGTGTATTTCGCAGTGAGCAAGCTGGTTCCACAGCCCGCTTGCCTGCGCACAAAGGCCGTCGTTTCGGCTAACTAGCAGCGCCGCCAGGCCCGAGATCAAACACCGCGCTCTCGCTCTGCTGGACGCCGCCCCCCTCAGCGCGGGCCCCGGCCGAGGATTGAGGTAAAGCCCGAGGTCTCAAGGCCTTCCTAGTCTCTCTAGGAAAGTGACGGTGTTCAGATCCCGCTGCGGCCGGATTTCCACCAAAACTTCTCGCTCGTTCAGTTCCATGCGTTGTGACTGTCCCAGTGTATTTCGCAGTGAAGCAGCCGGTGTCTCAGCCCGCTTGCCTGCGCACAAAAGCCGTTTCTATGGCTACCCAGATAAATCCAATAAAGAGTGCATTTTCTGGTGTTCCGGCCACGGCCGATGGTGTTATGAGTGTTGTAAGAATGCCCACGTCCCAGTGCCCATTCCCACACCCAGACACAGCCCGCCACGGTGCAGGGCTAGCACAAATAAAACCAACTCATGTTGGTTGTGCAGAAAATGTAGTGAACGCGCCCATACATGCCCGCTTACACTACACTATGCGTGTCCCTTGGTTTCTGTAAAAACGAAACTAACACACATTTAGTCGGCGCGAGCCGACAGTGTTCTCAGTGCAGTAAATGTGCCCGCTGTCCCGCATTTCCTCACTGACACGCCGAATCCCACGGGATTCACCCCCGCTCGCTTTCTATGCACAACCCGTCACAGAGAAGCTGAGCGCGGCCAGGCTGCCCGCTGTGATTAGCGCGCACCTCGCACGCTGTGAACACAGCGTTGATTCAGTCGGCGCGAGCCGAGTGTTCTCCGTGCAGAAAATGTGCCCGCTGTCTCGCGCCCGCATTTCTCACAGACACTCCGAATCTCACGGGATTCGCCCCCGCTCGTTTTCTCTGCACAACCCGTCACAGAGAAGCTGAGCGCGGCCAGGCTGCCAGCTGTGATCAGCGCGCGCCTCGCACGCTGTAAACACAGCAGTGATTTAGTCGGCGCGAGCTGACAGTATTCTCAGTGTAGTAAATGTGCCCGCATTTAGTAAATGTGCCCACATTCCCTCACACGCGCCGAATCCCACAGGATTCGCCCCGCTCGCTTTCTCTGCGCGTCCCGCCATAGAGAAGCTGAGCGCGGCCAGGCTGCCCGCTGTGATCAGCGCGCCCCCCGCCTCGAACGCTGTAAACACGGTGTTGTGTTCCCAGTACACAGGGGCTCTCGAGCCGCCGTCCTGCCGCGGCCAGAGCCCAGATTTCATTCTACCCCTAGCTATTCACGCAGATGCGTGGTCAAGGCTTCCCGGGGTATCAGAATGGGTGTTGAACACTATAACGAGAGGCTGTTCGCTACAGTTCGCTCGACGCCCCCGCCGTTATACGGCGCGAGTCGAAACTACGGTGTAAAGCGAAGTGTTTCATCTACTTCGAGCCGAGATAGCGAAACTACTGAGAAAAGGGGCTATAGAACCTCTATCTCAGGGCGAAGGGGGCTTATACAGCAGATATTTTCTGGTACCGAAAAAAGATGGTGGGCTCAGACCCATTCTAGATCTGCGACTGCTGAACAGAACGCTCGTGAAGCGCCAGTTCAGAATGCTTACGACCAGGAAATCCTCGCGCAAGTGCGCCAAGGAGACTGGTTCATGTCAATAGATCTGAAAGACGCCTATTTTCAAATACAAATAGCGTCCCATCACAGGCGATTCTTGAGATTCGCCTTCGAGGGCCAGGCATATCAATACACAGTCCTGCCGTTCGGCCTGTCCATAGCACCCCGTACGTTCACGTAGTGCATGGACGCGGCCCTCGCCCCCCTGAGACTTCGGGGCATGCGAGTTTTGAACTACTTGGACGATTGGCTGATTCTAGCTCGTTCACGAACGGAGCTCATAGAACACAGGGCCGCATTACTCGAGCACCTCGAGGAGCTGGGCCTTACAGTCAATTGGGCGAAAAGCTCACTGCTCCCCAGTCGGAGAATTTCCTTTCTGGGAACAGTGTTAGACTCGCTATCCATGACAGCACGCCTGTCACCGGAGCGCGGATTGAATATTCAGCACGTCGCGAGATCCTTCCGCCACGGCTCTATAGTCCCGCTCAGAAGGTTTCAGAAAATGCTGGGTCTGATGGCCACAGCAGCCTCCGTACTCCAGTTGGGCCTGCTCCGCATGCGCCCACTGCAGCTATGGCTAAAAGCACGAGTTCCCCCAGGGCGTGGACCGCAGGTCTATTTCGCCTCAGGGTCGACCTTCAGTGCATTTCGGCTCTGAAACCATGGAAAGCAACCGACTGGTATCAGTCAGGTGTGAGTCTGGGGATCCCCTCGAGTGTGAAGGTGGTGTCTACGGACATCGGGGTGGGGAGCGCTGCTCGAGGGCAGACCGCTAGCTGGCCTATGGTCAGCGCGGGAGAAGCTCCTTCACATAAACTGCTTGGAATTAATAGCAGTCGACAAAGCGCTAAGGCGCTTCTGTCCCCAGATAATAGGCCACCACGTATTGGTCCGGTCGGACAACATGTCAGTGGTGGCGTACATAAATCGCCAGGGCGGCGTCAGGTCCCGAAACCTTTACAGGCTGACGGAACGCCTCCTGGTCTGGGCTCAGCACAACCTGCTCTCGCTGAGAGCGGCGCATGTGCCTGGTCACCTAAATGTGGGGCCAGACAGGCTGTCCAGGAATAACGTCCCAGCAGGAGAATGGTCTCTGCACATGCAGACGATCCAGCTGCTGTGGGAAACGTTTGGCAAAGCGCAGGTGGACCTGTTCGCGTCCCAAGAAAACGCTCACTGCCCGAGATTCTTCTCGAAAAGCCGGGACGCGCTGGCCCATGTTTGGCCCCGCCGCCCCCTATATGCTTTTCCCCCTGTCTCACTCCTGCCTCAGGTGTTGGAGCGAATCAGGAGGGAGGGATGCCCAGTGCTACTCATAGCTCCGCTCTGGACAAACCAGTCGTGGTTCCCTGTCCTGATGCAGCTGACCAGCGCTGCCCCATGGCCTTTACCGTTGAGGAGAGACCTCCTCTCTCAGGCGGAAGGCTCGATTTGGCATCCTCGCCCGGATTTGTGGTCCCTGCACGCATGGGCCATCAACGGGTACCCGCTGACCTCCCAGAGGGAGTGTTAAACACGATCGCGCAGGCTAGAGCCCCGTCTACCAGACGGCTCTACTCCTCGAAGTGGTCTGTGTTCTCTGCTTGGTGTCAAGCGCAGGGCTTTTCACCTGTAGACTGCGGGGTTACGGAAGTGCTTTCCTCCCTTCAGGAGCTACTGGATAAGGGCAGGTCCCCTTCCACGCTCAAAGTATACGTGGCGGCCATAGCAACGTTTGCAAAACCGGTGTCTGGCCAGTCACTAGGAAAGAGCGACTTAGTCGTGCGTTTCCTTAGAGGAGCTCGGAGGCTAAACCCTCCCAGGCCCCCTTCAGTCCCGACATGGGACCTTTCCACGGTCTTGGAGGCCATGAAAGATGCCCCATTCGAGCCAATCCAGTCGTCAGACATGAAACACTTGTCTTTCAAGACAGCGTTTCTTATGGCTCTCGCTTCAGTGAAGCGCGTAGGGGACTTGCAAGCGCTCTCAGTAAGCGCGTCATGCATGGAGTTTGGACCTAATGACTCAAAGGTCATACTCAAACCGAAGCACGGCTATGTGCCGAAATCCCTCAACACACCGTTCAGGGCCCAGGTGATTTCCCTGTCTGCCCTTCCGGTTCTCAATGAGGAGAAGGACGCGAGTCTCCTTTGCCCTGTCAGGGCACTAAGGGCTTATGTGTCCCGCTCGTCTGGTTTCAGACAGACTGAGCAGCTTTTCGTTTCGTTTGGCGGCCGTGCTAAGGGACTTGCCGCTTCGAAACAGAGCCTATCCAGATGGATAGTCGGTGCCATAGCGCTGGCTTACACTTCTAAGGGCCTACAGTGCCCTTTGGGTGTTAGAGCGCACTCCACAAGAGGCATGGCCTCCTCGTGGGCATGGTCTAGCGGGGTTACCCTGCAAGATATTTGTATGGCCGCGGGCTGGGCCTCGCCGTCTACATTTATAAAATACTATAACTTGGAGGTTCCCGCCTTACAAGCTAAGCTTTTGGCGGTATAAAATTCAGTGCTATCTGCCCGCTGTGCGGCTCGGATACTGAGTTTGACCTGCGTATTGCTCACTGACCGGTACAGCAGCTCATTAAAATGTTGACACACTTGTGGCCACCCAGTTCAGGCTGAATGTTCACCCTGACGGTATGGTCTATTTGTCACATGATTAGCTCCTTTCGGATGCTATTTACAGGGAATGATGCTTCTAGCCTCTCTTCCCTCACTCTCTGTGAGTGTATGGTGATTATGCACTATATGCGCCCCGGGCTTCGGCCCCTGGGACTTTGGTGTTGGATCCCTACCAGCACGGCGTGTTGCATTGTGTTCCCCATAGCGTAAGATATTACGCAGTACGAGAGATACTCTCGTAAGAGAACGTACTCGGTTACTAACGTAACCTCGGTTCTCTCTAGAGAGGGAACGAGTACTGCGTATCTTGCCGTGCTTGGAATACGCTCTGGTTCGCTTCGGCGATGAAAACCAACGTAAGAGCAGCTATCGAGCCTGGTTATAGGGCGAGACCACGCCCTTTCTGGCGGGACGTGACTATATGGGCGCGAAAGGCCCCCATTCGTCGTGACGTCACGCAGAGCCACTCTCGATAGGCTGCTGCTGTTGCCGCAGGGCAGCCAATAGGCGCGCGAGCTGTCTCGCCTATGTCTGCTTGCTGCCGCAAAGCGTTTTACATTAATAAAAAATTAAGGATAATTTTTGGCTTCAAAATCTCGTGGAAAAGAGTTTTCCCCAAAGCGTAAGATATTACGCAGTACTCGTTCCCTCTCTAGAGAGAACCGAGGTTACGTTAGTAACCGAGTACGTTTGCATACCAAGCACCACCTGCATGCTGCTTATGGGTTTGTATTTTGTTTTATTACCATTTTTTTATTATTAATTACTACGAGTGTTCAATACGGGCAACACACATTCAAATTTAAAGTCTGAGGAAAAGTGTTGATAGAAAAAGGTGGTTGCTGAATACCCCCTTCAAAGATGTGTATGCTTACATGATCAGTAGAAATACAAATTGTATAGTGACGATTTAAACAACTATGTTTAAAGGGATAGTTCACTTTAAAATGAAAATTCTGTCATCATTTACTCACCCTCAATTTGTTTCAAACCTGTATGAGTTTCTTTCTTCTGCTGAACACAAAGATATTTTGAAGAATGTCAGTAACCAAACCATTAACTGAAGCCATTGACTTCCATAGTATTTTTTTTTTCCTACTATGGAAGTCAATGGCTCCAGTTAACGGTTTGGTTACTGACACTTTTCAAAATATCTTCCTTTGTGATCAGCAGAAGAAATAAATTCATACAGGTTTGAAACAACTTGAGGGTGAGTAAATAATGAAAGAATTTTAATTTTAAAGTGAACTACCCATTTAAAGCAGTTTTCTGAAGTGATCGTGTAATGTAATATCTTTATGATTGTAATATCATTTTGTAATATCTTTTTTGTTTAAGGTGGTGGACAATCAGGATTGCTGTCATTCAAGAAGTTATTATTGACCACATCTCTACCCCATTGAGGCAGTGAGCTACAAAATACCTGAAGAAAATGCAACTACAATTTTTCCTGGAGTTCATATAAAGGTAAGCAACACATTTTTAATTAAATGATTTATAGATTGTTATTGTGTTTCTGTTTATTTAGTTGAAAATAATTAAACATATTATAATGTATAGTTGAGCAGACAAGCTAACATGACATGCAATTGGAGTCCACTGAAAACAAAAGTCTTAGCATTGTATATACAGTGTTTGAATTTGAAAGGATGGCATTAGGGATGGCTGATTATTTATAGTTGATAATTTTACGAACGTAAAATACTGTACAATTGTTTTCCTCAACCTGGTCTGCATGATATTTTGTAGTTAATTTTCCTTCATTTAATTTCTTGTGTAGCTAAAATATATATTTTTTTTCTTCATATCCAACTTTTTCAATTCAATTCAAGTTTATTTGTATAGCGCTTTTCACAATACACATTGTCTCAAAGCAGCTTTACAGAAAGTGCATTTCAGAAATGTACAAAGAAAAATACAGTTAGTTAATCATGTATAAATTTAGGCATAACATATCGCCGGTGTTTAGTCGTCTCTTCACAGGCGTCGAGTCGTCTCTCCACAGGCGTTTAGTCGTCTCTCCACCGGCGTTTAGTCGTCTCTCCACAGGTGTTGGGGCATCTGAAGTCTCCGTGAGAGGCTGGATACAAACTGGAGCTGACGAACGCTATTTACCTCGGGACTAGCGTCCCGAGATAACAGCAGAAAGACAGATGGGAAATAATTAGCATAGCTGATGTTCATAATATTAATGCATTCGAACTGATTCAGAAGTAGTATAAAAGGTAAGCATTAAGTGAATGCTTGGTTAAAGAGATGCGTCTTTAATCTAGTTTTAAACTGGGACAGCGAGTCTGAGTCTCGAACAATATCAGGAAGGCTATTCCAGAGTTTAGGAGATAAATGTGAGAACGCCCTCCCTCCTTTAGTAGACTTAGATATCCTAGGAACGACCAGAAGCCTCGAATTTTGTGATCTTAAAGAGCGCGATGGATTGTAGGGCGATAGAAGGTCTGTTAAATACACAGGAGCTAAACCATTTAGAGCTTTATAAGTCAATAGTAATACTTTGTAATTGATACGGAACTTAATAGGTAACCAGTGTAGAGATGATAAAATTGGTGTTATATGATCATATTTTCTTGATCTAGTAAGAACTCTAGCGGCTGCATTTTGCACTAACTGTAGCTTGTTTATTGAGGATGCAGGACAACCAGCTAATAAAGCATTACAGTAATCTAGTCTCGAGGTCATGAATGCATGAACTAACTTTTCTGCATCTGAAACAGATAACATGTTACGTAGCTTAGCAATGTTTCTAAGGTGGAAAAAGGCTGTTCTTGTAACATATGAAATATGATTTTCGAAAGTCAAGTTGCGGTCTAGCATAACACCCAGGTCCTTTACTGTAGTGGATAAAGTAACAGGACATCCTTCTAAATTAAAGTTGTATTGTAAGGGATTTTGTGGGTAGTTTTTTGGACCAATAAGTAATACCTCCGTTTTATCTGAATTTAATAGCAGGAAATTACACGTCATCCAGCATTTTATATCTTTTAGACACTCTGTCAAGTTAGATAAGTTAGTGTTTTCATCTGGTCGTGATGAGATATATAATTGAGTGTCATCAGCATAACAGTGAAAATTAATTCCATGTTTTCTTATAATATTACCAAGTGGCAGCATATATATTGAGAATAGCAGAGGGCCTAGGACAGATCCTTGCGGCACTCCATAGTCTACTGATGTTATCTTTGATTTTTCCCCATTTAAACAGACGAAATGGTAACGGTCTGATAAGTACGATCTAAACCAGCTTAATGCCTGTCCCTGAACACCAGTGTAGTTTTGTAGTCGATCTAAGAGTATTTTATGATCTATAGTGTCGAACGCAGCACTAAGATCAAGTAGAACTAGTATTGAGATACAGCCTTGGTCAGAGGCTAAGAGTAAATCATTTGTAATTTTAACTAGCGCAGTTTCTGTGCTATGATGCGGTCTGAATCCCGACTGAAATTTTTCGTAGATATCATTTTCTTGCAAGAAAGAGTATAATTGAGCGGACACAATTTTTTCTAGTATTTTAGACATAAATGGAAGATTTGAGATGGGTCTGTAATTTGCTAGGTTATTTGGATCTAATTGCGGTTTCTTAATGAGAGGTTTTATTACTGCCAGCTTGAATATTTTTGGAACGTGACCTAAAAATAAAGACGAGTTAATAATATTGAGAAGAGGCTCTTCCACTACAGGTAACACTTCTTTAAGTAGTTTAGTGGGTATTGGATCTAATAAACATGTTGTTGGTTTAGATGCAATGATAAGTTTATTTAGCTCTTCCTGTCCTATAGTTGTAAAGCGGTTTAGTTGTTCTAGAGGGGCCATAATTGAGGCTGAGTCATAAGACACCATAGAGGATTGTACATTTACAATTGTGTTTCGGATGCTTTCTATTTTCTCATTGAAGTAATTCATAAAATCATTACTACTATATTGTAACGGAATATTTTGCTCTGGAGATGTCTGATTATTTGTTAGTCTAGCCACGGTGTTAAATAAAAACCTTGGATTATTTTGGTTATTTTCAATTAGTTTGCGGATATGCTCAGCCCTGGCTGATTTTAGAGCCCTTTTATAACGTGACATACTGTCTTTCCACGCGATTCTGAAGACCTCTAAATTAGTTCGTTTCCATTTACGCTCTAAGTTACGAGTTTCTCTCTTGATAGCATGCGTAGCACTGTTGTACCATGGTGTTTTAGTTTTCTCTCTAACCTTTTTTAATCTAATTGGTGCAACAATATCTAGTGTACTAGAGAAAATGTTGCTCATACTGCTAGTCATTTCCTCTAGTTCATCTGTTTGTTTGGGTTCACTGAGCAGCTGAGATAGATCAGGTAAGCTATTTGAGAATCTATCTATAGTGGTTGGAAGGATTGTTCTGCCTCGTCTATAACGTGGTGCAACATGACAAATTTCAGCAGTGCGTATTATGCAAGTTACCATGTAATGATCAGTGAGATCGTCACTTTGCGGTATAATATCTATATCGGTTGGATCGGTTCCATATGAAATAATTAAATCTAGTGTATGATTTAGACGATGAGTGGGACCACTGACGTTTTGCTTCACCCCAAAAGAGTTTAATAGATCTGTAAACGCAGCCCCTAACGCATCATTTGTATTATCTACGTGTATGTTAAAGTCGCCAACAATTATTGCTTTATCGACATTGACCAATAGGTCTGAGAGAAAGTCTGCAAAATCTTTTAGGAAATCAGCATATGGCCCTGGAGGTCTATATACGGTAGCCATGGCTAGAGATAATAAGGATTTCTTTCTTACATCTAAGAGCGTAACATTTAGCACAAGTACTTCAAACGAATTAAACCTATGACAAGTTTTCTGAGTAACATTAAGAATATCTCTATAGATTGTTGCAACACCGCCGCCACGACCGATCAGACGGGGCTCATGCTTATAACAGTATCCTGGTGGAGTAGACTCATTTAGACCGAAATAATCATTTGGTTTAAGCCAGGTTTCAGTAAGGCACAGAACATCGAAATTATTATCTGTGACCATTTCATTTACAACAACCGCCTTAGGTGTGAGCGATCTAATGTTTAGAAGACCTAGCTTTAGAAATTGTTTTTGTTCACTGATATTTAGATTTTCTGGTTTAATTACAATAATATTCTTGCTAGATCTTACAGTAGATTTGTTGTTTGGCTTCACTAAGCGAGGAATAGACACAGTTTCTATATAATGTTCTACATTGGTACTTATATCAATTAAGTTGGGACAGCAAAGACTATGATTTGGACTTTGACTTACTAGTCAGATGGTGTGTAGCGTCTTGGAGATGTTGTCCGACAGAACAGCCGCTCCGACTCTGCTGGGGTGCAGACCATCAGGACGGAAGAGCCTAGGTCGCTCCCAAAACAGATTCCAATTATTTACAAAGAGCAGTTTCTGTTCATTACACCATGACATTAACCATTCATTTAAAGCAAATAATCTACTAAACCTTTCTTGTCCAAGTCGGTACGTGGGAAGCGGTCCAGACACGACGATCGTTGCTCTAGGCGATGTGCTGCGTACCGTCTCGATCAGGCTCCTGTAGTCCTTCTTCAGAACCTCCGTCTGCCGCAGCCTGATGTCATTCGTCCCCGCGTGCAGCACGACAGCTCCGACGCGCTCGTCACCGTTCAGGATCTCGGGAACCTGCGCAGCGACATCAAGAACACGAGCACCAGGAAAGCAGTGAGTGCGCACCTTACCTTTACCCGAGGTAGCACGGACATGGCAGACCATGGAAGTGCCGATGATCACGGCGTCGTCGCGTTCCGACTCGCGAAGAGGGGAGAAGCGGTTCCGGGTGGAGATCTCGAAGACCGGGAGGGGGGGAGAGGTTCTTGCTCTGGTCCTGGCTCGTGTCGTGACCCAGGGTGCAGGAGTGATTGAAGGCAGAGATGATCGCGTCCTCCTGGGCAGAGAAACGCACGGAGTAGACGAAGTCGGAGTCAAAGTCACAAAGTTACTAACCACTGACTTGTGAGCATCGGCGCGTGATGTTTCAAGCGCTGATCGCCGATCTCGCAGCTCGGCTTGCTTCTCCAGCAGAACACGAATCTGCTTCTCCACCGACTCCAGCTCCAATCGTACCGAAATCAGCTCGAATGTGTCCTCACCTGCACTCAGAGGTAACGTTAGACACACATCCGATATGTTCGCCATTATAACAGATGAACAGTAAATTAGTAGTAATAGTAATAAGTAAAGCAATCCGATTGTTTTTTTTTTTTTTTTTTTTTTTTTATAAGGAATAGTATCGAGGATAAGTTCACATGATATAAAAATAGAAAGTGCCTGTTTACAATTGAGTGGTAAAGAAGAAAATCAAGGATTAATGAATCAATTCGATGGAGCTCCAAACACAAACACAGACCGCACGCGCATGTGCTTATGCCCCGTTGATGCAGGCTCTAAGCACAATCAACGTGTGTCTGTACTTTCAGAGAAGCTTTCAGAGAAACGGGTCTAAAGTGAGACGCTCGAGGCCACGCGTGAAATGCTAGCGGGCTAAAGGCTAGTAGCCGAGATTCGGAAAGTCTTTTCTGTGCTGAAATCCTGAACGAAGGCCGAAAAGACTGAGATGAAGGAAACCAAATGTCTACACATTCCTTCAAGACTGCTGAAGTTCCTGTATGAACAACTTTGAAAAACAATGTAAAGTATTAGCTTTTGTCAAATCTCAAAATGAGACTTTAACTGAACATACCGATCACTCCTTCATCTAGGCGATAGACCGGGATCAGCACTTCCTCATCAAACAGATCCAGGATAATCTACCTGATGAACATCTACGTCCAGCCCTGAACCCTCTACCTGTGTCGGCACGGAGAGAACAACGACAACCTGGAGGAACAGCTGGGCCGTGATGCAGGCCTCTCGCCGCGAGACAGACAGGTACGGTTAACCGCAGACAGAACCATTACAGTACACGGTAACTAAATTTGAAACATCATGATGGTTTGGCCACATACTGTTCTCTCCCCTTTGTAGTTTTTGGTGGCTAAACCCAAGTTTGCAGTCCTACCAGGACCTGGTCCAATCAGTCCGGTGACTCTGAAGAATTGACTACACATTTCTTGGTGAGTGAGTTTTTCCCACCTAGAATCTTTGTTTTCTTTGTTTTGACACATTCTGTATGTCAGTAATAGTGTTTTGTATTTCTTTTACAGCCTTCATCTTACCTGAAGACAAGAAGAATACACTTTTCCCTTTTGTGTTTTTTTTTCCTTTTATATTTTAGTTTTCATGGAATTGTTGTAGATCTATAAGTAAATAAAAATATTTTTTAATCACAGAAGATTTGTTTGAAATGTTTTCAACAAGAGTTATCATTACACTGTTAACTAACAGAAAAGTAACAATTCTATTTGCTGTAGGTATATTGCCTAAATTTATCTGTTTTATTTTTACTGTAGGAAATCCATTTTAGGTTTGATGGAAGTGTCCGTAAATGGTAAAGAAAAAGTCAGGTAAATCTACGGAAATATCTGATAGGGTTTACGGAATTGTCCGTACAATAACGCAAACATTTACGGAAAATACGGAATTTTCCATTTTAGGTTTAACGGAAATGTCCGTCAATGGTACAGAAAAACTCATATAAATCTACGGAAATATCCGTTTTGAGGTTTACGGAAGTGCCCGTACAATAACGGAAAAAGTGCTGGTAATTAATTACCAGCACTTTTTCCGTTTTTTAACGGAATTTTTTTTAACAGTGCAGGTATTAGAATAAACATAGTAACTTACAAGTTGCTGGCATATGTATGTGTGTGTGTGTGTGTGTATTTGTAAACATTTTAATGCTCTTAATAATGTAAGTAATGTCGAATAAAGGCTGGATTAAAGCACTTAAAGGGTAACTCCACTGGGAAGAGGAATGTATATTTAATATTGGTCATTTATATTGTAGAAATGTGAAATTATTTTTGAAATTGAAGCATTCTAGACTGAGAAAAGGCAGAAAATGTTTTCTTTTACTCATGTGGCTGAAAGACAACAACTCCCAGAATGCACTTGCTTTGCTGCCCTTACGAGGCCACTCCCAAACCACGCCTACCGGTTACAGGCGGCAGAATCCGAAAAATGGATACAACTAGGCTTGCTTTGATACATCGTGACTCTATACATCGTGAATTAGTTGATACATTTCCATTTGAAATGGTGCTAAATTGCGTTGTACCGAGATGTACTAGCCTAATAACACAACTTACACTTTCACATTAAAAATATGATGGCAAGGCAGGACCATGTCAACAGAGTAGCTTAGTAGCTCTGCATAATAACTGTTTTCTTCCAATTGAAATTACTATTTCTCTAAGCTAATACATTCTCACATAAAGAACGTAAATACATAAAACAAAGAATAAATACAGAAATAAAAATACAGAATAAACAAAACATAAATACAACAGATAAATGTTATGTTCCAGGCTGTGCAGAGGAGGTGAGGACTTTTCATACACTTCCCACAGAAAAGAAATGTCAACAGGCGTGGTTGATGTGTATCTATAATCGGATACCGCAACAGTTTAATTCAAAGTTGTTAGTTTGCTCTGCCCATTTCACCACAGACTTATTTTCCAACCTGGGACAATATCAAGCAGGCTTCTCTCAGTGAATAAATTATATACAGAAATAGATCAAAGAACAATCTTTCCACACAGCGCGAGTTTATCTGGACACTTGCCAAACTCGTTATGAAATCAATGACGCTGTTACACTGCACCATGAAGCTCTTACTGTATTTACATCATCGTGTTTGCATTGGTGAAAGCATTAGAGAGAGTGCAGAAACTGCGTTGCAATGATAAGATCTTCAGTCTTGTGATCAACAGACTGTCATCTGCTCAATGCTCATCACGGCAACATTTTATGTGATGGAAATAGATTAAAATACTTTATAAACATCTCACGATTCGTTCATCTTGATAGCTGTAATAGTAAAAACATTTAATTGCTGTAGTAAAAGTATTCGAGAGAGTTTCTCGCATAATACGTAGCTATTTCATATGCAAGCATGTCAGCCGATCACAGCAGTGGCCGGTTCTCACAGCAGACACGCCCCTTCAAACAGAGTTTTCAAATCAGAGGCTAAAATCAGGCTAGGAAAAATGCCTTTTATTTCTAAATTATGACTATTTTTGATCTAAAAAACACTATGAGGGCAACCCAGGAAACATTATAAAATAATAAAATAACCCAATTCTAGGGCACCTTTAATGGTGAGACAGGAGTGATGATCAGTGGATTTGAGTTTTTACCTTTATCATTAAGGCATGGGCTGAAATATGGATAGAGTTTCTCAGTGAAAGTCTGACCAGTGAAAGAGTAGATATGAGATCTGGACTCCACGTCATAAAAAGAGACCAGACCCTCCTCATAATCCACAAACACACCAACCTTCTCAGGTTTCACTCTCAGAGATAAAGAGACAGATGGATAATCACAAGCTTTATAATGATTCTCATTCCTCAGAATCACAATCCAGACTCCATTCTTAGGACTCAGTGTGATCGCCCCCTTCCTCTTAATGGATTCTCTGATCACTCCTAAATCCCACTGAGTCTTTCCCTTCGCCTGCACCTCATAGTAAAATCTCCCTGAACTGAATCCCTGCTTTGCCAGAACAGAACAAGCCACATCAAATCTCTTTGGGTTTTCTGGGACGTCCTGCCAAACGTCTCCATGACTGATTTGTTTTCCATCATTAGACAGGATGAGATATGGATTCGCTGTATCAGGATCCAGAGTCAAATCCACTGAGAGAGATCAGACATTATCAATCAACTTCAGAACAAACCTTTTCAGATACAGTATATAATACAGATTATAAACAATGTATTGTAAGTGTATTAAAGAAAATGGTGTCAGTCACACTGTACCTGCAAACTTCTGCACAAACTTCAACCCTGTGAACACAGATGACAATATAATGATGAATTAATTATATCAGTAATTTCAGATTAACAGTGAGTTTCTCTCTACTGGCAGCATCAGTGGCATGAGAACATTTCACTAATAAAACCAAGAGATACACTTTCCTCATTTTTTAATGAAACTTTAATAGTTTAGAGGCTTGAATTGAGGAACCGATTAAGCAGATTCATTTGAATGAATTTGCTGATTTATTTTAAGATAATTAGTTCAATTATGCAGTTTTATTTAGAGAGACCCTTGTTAGTTCCCAGCATGCTTTGCATATGGCTGGAAATGGAGAGTCAATTTTGAAATGAAGTGTTATTTTATGTGTTTTTGAGTGAAGGGAAACATCTGTTAATGTTTAATGTTCAGTGTTTGACATGTGAAAGAGTTTATGTTATGTTTGATCGTTTCCATTGTGCAGAAGAGTAGAGCTTATAGGTTGTGAAAAACGGCATGTACTAATAATATATTGCTTTGTTCAATAGCTTTGCTAATACCAGTGCAGTAACAAGTGTGTTCCTTTTGCTGTTGTAAGAAAAAATGATGCGGAGGTCGAAGATCTCAAAAATGAAGTTTATTACAGCATCGCAGTGGCAAGGGACACGAAGCACCTTGGGTTCACCGGCGTCAGAATGAACCCTGAACTCATCCCAGCGCAAACATTTTAAACCGTATCCCCCGTCTTTCCCCTCAGCATGTAAATGAAGCTCTCTCTTAAAGGTGCTATGTGGAACTTTTCTACTAAAATTAATCCTTTTTTTATTGCCTGTGTGTGAAGGGGTTGTAATCACACATTACAATGATCCACTTGTCGAGTTTTGCTATTACCTCTGAAGGCCAATATTCATATTTATATGTGAAGTGCTAGACGGGGCCTTTCGAACGAGCCCACCCCCGAGGTCCAACTCGCCCGGCTCCCCGAGTTATAGCCGTTCGAAATCGGGGGTCCCAGCGAACGGCGATCCGATAGGGGGCGTCCCCGAGGACCGCCACTCTAGCGTTCGGGCAAGGGTCCCCCTGGGACCTCCTCCCCCGAATTTGAGCTCTCTGGATCTTTGCGTTCCAGAGATACGAGCGATTTCTTCTGAGATCGTGACGTCACCGGCGTCCGCAATTTTGCAGCGCGCCCGATGGTTTTCTGCTAATATCTCCGCAAAAACACCACCAAAAACTATGGAACTTATATGGTTCTTTTCAGCTCGACTAGATGGTCCCAACGAGCTAGGTGCTCCCCGAATCCGTCTAGTATTCGCCGAGATATTTGCGTAATAGACGGTATTGTCTATGAGTACAAGCACGAGCGCTCTTATAAAAATTGGTTGCAATCTGAAACATCACCGCTAGAGGCCGCTAATTGTTACATAGAGCACCTTTAAATGTAAATTGAGAATAACAAATTCGTCTTCTCTCTCAGCGTGGAGCTGAAAATCTTAAATGTAAGAACGGCCAAATGTTTAAGGTGATGACATCTCTTTGAAGCTCCCTAATCAAGATGGTTCTTGAATACCCACTGTCATTCCCACGCTATAGGTAATAAACGTGACTCTGTGATACTTTTAAGATTGTAAGGAATTAATTATATGATAAATAAGCTCTTTTAAGTGAAGGAACATTTCAATATATCTATATTGGAGTGGAAGTTGGATCGGAGCAGACTATAATTTCTTACACTGTCAAATACAATGCAATTCAACATAAAAAAAATCAAGCCTTAAAAACTACTCTAAAATATCATGTGTAATATTTGTACTTTTTTTTTTAATTAGCATGTAACAATTTTTTACAGTGATTTGAATTAGTGTTTGTTCATGAATAGTTACATCATATCACTTACATGTCTCTAAAGTAAGTTAAAGTAATACTTAAAGTAATACTGCAATAACTGGTTATGGCCTCAGTTAAAGTTTGGATATAATTTTACATATGTTTAGTAAGTGTTTTATCATACCAGTCTAATGCTAACGTCTCAGGTTACTATTGTAACCATAGTTCCCTGAGAACAGGGAACGAGACGATGCGTCGAAACGCTGCGGGAACGCCTTCTGCGTGAATGCGTCTGAAGCATCTATGCCAACTAGTCCAATGGAAAAAGGGAATGAGCGTCACGGGCGGGTGACGTCATGACCAGGAAAGGATAAGAGCACTTCCGCTGCTCGCCGGCATTAGCTTCGACAGTGCCGAAGCAAGCCGATCGCAGGGACGCCAGAAGTATGGCAGGGGGACGCATCGTCTCGTTCCCTGTTCTCAGGGAACTATGGTTACAATAGTAACCTGAGACGTTCCCTTATCGAAAAGGGAACTTCGAGATGCGTCGAAACGCTGCGGGAACGAGAATACCCAATGCGCCATAATTCAAGTACCTGAGTGTCAGACTGTTCAGCTAAGCACTAAGCACCTGAGAACCTGGGGCAGCATCCAGGTCCAGGCTGTAAAACCTCACGAATGTGAGCGGAGAGGACCAGCCCGCCGCATCACAAACGTCATGGAGAGAAACCCCATGCAGCAAGGCTTTAGAAGCCGCCATACTCCTGGTAGAATGAGCTCGGACCACCAAAGGACAAGGCTGGCCCGAGTACTCATAAGCAAGTGAAATAGCCTCGACTATCCACTTACTGACTGACTGTTTTGAAGCAGGAAGACCTTTTTTAGGTGATCCAAAGCAAATAAATAGTTGATTGGACTTCCTGATTGAGGATGTCCGATGTACATATGTGTCCAATGCTCGCACTGGACACAACAAGTGCAGTCTTTCCTGGTCCGCAGTTGCAAACGGAGGAGGACAGAAAGCCTGCAGCACGATAGGCCTCGGAGTCAAGGTCGGCACCTTAGGGACGTATCCCTGTTTTGGATAAAGGAACGCCTTGACCATCCCCGGTGCAAATTCAAGGCAGGTGGGGGAGACCGAAAGAGCCTGAAGGTCACCAACTCTCTTGAGGGACGAAATAGCTAGGAGAAAGATGGTCTTAAGAGTAAGGAACTTCTCTGAGACCGAATCTAAGGGCTCGAATGGAGCCCTAGATAGGCCTACTAGAACTACAGTCAAATCCCAAGCTGGCATCTTAGTGCGAATTGCAGGCCTCAGCCTCAAAGTGCCACGAAGGAAACGTGTAATCAGGGGGTCTCGACCCAAAGATATACCTCCCACCATGGTATGGTAAGCCGCAATGGCTGCCACGTAAACTTTTAGTGTGGAAGGACATAAACCTGACACAAAGCGCTCCTGCAGGAACTCGATTACTGTGTTGACAGAACAATTAACCGGATCCCACTGATGTCGGTGACACCATAAGGAGAAAACTCTCCATTTAAGCGCATACAGTTTCCTCGTAGCTGGAGCTCTGGAGCTTAGGATGGTCTCAACAGCCTCAGCTGAAAGACCACTATCTACAAGTTGGGCCCCCTCAGAGGCCAAACCCAAAGATTCCATATCTCTGGCCGAGGGTGAAATATTGTGCCCCCGGCCTGAAACAGAAGGTCCCTCCTCAAAGGGATCTCCAATGGAGGCCCGTCTAGCAGAAGGATCAGGTCCGCAAACCAGATCCGACTTGGCCAGCGTGGTGCTACTAGCAGCAGGCTTATCCCACACTGACGGACCCGCTCCAGAACTCCTGGGAGCAGAGCAACAGGGGGAAAGGCGTACAGACGTAGCCTCGGCCACGTCTGCACCATGGCATCCAGCCCCAGGGGGGCCGGGTGAGTAAGTGAATACCAGAGGGGACAGTGCGTCGTGTTGTGAGACGCGAACAGGTCCACCTCTGCTCTGCCATATGCCTCCCAGATTTTCTCCACCGCCTCGGGGTGGAGTCTCCAGTCCCCTGGCCTCAGCTCCTGCCTCGACAGGATGTCTGCTCCTATATTCTGGTCCCCAGGAATATACACTGCCCTCAGGGAGAGTACCTTCCCCAGGGACCACAGGAGGATCTGGTGCGCCAGTTTGCAAAGCGGACGCGACCTCAGACCCCCCTGGCGGTTCAGATAAGAGACCACTGATGTGTTGTCTGTTCGAACGAGCACATGATGGCCTCTTAGGTCCGGAAGGAAATGTCTCAACGCATTGAAGACAGCCATCACCTCCAGGCAATTGATGTGCCACGAAAGATGATGGCTTTTCCACAGACCCTGAACCGAGCGGCCTTCCATTACCGCTCCCCAGCCGGTGAGGGAAGCATCTGTCGAGATAGTAGCTCGATGGCAAAGAGCTCCCAACACCGGGCCCTGGGTTAAGAACCAGTGTTTCCTCCATATCTCTAAGGCACGAAGGCATCGCCGCGTAACCTTGATCATACGGAGTGGGTTTCCCCTCGGGGAGAACCCTCTGGTCCTGAGCCACCACTGTAAAGGCCTCATGTACAGCAGGCCAAAAGGTATCACGTTGGACGCTGCTGCCAGTAGACCCAACAGTTTCTCGAACTGTTTTACAGTGCGTGACTGACCTAGCTTTAGCTCTTTGGTGGCTGCCAGGATAACAGCTACACGAACGGGCGATAGGCTGGCCCTCATCGTCACTGAATCCCATACCACACCAAGGAAAGTGGTTCTCAATACTGGAGAAAGCACACTCTTCTTGGTATTGAGCATCAACCCCAACATCTGCATAAGAGCGAGAACGACACCTCGGTGCCGAACCGCCAACTGCTCCGATTCCGCAGAATCAGCCAGTCACCGATGTAGTTCAGAATACGTACGCCCTGAAGCCCAAGGGGGCTAGAGCTGTATCCACGCATTTCGTGAACGTGCGGGGTGATAAAGCTAGACCGAAAGGAAGAACCCGATATTGGTATTCTTTGCCCCCGAAAGAAAACCCTAGGAACTTCCTGTGCTGAGGGAGGATGGAGATATGGAAGTATGCATCCTTTAGATCTATCGTGACAAACCAGTCCTCGGATCTGATTTGGGTCACGATCTGCTTGAGGGTCAGCATCTTGAACTTGAGTTTCTGAACTGACCGATTCAACAGGCGAAGATCTAAAATGGGATGCAACCCTCCATCCTTTTTTGGAACAATGAAATAACGGCTGTAAAAACCCGACTCTCGGTCGGGTGAGTACACCTGTTCTATAGCCTCTTTTGCTAACAGGGCCCTTACTTCTTGCTCCATTACCAGAGCCTGCTCGGGATGCACCACTGTGGGTAGCACCCCGCTGTAACGAGGAGGACGAGAGCCAAACTGGATTCTGTATCCTTTCTCTACAATCTGCAGGACCCAATGAGAAATATTCGGCAGAAGCTTCCACGCTGCCAGAAAATTTACTAAGGGAACCAGCCTCTCGAGGCTGGTCTCTGGTGTTACTGAGAGAGCCAAATCTGGAGCCTGAAACATACCGGCAGGAACTACCTGACCTGACTGCTCTAAAACCCCCCTCAGAGGGCGCGAAACCGATGCTGTGCCGCAGCATAGCACCAGCGACTCGCTGGAGACCACTGCGCCCTGAAGCACCAGAGGTGGCAGGGTTGGCAGGAGGGTCTCGTGAGGACCCCGAAGTGGAACGGGCACCGTATAATGAGGTGAACACCGCTCCACTCCGGTCTGGGCTGTCCTCACAGGCCTGATGCCTAAGCATCAGGCCTTTTTTTTTTGAACCGAAGCTTTCTTCGCCTGAAGAACGGTCCTCAGATCCGGCTTAGGCTTAGGCGACTTCGGTTGAGAGGGTTGCGTCTGTCTCCAGTATCTACATGGAGGAACACGAGACGCAGCACTCTCTTTCTGTGCACATAATATGATGAACTCGACGGCTGGGGCTGCTCACGCCCAGCAGCCCCAGGGGGGCTGGACACAGCGAGGGAGAAACCTTATTATATATATTTTTTTATATATATATATCTTTTATCACCTAACAACGACCGCATGGAATGCATCGCCGAAGAGACCCGAAGGCTCAAATTTCGCTATATCCAGAACCCCAGCAGATCGGCCTGATAAGCCTGGAGCATTATAATATAGATTTCTATAAACATTCTCCAGCTGACCTGCTGCCGTATAAGCTTTACCCATAAAACCAAAGTAGTTCTGCTTAAACCTACGCGCTGCCTCGGCAAACGCGAGATCCCAGCCACAGAATCTTATTTTTGCAAAATACACTCGAAATCTAAGCGGTGACTCGGCAAACGCGAGATCCGAGCTAGATTCTGATTACAACATTAAACCTACACGCTGCCTCGGCAAACGCGAGATTCTTTAGTATAGGCTTATGAGCAAAGCAGAGACTTAAATGATGATACTAGACCAGGTGAAAAAATAGCATTTTCCTATTTTTATTTCTGTTCAGCCTGGGGCATCATATCATAACCGTAATCTTTCAACCCTCTAATCTTGAATAAACATTTAACACGAGGGCTGAAAGTAGTGATAAATACGGTTTATTCCATAATTTAAATATCCAGTGTGTAAATCAGGGAAAAAATGGAAGCCTCGTGGTGGAGATAATGTGATAGAAATAAGAAAACGCTCGTCAAGTTTCTTAGGACGAGCGTTCCTTTTTCTCAGCTGGCCATTAAATATTTAATTTACTAACAGCACGGGACAAAACCTCCACCAGTTCATCATATACTGGAAAAATAGATGGCGAATCTAATTCAACAGTGTGTGTGCTTGCTTTCACTTTCAATATTCTCAACACAAACCTCCTCGGAGGAAGAATATGAAGGAAAAAAGGGCTCTCTCTCCCCGAGCGGAAGAAACCGCAGAGCGTGCTTCCAACACCGGGGAGATAGAGCTGGATCTTCCGGGTAAGGAAGAAGAAAAGGCCCTCGGACCGTTCTCCCACCCCTCCAAAAGATCCTTTTGCGATCTCCAGGAATGCATTCTCCGCGCCGCCTCGGCAAACGCGGGTCCTGCATCCCGTGAGAATCGCGAGCCTGCCACTATCATACAGAGTGACAGGCGAGAGCAGAGCATGCTAATCTGGTAGTTTCACTTTCACAATGTTAGCACTCAGCATGCTCTTACTCTCAAACAAAATTACACAAAGCTGTGTGTGTCCCCACCCGTTTAAATAAACGCGGGCAGGGAGGAACACACTGTTTGTACATTTGTTTCGCCATAACGATACCAACAATATTGCAACAGACAACAATAAATAGACAGGGACAGTTTGACACAGATCGCTTGCTGAGGCACAGAAGCTAATGCCGGCGAGCAGCGGAAGTGCTCTTATCCTTTCCTGGTCATGACGTCACCCGCCCGTGACGCTCATTCCCTTTTTCCATTGGACTAGTTGGCATAGATGCTTCAGACGCATTCACGCAGAAGGCGTTCCCGCAGCGTTTCGACGCATCTCGAAGTTCCCTTTTCGATAAGGGAACATGGCAAGTTTAAGTTATGTTATTATATTTGTCAAACAGAGTGTCTTTTGCAGACTGAGATAAAATAATTGTGATGATCACCAACTTTTTATTCAACATAATATTTCTTGAAAAATTTAATTTCTAAGTTAATAACAAAAAAACACAAAACATCTATACACTGTATTTGATATTCACATACCAGTTTGACTGAGTTTTTCATTAAGAGTATCATGAGTTTTCTTCAGTTGAGCCAGAGCTCTTTTCATAGAGTTCACATTCACATCAGAGTCAATCCTGATCTCAGTCCAGTTCTTGGTGTGTGGACGACTGTACAGGGATGAGCTCATCTACAGCAGGAGAGAGAGAAGACTGTTAAATATGAGCATTATTTTTAATACAGGAAATTCAATGTTTTACACAAGAGCTTTCTAACACAGTTGAGGCAAGACCTCTGTATGAATATGGATGGAGATGACCGTACTTCCTCTAGTTGAATGATTACATGAAGAATTGCTTATATTTTCTGTATTAAAACATTTCTGAAATATTTAAATATACAAATGAAGCATTGTCTAATTGAATATGGTCTGATTTGATTAAATATCCAGAACAGAAATCTGAATATTGAATAAAGCCAGGTTCAACATTCTTGTTTGATTTTGTTGATATATTAGAGTCGAGATAAAGGTTTTTTACTGAGGGGATTTTGGATTTTTGTTTATTCCATAAATCAGAAAATAACAGACAGAAAAAAATATTTTTTCATCATGTTTTTAGGAATAAGATGTTGTATAAATCAGGTGAATGATATATGAACAACCCCCTCAATAAAAACCTTTAGAATATAGACAGGAATAAAAAAGTTTATGTTGTGTGTAAAGCTGCAGACGTGGAGATTTCTGACTGAGGGTTATTTTAGTTAAAGAGGCTATATGCGTTTTTCTGAAATTTAAACTCGCGACTGACACCTGTGGCCAAAAAACAGAACTGCTCAGGGTTGCCAGGTCTGCACAAGAAAATCAGCCCAAATGCTCATCAAAACTAACCCAATCACGGCCAAAAATAGTCAAATAGCGTTCCCGGGTGTTTCCCCAATAACAATCATGTTCCGGTGAGTAAAACAATCGCGTCAACCCGTGCACTACACAAACAACCCGCGGAAACAGTGCAGGCATACGGACCTGGCAACACTGCTCGCAGCGCTCGTACGTGCGTGCACACTTCACAAGTCATCTGCTGTCAACATTATGTTTACAGAGGTAAGAACAGTCAAATACATTTATTGTTTGAGATAAGTTTGCGAGTGTAGGCTACTTGCTGACTAGCGGTGGTGGCAGAGTGATCTGAAACGTTTAACATGAACGCTTGTCGTCACATCCGCAGACAGCGCGGGAAAAATCCGACCCGACAGAAAATAGGAAAAATAGGATACAGGCTTATAGGTGCACCTACTGTGAGCGGACAAGGTGTCAGTATGCTCAACAGGAGATGTTTGAGTCATAAATGGTCAAATAAAAAGGCTATTGTTACGTTTATTTTGGGGGAAAAGTTCCATATAGTCCCTTTAACTGAAACTAAAACCACACACACACACACACACACACACACACACACACACACACACACACACACACACACACACACACACACACACCCCACACACACACCCCTGGTTTCCCCCACAATACAAAGACAGCAACATTTCTCATTTTCCATAAGTGTAACATGACGTCCTGAAATAACTGAAACTACAACCTTCAATAAAAATTAATAAAAACTATAAACATTTATAACATAACATTTTTTATACAAATTTCAAAAAAACAACAACATTATTAAAACTTTAAATAAAATGAAAGTGGAAAATATAAAATAAAATAACTACTTAGGAGAAAAGCGTAATGGCAGACAGCTGAACGCAATCAGTTATCAAGGAGACTAACGAAGGAAGGACGTTGGCAACATGCAGATATGTTTCCTGCTGAGGAGCCAAGACTGACCTCGGCGTTTCAGCGGAAAAGACGGTAGAAAGACGTAAAGTCTCCGATCCCTACTCAGGTTACATACGTAACCAAGACGTTCCCTTTCGTAGTCACTCCGAGTAACGACGAGTGATGACGAAATGGGGGTACCTGTCAGGGTTGCTGCAGGTAGCTGAAGACGAGGACAAGGGCTTCAATATAATAGATTTATTAAACAAACTTAAAACGTCCAAAAACAAACGAGAACAAAAGAACAGAACTCCAGGACTTCAGGGTTAACACACAACCATACATTGACGACGATCGACAAACACTGAGGGAAAACACAGGGCTTAAATGAACTGAACCAAACAAGATAATTAACTGAAAACAGGTGCAGAGAATTGAACACAAACGAGGAGCGGGAAAACTAACAGGACTAAACCAAAATCACAAAAGACAGGGGAAGACAAGATACAAAACAGAACTAAACACACTGAAACGTGACAGTACCTCCCCCCTCCCCGAAGGCGCGTCCTCGCGCCGTATAATATCCAAAGGGGTGGGAGGGTGGGCGCCCTGGAGGCTGACGAGGGCATGGTGCAGGTCCAGGAAGCCTCCAGGGCGGAGCAGGCTGTGGGCGTGGCCACGACGGTGCAGGCTGTGGGCGTGGTCACGACGGTGCAGGCTGTGGGCGTGGTCACGACGGTGCAGGCTGTGGGCGTGGCCATGGTGGAGCAGGCTGTGGGCGTGGCCACGGCGGTGCAGGCTGTGGGCGTGGCCACGGCGGTGCAGGTTGTGGGCGTGGCCACGACGGTGCAGGCTGTGGGCGTGGCCACGACGGTGCAGGCTGTGGGCGTGGCCACGGTGGAGCAGGCTGTGGGCGTGGCCATGGCGGAGCAGGCTGTGGGCGTGGCCATGGCGGAGCAGGCTGTGGGCGTGGGACCCTCGGGTGGCCATGGCGGTGAGGACCCTTCAGGTGGCCACGGCGGTGAAGACCCTTCAGGTGGCCGTGCTGGTGAGGACCCTTCGGGCGGCCGTGGTGGTGAAGACCCTTCAGGTGGCCACGGCGGTGAAGACCCTTCAGGTGGCCACGGCGGTGAGGACCCTTCAGGTGGCCACGGCGGTGAAGACCCATCAGGTGGCCACGGCGGTGTTATTTTTTCGGGCCTCCGTGGATCTTTGGCCGGCCACGGCGAAGGCGTATAGCCCCCCCCCCCAAAAATTTTCTTGGGGAGAAGGACAGGTTCAGGAACGGGAATAGACTTGACATCTACGGGCGCTGGGTCAACGGGGTCTGGGTCAACGTGCTCTGGGTCTGGGTCAACGGGCTCTGGGTCTGGGTCAACGGGCTCTGGGTCTGGGTCAACGGGCTCTGGCGCTGGGTCAACGGGCTCTGGCGCTGGGTCTGGGTCAACGGGTTCTGGCTCTGGGTCAACGGGCTCTGGCTCTGGGTCAACGGGCTCTGGCTCTGGCGCTGGGTCAACGGGCTCTGGCTCTGGCGCTGGGTCAACGGGCTCTGGCGCTGGGTCAACGGGCTCTGGCTCTGGCGTTGGGTCAACGGGCTCTGGCTCTGGCGCATAATGGGACTCGGAACTGGACGGGGCCAGCACATCATGGGACTCGGAACTGGACGGGGCCAGCACATCAGGGGACTCGAAACTGGACGGGGCCAGCACATCAGGGGACTCTGAACTGGACGGGGCCAGCACATCAGGGGACTTGGGGCTGGATTCATGCTCTGGCGGGCTTGCAACGGTCTCTGGTTGGACGGTCTCTGGCTGGACGGTCTCTGGCTGGACGGTCTCTGGCTGGACGGTCTCTGGCTGGATGTGGCTGACGTGAACCCCAGCCTCGGCAGCCATCTTTTTGGCTAATCGCACTGATATCAGCGGGGGATCAGTCACACTGGATATCATCCAGGGAAGTCCAGGGACAGATCTGGTGGCAGGGCTGATGCGATGTGCAGGCTCTGGCGGGCAGGCGATGGGCTCAGGCTCTGGCGGGCAGATGATGGGCTCTGGCGTTAGCGTGCAGGTGATGGGCTCTGGCGTTAGCGTGCAGGTGATGGGCTCAGGCGCTGGCGTGCAGGTGATGGGCTCAGGGGCTGGCGGGCTTGGAACTGGCTGGAGTGGGAGATCTTCCACGAGGTATGTGGATCCACATGCCCACAGTGTGTGATCCACAAACTCCAAAAAGGACATATTGAGGTCCTTCACCAGAATTAACTGGGCTAGCGGGTCCTTCAGACCACCCCAGAAACTCTTAGTCAGCTCTTTTTCTTCCAGCGTCACATCATCATAGAGTTCTAAATAGAGCCCCGCATACTCTTCGAGTGAGCGCTCCTCTTGGAAGAGGATTGGGTTTTCGAAGGGGCTCACCTCTTTGTTTTTCCTCCTTCGGCCCATTTTTAGATGAAGGTCGATCGTTCTGTCAGGGTTGCTGCAGGTAGCTGAAGACGAGGACAAGGGCTTCAATATAATAGATTTATTAAACAAACTTAAAACGTCCAAAAACAAACGAGAACAAAAGAACAGAACTCCAGGACTTCAGGGTTAACACACAACCATACATTGACGACGATCGACAAACACTGAGGGAAAACACAGGGCTTAAATGAACTGAACCAAACAAGATAATTAACTGAAAACAGGTGCAGAGAATTGAACACAAACGAGGAGCGGGAAAACTAACAGGACTAAACCAAAATCACAAAAGACAGGGGAAGACAAGATACAAAACAGAACTAAACACACTGAAACGTGACAGTACCAGTCTAATCACGCAAGACAGAGAACTTAGACACAGGAATACCAAGGTACACTGGGAAGCATATCTCAGTGGAACTATGCAAACCATGCCCGCCCGAAGGGAGGTCTTAGGAATACACGTATGACCCGTGAGGGGGTAGCATACGGAAGAACTCTGGTGTGTCCAGTCCGTAGGGTGGAATCTTTCAACTCCAGGGGAGGCAAGGTGGCTTGCAGAGGGAAAGACACATGCTCAAGGAGGCTTACAGTGGAAATACACATGTGGGGGTCACCCAGCAGGGGAACCATGCACATGGAGGCACCTAGCCAACTGCAAAAGCTGCCGGATAGTCCAGTCATTTTATGAAAAAAGGTTGAACAAATTGCAACAGAAGCAAACTCAACTGATTTTCTATCCTCAATATGTCCTGAGTAAGAAAAGAAAAAAGCCCCGAAGAATCCCACTAGGGGAAAGTTACGAAAAAGACCCACATATAGCCTATTTATTGGCCTATTCATTATTTTTCTTACGTGAATAGGGTAAGAATTTCTGCTCGTCTCGAAAATACTCAATGACAGTCAGAGAAATCAAGCTTACAGGAGTGAAGAGGACTCTTGGCTCCAAAGCAAAAACATATCTGCATGTTGCCAGCGTCCTTCCTTATATACCCATGAGGTGGGGCGGAGCTACGCAAATTCCGCAGACCCAAAGCATTTCTTTGCCATTGGCTAGGTTTTTAATACTCGAAGGTGAGAGGCTTCTAAGCGAAACCCCCATTTTGTCGTCACTCGACGTAACTCGGAATGACTACGAAATGGAAATAGGATGCAATTAAGACTAAACTGAACTCAGGGTATTTTTACATTACACCATTTTCAGCTAAAATTTTTTTAAAAAATGTGGTTTGCCCGTTCATTTACATGACGGCGTTTTGGGTTTCTGAAAATGCAAACGTTTAAAACTGGGATTCAAAGTACACGTTTTTAAAAATGGTCTCCGTGTAAACAATAAAAACGCAATCTCTGAAGATGATGATGTCATGCACATGCAGTATGACATGTTCAGTCTATAGTGTTTCATCGCCATCTACTGGCCTGGCAGCAGAATACAGGTCTTTCAGTCATTTTCACGGATCCGTGTGAATGGGGATCGTTTTGATAATGGTGTCGTCTGTATGCGAAAACTCAAAGGACAAACTTCTCCATTTTAAGCATATCGGTGTCGTGTAAATGTGCTCTCAAGCACAAGAAACACATGCAGGCATCCGTCTCCACACCCCACAGAGTGAATATGTGGGAAAGTCCTCCCTTCACAATTTATTACTTCCCTTCACCCATTCTTTCTTTCACCTAGTTCAATCAGAATGATTACATGAAAAATGCAATGTTCTGTCAATGCAAGTGAATTGACAGCACTGTTTGGTCTCTGAAAATGAAATGTTCTGAATGTACTGAAATGTTTCAGTGTGATTGGTACAATGGTCTCATGTCCAGAGAAACAGACCAAAAGCTACAAGTTATAGAGTTTAGAAATACTTGCTTACAATGGAGGGAGAGTCCTTCACCAGGGTCTTTCATGCAAATGACCTTCTGTCCTCAATAAGGTCTAAACTACCCAAGTCTGGGATCTTGATTGCAAATTCCAATTGTTGGTTCGTGTCTCCATTTGGAGGATGTTTTGTCTTGGTCTGAGTATTTAAAGAAATGTTGAAAAAGGCTCAGGGTGATTCTGTATCTGATCAGCCCGCAATGCTGAAGCTCTTCCATACACTCAGCATTATGTATCTTTCAGATGTCAGTCAGGTATGCATATTTTACCCTTTATTTCTGAGCATTTTGTGTTGTTTTGTATTGATTGACATAATTATGTAAATGGCGTTATAGATTTACCTGAGATTATTGAATCTAGTAGATTATGTTGTATCCATGTTTCCGCTAATCTGTGTCCAGGGTTGAGTACATACTAGTTCCCTTTCGTTCGTCACTCCGAGTTCCGTCGGATGACGACGAATGGGGTTTCGCTTAGAAAGCCTATCGACTTCGAGTATACAAAACGAGCCAATGGCAAAGAAATGCCATGGGTCTGCGGAATTTGCATGACGTAACTCCGCCCCACTTCGTGGGTATAAAAGGAGGAAGTCCAGCAACATGCAGATATGTTTTCGCTTCGGAGCCAAGAGTATTTCTTCACTCCACAGTCATCTCTGACTTCACTCTACGAGACGAGCCTTTCTCTCCGGTGTTGGTGTGATGGCGATCTGCGGCGAGTTCACAGTGCCTGCTGTTCTGTGCAGTGATCTGCCAGTGTGTGTGTGTCTCCCCGCCCGCTTCAACATCGCAGAGTTTTCTCTCCTCTCACAAAAGAGCTCGCACGCGGCACGTCTTTTTAAAGACGGTTCGCCCGTGCATTTCTAAAAATAGGTTGCAGCGGACTGGTATCGGACTCTGATGGGCACGAGCGCTGTCTAGTGTGTTGGGCTATTGATCATGCTTGAACAGCGCTCGTGGATGACTCATGTTCTCTCTGGGAATGTGATCATCGCATCATATAGGTCGAGACTCGGTGAACTCGCAAGAGTGAGAGTCCCCTCTTCCACCCCCCGTTTTTTTCGGCTGGTGGCCAGGGTGACCTGAGGGTGTTGGTCTGGAACAAGGACGCCGACTTTGTAAAAAGAGTCCACGACCCCAGCCCCCCTCTTCAATGACGGTGCCCGCTAGTGAACTGATGATTCCACGAGTCTACCCTCGGGTGGCCCGTGCGTTTTCATTTGAAGCTACAGAGGATGATGCTGTGTGTGCAGCAGCATCACTAGGCGGCCATGCTTTCCTGGGACGATTGGTTTTGGGTGAGGCCACCGACCCGCGTCCATGGCAAACCCCAATATCTTTCCTCCCGGACGTGCATGATGAGATCTCGAAGTCCTGGTAGACCCCCTGGTCTTCTCGGGATCGCTCGTTGGTCTCACCCGCCTTTCCTCCCCTCACTGGCAGCTGCCCATGGGTACACTGGGGTCCCCCCGGTTGAACGCTCTGTTGCGATGCTGCTGTGTCCTCAGAGTGCTTCCCGGCGCAATCCTAAGCACCCGTCCGAAGCCTGTAGTTTTTTCGTCTACACTGGCGAAATGTGGCCGTCCGCTCAGATCCCTCAGTCTGCCCACCGCCGAAGGCGCCCTCCCATGGTTCCAACCCCCCCGTTCACCAGAAATGGGCTGGCTCTGGAAGACCGTAGGGAAGACGCCACAGCCCTCTCCAGCCCCGCTCCTCGCTAAACGCCAGGCTAAGCGGCGCTCCTGAGACGGGCTGCTCTGGGATGATGTTCGTTTCTTAGGAGATGGTAGCAGGACCACTCCTTCCCCCGGTGGAGGGCCGGGGGAGAATCTTTTGTTCTCCACTTCCCGCTGCTCACCCACGGGTGGGCAGTACCCTAATGTGGTTAAAGAAAGAAACGAACCTTCTTCCCTGAGCTCACAGAGTTCTCGGACGACACAGAGTGCCGCCCACAAGCCACGCTCTGCTCGTCCCCCTCTGTCCCAGAGGCGGTTGACACGGCGGGTCGTCCACGGACCGCCTCAGCCCTGTCCCCCTCTGTCGCCAGACCCCCGACAGAGCAGGCCCCCGTGGAACGCTGGTCCTTCCCTGGCCTCCTCTGTCCGGGCGCGGAGCCTAACTGTGCCCCCAAACCGGGCCGCTATGCCACCCACGTCCGGGCCAGTTACTCCGCTTCGCTGCCCCTCCGGGGGGACGCCTGTGGTCCGCATGACCCCGCTGGTTCAGTACCTGGGAGCCTGGCTAGAGCTTCCCCGTCTGTCCCGCTGGGTCGCCCGCACCGTCAGGTTCGGCTATGCGATTCAGTTCGCATTGTCTCCTCCCCGCTTCAGGGGAGTCCGCTCCACTCTGGTCGGTGGCAATGCCCCTATCATGAGAGCCGAGATTGCCACCCTGCTGGCGAAGGGTGCAATTGAGACTGTCCCTCCAGCCGAGATGAGGTCCGGCTTCTACAGCCCTTACTTCATTGTCCCCAAGAAAACCGGTGGGTTACGACCGGTCCTGGACTTGCGTGTGCTGAATCGCTCCTTACACAGGATGCCGTTCAAGATGCTCACTGCCAAACGCATTTTCGAATGCGTGCGGCCCCAGGATTGGTTTGCAGCAATCGACCTGAAGGACGCCTACTTTATGTCTCCGTTCTTCCTCGACACAGACCGTTCCTCCGGTTTGCTTTCGAGGGGCAGGCATACCAGTACGCGGTTCTCCCTTTCGGGCTAGCCCTGTCTCCTCGCGTCTTCACGAAGATCGCCGAGGTAGCCCTTGTTCCCCTTCGGGTTCACGGGGTTCGCATCCTGAACTATCTCGACGACTGGCTATCCTAGCTCACTGTTGAGACCAGGTTTGCGAACACAGGGACCTTGTGCTCCGGCACCTAGCTCGCTTGGGCCTTCGGGTCAACTGGGAAAAGAGCAAACTTTGCCCCATGCAGAGGATCTCTTTTCTCGGTATGGACATCAACTCGGTCGCCATGTCCACGCATCTTACGAGCGAGCGCGCGCAGTCACTGCTGACTTGTCTGAGACAGTTCCAAAGACAAGAGTGCGGTTCCACTGAAACTTTTTCAGAGGCTCCTGGAGCATATGGCATCTGCACCCGCGGCAACGCCGCGCGGATTGCTTCATATGAGACCGCTTCAGCTTTGGCTTCGCGACCGAGTCCCGAGGTGGGCATGGCAACACGGCATCTCCGGGTACCAGTTACTCCGGCCTGCCGTCACTACTCAACCCGTGGGCGAACCTCAGTTTTCTACGGGCCCAAGTGCCCCTAGAACGAGCTTCCCGGCATGTTGTTGCCTCAACAGATGCCACCACGGGCTGGGGCGCCATGTGCAATGGACATGCTGTCACACTCTCATGTTGAGCAGAAATGCTCCTGGAAAATTCAGTGATTATCACACTCAGGTGTTGAGCAGAAATGCCCCTGAAAGTTCAGTGAATTTCTTCACACTTAGGTGTTGAGCAAAGTTGCTCCTGAAGCTCGGTGATACTCGCATGTAGTGTTGCAGTATGGCATGTCTATTGCCTCAAGTTGCTGGCCGTACGCCTTGCCCCGCACCGCTTTCGAGTGCTGCTCTGGGGTCAACACCGTCCGATCAGACAATACCGCCAGTGGCGTACATCAACCATCAAGGTGGTCTACGCTCGCGCCGTATGTCGCAACTCGCTCGCCACCTCCTCATATGGAGTCAGAAGCATCTGAGGTCCCTTCGTGCTATTTACATTCCCGGAGCCCTGAACTGTGCAGCCGACGAGCTCTCACGGTTTCAGCCCCTCCCTGGCGAATGGCGACTCCATCCCCGGACGGTTCAGCTGATTTGGGACCAGTTCGGCGACGCACAGATAGATCTGTTTGCCTCCCACGACTCGACCCACTGCGCCCTGTATTATTCCCTGACCGAGGGCACACTCGGCACGGATGCACTGGCGCCCTTTAGGCCGCCGCGTTAGGGAAGGGGTCCGCAAACGGCTTAAAAGGTAGTCCCCGGTAGGAGGTTAGCGGACCGCCGCGCGCCGCCCCCTAGATGATTTTTGGGGGCCCGGCCGAGGGCGCCCGGCCCGACAGGGGGCCCGACGGGGCGGGCCGGAGGCGTCGCCTCGGGCCCGGGGGCCTCGGGGGCCCCGCGGGAGCCCGACGAAATTCGGCCCCCTCGCCCGCAGTACGGGCATCGGCCACGGGGGGGCGACTCCCCGACCGCCCGCAGCCTATTCGACGCGCGCCGAACAGGTTGGGGGCGGGCGTCCACGGAGCGCACGCGCGTCCCCCTGACCGCCTTTTCGCGAAATTCCCTGACCGCGCCCACCGACCACGGGGCGCCCGTTCGTCCCACCTGTGACCTGTCCACAGCCTGGGACCGCCCCCTGACCACGCCCACTGACACGAACAGCCTATTCATCCCCCTGACCGCCTACGTGACCCCGAACGGCCTATTCGTCCACGGCCAATCTGAGTGACGGCCCGGGGCCCCGCCCACTGACACGAACGGCCTATTCGTCCCCCTGACCGCCTACGTGACCCCGAACGGCCTTTTCGTCCACGGTCAATCTAAGTGACGGCCCGTGGCCCCGCCCACTGACCATCAACGGCCTATTCGTCCCCCTGACAGCCTATTTGACCCCGAACGGCCTGTTCGTCCACGGTCAATCTAAGTGACGGCCCGTGGCCCTGCCCACTGACCATCAACAGCCTATTCGTCCCCCTGACAGCCTACGTGACCCCGAACGGCCTGTTCGTCCACGGTCAATCTAAGTGACGGCCCGTGGCCCTGCCCACTGACCATCAACAGCCTATTCGTCCCCCTTACAGCCTATGTGACCACGAACGGCCTGTTCGTCCACGGTCAATCTAAGTGACGGCCCGTGGCCCTGCCCACTGACCATCAACAGCCTATTCGTCTCACTGACCGCTTATGTGACCACGAATGGCCTGTGCGTCCACGGTCAATCTAAGTGATGGCCCGTGGCCCTGCCCACTGACCATCAACAGCCTATTCGTCCCACTGACCGCCTATGTGACCACGAATGGCCTGTGCGTCCACGGTCAATCTAAGTGACGGCCCGTGGCTCTGCCCACTGACCGTGAACAGCCTTTTTGTCCCACTGACCGCCTATGTGACCACGAATGGCCTGTGCGTCCACGGTCAATCTAAGTGATGGCCCGTGGCCCTGCCCACTGACCATCAACAGCCTATTCGTCCCACTGACCGCCTATGTGACCACGAATGGCCTGTGCGTCCACGGTCAATCTAAGTGACGGCCCGTGGCTCTGCCCACTGACCGTGAACAGCCTTTTTGTCCCACTGACCACCTATGTGACCACGAATGGCCTGTGCGTCCACGGTCAATCTAAGTGATGGCCCGTGGCCCTGCCCACTGACCATCAACAGCCTATTCGTCCCACTGACCGCCTATGTGACCACGAATGGCCTGTGCGTCCACGGTCAATCTAAGTGACAGCCCGTGGCTCTGCCCACTGACCGTGAACAGCCTTTTCGTCAAACTGACCGCATATGTGAGATGTTGTCATGTGCTTTGCTTCAAAGGCGCCGTTGAGCTCACCAGAGGCCTGTGTCATCACTGTGTCTGCTGTGCTAAAATGTCTGTATTTAACTCAAATCTCAAGCTTTCTTTCTGCTTTTTGCATCAAATTAACCAGTGAGTCCTGCACTTATTAGTGGTAAGACTGATTAATCTGTGTCTGGTCAGAGAGGGCAAGACACCGGCTCCAACTCTGCTGTGAATGTCATCTTCCGCCTGTAATTTCACACCAAAATGTCTTTTATTCAGCCAATTCTTGAGACAGTGTCATGTGTTTTGCTTCAAAATAAAGCTGAGTATGTGTCCTTTCATAACCCAACACTTATTTGACTGTATCATGTTCATAGAGCGAAAGAGAGGTCATCAGGTTAGCTGACCTCTTGTCGTGGTGAAAATCTGGGAGCACTTTTCCAGTTTTCAACTTTGATTCTCCTATTAAAATGAATGCATCTCAGTCAGTGTGTATGCTACAGACAAGTTTTGCACATCAGGTGGGATGCTGTTTCTGACTTAGACATTTTCAGCCAGTGAATCCCCGTAAGGCACTGAGGATTTCAACACATGTGTTGAAATCCTCAGTGCCTTACGGGGATTCACCGGCTTAAAATTTCTAAGTCAGAAACAGCATCCCACTTGCAACTTATTTAACTGTGCCCCTGTGCGCTGTCCGTGGACAGCATGATTTTATGCTAATTTTGCACAATTATTGGGTGAAATGTCCATCAGTGTGTTGTATGGTGTCCCCTGGGTGGTGGTCAGTAGGTTTGACCACAAATAACCCCTTTCTTTATGAAATATGGCCTTTTAATGCAGTGTCCACGGGGAGCCTACAGGCGCTCCGCCAAATAAGTTGCAGGTGGGATGCTGTTTTTGACTTAGACATTTTCAGCCAGTGAATCCCCGTAAGGCACTGAGGATTTCAACACATGTGTTGAAATCCTCAGTGCCTTACGGGGATTCACCGGCTTAAAATTTCTAAGACAGAAAGAGCATCCCACCTGCAACTTATTTGACGGTGCCCCTGTGAGCTGTTCGTGGACAGCATGATTTTATGCTAATTTTGCACAAGGTTAGCTGACCTCTTGCAGTGGTGAAAATCTGGGAGTACTTTTCCAGTTTTCAACTTTGATTCTCCTATTAAAATGAATGCATCTCAGTCAGCCAGTGAATCCCCGTAAGGCACTGAGGATTTCAACACATGTGTTGAAATCCTCAGTGCCTTACGGGGATTCACCGGCTTAAAATTTCTAAGACAGAAAGAGCATCCCACCTGCAACTTATTTGACGGTGCCCCTGTGAGCTGTTCGTGGACAGCATGATTTTATGCTAATTTTGCACAAGGTTAGCTGACCTCTTGCAGTGGTGAAAATCTGGGAGTACTTTTCCAGTTTTCAACTTTGATTCTCCTATTAAAATGAATGCATCTCAGTCAGTGTTAGCTGACCTCTTGCCATGGTGAACATTTGGGAGCACTTTTCAGCTTTTCAACTTTGATTCTCCTGTTAAAATGAATGCATTTCATTCAGTGTTCATGCTACAGACATGTTTTGCTCATCTGTTTAAAGCTTGGGACCTGCACTTTAATGTGTTTCTATTCAACCCACTGACTTTTGGTCAAACTGACCGCATATGTGACCACGAATGGCCTGTGCGTCCACGGTCAATCTAAGTGACAGCCCGTGGCTCTGCCCACTGACCGTGAACAGCCTTTTTGTCCCACTGACCGCCTATGTGACCACGAATGGCCTGTGCGTCCACGGTCAATCTAAGTGACGGCCCGTGGCTCTGCCCACTGACCATGAACAGCCTATTCGTCCCACTGACCGCCTATTTGACAACGAATAACCTATGCGTCCATGGTCAATCTAAGTGACAGCCCGTGGCTCTGCCCACTGACCAAGAACAGCCTATTCGTCCCACTGACCGCCTATGTGACCACGAAAAGCCTATGCATCCACGGTCAATCTAAGTGACAGCTCGTGGCCCTGCCCACTGACCAAGAACAGCCTATTCGTCCCACTGACCGCCTATCTGACCACGAACTGCCTGTTCGTCCACGGTCAATCTAAGTGACAGCCAGTGGCCCTGCACACTGACCATGAACAGCCTTTTCGTACAGATGGGCAAAGTAAGGGCCCACCTGTAACTTATTTGACGGGACCCCCTTTGTGCTGTCCGTGGTCAATGCATTAATAGGTCATAACTCGTAATTAAAAATGTTTTATTGCTTAAAACATGCACTAGAGTGCACAGGTAGGACAATCAAGCATGTTGGGTACTTTACAGCCATTAATTATTTATTATTAGTCTAAAAATGGTCTGTCCACAGACAGCCTATTTGGACCCTGTCAAATAAGTTACAGGTGGGCAAAGTAAGGGCCCACCTGTAACTTATTTGACGGGACCCCTTTGTGCTGTCCGTGGTCAATGCATTAATGGGTCATAATTCATAATTACATTGATTTTATGAGGTGAAACCTACTGTACATCACACAGGGGCACAATACAACACACTGATGTACATTACATCCATTAATTATGTATTATTAGCCTAAAAATGGACTATCCACAGACAGCCTATTTGGACCCTGTCACATAAGTTACAGGTGGGATCTTTTTCATATTTTTGATGTCATGATTGATAAAAATGATTAAAAATGGTTAAATATCAATTTTAGGTTAATCTTTGGCCCCCCCTGAGTGATGTCCAGTCTTCAGAACCCCGAAATTCCACTGTCCACGAACAGCCTACAATTTTGAATGGGATAAGTTGCAGGTGGTACGTCCAGATCTCAGCCTCTGGACAGAATTTGGAGATGAAACCTGCACTCCTGTGCTCATCTGGACATGCCCTGCCCATGCTGTGAATTTCAAAGAGATTGGAGAAACTTGAAAATCTGACCCAAAAAATCTCAAAGGGGTACCCCTTTGAGATTTTTTGGGTGGAATTTTCAAGTTTCTCCAAACTCCCTGAAATTCACAGCACTGTCTGGGCACAACCAGATTAGAGCAGGAGCGCAGGTTTCAGCTCCAAATTCTGTCCAGAGGCTGAGATCTGGACGTTCCATGTACAATCTATCCCATTCAAAAATGTAGGCTGTTCATGGACAGTGGAATTTCGGGGTTCTGAAGGCTGCAAATCACTCAGGGGGGCCCAAAGATGAACCTAAAATTGATATTTAATCAATTTTATTCATTTTTATCAACCATGACATCAAATTATAAAACAGCATCCCACCTGTAACTTATTTGACGGAACCCCTTTGTGCTGTCCGTGGTCAATGCATTAATGGGTCATAATTCATAATTACAGTGGTTTTATGAGGTGAAACCTACTGTACACCACACAGGGGACACAGCACAACACACTGGTGTACATTACAGCAATTAATTATTTATTATTAGCCTAAGAATGGGCTGTCCATAGACAGCCTATTTGGACCCTGTCAAATAAGTTACAGGTGGGCTAAGTAAGGGCCCACCTGTAACTTATTTGACAGGGTCCAAATAGGCTGTCTATGGACCATCCATTAATGGGTCACATTTAATAATCAAAGTGGTTTTATGAGGTGAAACCTACTGTAAACCACACAGGGGACACAGCACAACACACTGGTGTACATTACAGCAATTAATTATTTATTATTAGCCTAGGAATGGGCTGTCCATAGACAGCCTATTTGGACCCTGTCAAATAAGTTACAGGGTGGATGCTCTTCTTCGACTTAGGTTTTGGGAGCGAGTGGATTCTGAGGAACTTTGGGTTCGGGAGTGTGGATTCTGAGGAATTTTGGGTCTGGTGTTCTTATACTTGCAATTTATCAGGTGAAACCTACTCTACACCACACAGAGGACACAGCACTACACACTGGTGTTCATTACAGCCATTAATTATACATAATTTGCATAATATTCAACTGTCCAAAGACAGCCTATTTGGACCCTGTTGAATAAGTTACAGGTGGGCAAAGTAAGGGCCCACCTGTAACTTATTTGACGGGACCCCTTTGTGCTGTCCGTGGTCAATGCATTAATGGGTCATAATTCATAATTACATTGATTTTATGAGGTGAAACCTACTGTACATCACACAGGGGCCACAATACAACACACTGATGTACATTACATCCATTAATTATGTATTATTAGCCTAAAAATGGACTATCCACAGACAGCCTATTTGGACCCTGTCACATAAGTTACAGGTGGGATCTTTTTCATATTTTTGATGTCATGATTGATAAAAATGATTAAAAATGATTAAATATCAATTTTAGGTTAATCTTTGGGCCCCCCTGAGTGATGTCCAGTCTTCAGAACCCCGAAATTCCACTGTCCACGAACAGCCTACATTTTTGAATGGGATAAGTTGCAGGTGGTACGTCCAGATCTCAGCCTCTGGACAGAATTTGGAGATGAAACCTGCCCTCCTGTGCTCACCTGGACATGCCCTGCCCATGGTGTGAATTTCAAAGAGATTGGAGAAACTTGAAAATCTGACCCAAAAAATCTCAAAGGGGTACCCCTTTGAGATTTTTTTTGTGGAATTTTCAAGTTTCTCCAAAGTCCCTGAAATTCACAGCACTGTCTGGGCACGGCCAGATTAGAGCAGGAGCGCAGGTTTCATCTCCAAATTCTGTCCAGAGGCTGAGATCTGGACGTTCCATGTACAATCTATCCCATTCAAAAATTTAGGCTGTTCATGGACAGTGGAATTTCGGGGTTCTGAAGGCTGCAAATCACTCAGGGGGGCCCAAAGATGAACCTAAAATTGATATTTAATCAATTTGATTCATTTTTATCAACCATGACATCAAAATATAAAACAGCATCCCACCTGTAACTTATTTGACGTAACCCCTTTGTGCTGTCCGTGGTCAATGCATTAATGGGTCATAATTCATGATTACAGTGGTTTTATGAGGTGAAACCTACTGTACACCACACAGGGGACACAGCACAACACACTGGTGTACATTACAGCAATTAATTATTTATTATTAGCCTAAGAATGGGCTGTCCATAGACAGCCTATTTGGACCCTGTCAAATAAGTTACAGGTGGGCAAAGTAAGGGCCCACCTGTAACTTATTTGACAGGGTCCAAATAGGCTGTCTATGGACCATCCATTAATGGGTCACATTTAATAATCAAAGTGGTTTTATGAGGTGAAACCTACTGTAAACCACACAGGGGACACAGCACAACACACTGGTGTACATTACAGCAATTAATTATTTATTATTAGCCTAAGAATGGGCTGTCCATAGACAGCCTATTTGGACCCTGTCAAATAAGTTACAGGTGGGCAAAGTAAGGGCCCACCTGTAACTTATTTGACAGGGTCCAAATAGGCTGTCTATGGACCATCCATTAATGGGTCACATTTAATAATCAACGTGGTTTTATGAGGTGAAACCTACTGTAAACCACACAGGGGACACAGCACAACACACTGGTGTACATTACAGCAATTAATTATTTATTATTAGCCTAAGAATGGGCTGTCCATAGACAGCCTATTTGGACCCTGTTGAATAAGTTACAGGTGGGCAAAGTAAGGGCCCATCTGTAACTTATTTGACGGGACCCCCTTTGTGCTGTCCGTGGTCAATGCATTAATGGGTCATAATTCATGATTACAGTGGTTTTATGAGGTGAAACCTACTGTACACCACACAGGGGACACAGCACAACACACTGGTGTACATTAATGCCATCAATTATGTATTATTAGCCTAAAAATGGACTGTCCACAGACAGCCTATTTGGACCCTGTCACATAAGTTACAGGTGGGATCTTTTTCATATTTTTGATGTCATGATTGATAAAAATGATTAAAAATGGTTAAATATCAATTTTAGGTTCATCTTTGGGCCCCCCTGAGTGATTTGCAGGCTTCAGAACCCCGAAATTCCACTGTCCACGAACAGCCTACATTTTTGAATGGGATAAGTTGCAGGTGGTACGTCCAGATCTCAGCCTCTGGACATAATTTAGAGATGAAACCTGCCCTCCTGTGCTCATCTGGACATGCCCTGCCCATGCTGTGAATTTCAAAGAGATTGGAGAAACTTGAAAATCTGACCCAAAAAATCTCAAAGGGGTACCCCTTTGAGATTTTTTGGGTGGAATTTTCAAGTTTCTCCAAACTCCCTGAAATTCACAGCACTGTCTGGGCACGACCAGATTAGAGCAGGAGCGCAGGTTTCATCTCCAAATTCTGTCCAGAGGCTGAGATCTGGACGTTCCATGTACAATCTATCCCATTCAAAAATGTAGGCTGTTCATGGACAGTGGAATTTCGGGGTTCTGAAGGCTGCAAATCACTCAGGGGGGCCCAAAGATGAACCTAAAATTGATATTTAATCAATTTGATTCATTTTTATCAACCATGACATCAAAATAAAAACAGCATCCCACCTGTAACTTATTTGACGTAACCCCTTTGTGCTGTCCGTGGTCAATGCATTAATGGGTCATAATTCATAATTACAGTGGTTTTATGAGGTGAAACCTACTGTACACCACACAGGGGACACAGCACAACACACTGGTGTACATTACAGCAATTAATTATTTATTATTAGCCTAAGAATGGGCTGTCCATAGACAGCCTATTTGGACCCTGTCAAATAAGTTACAGGTGGGCAAAGTAAGGGCCCACCTGTAACTTATTTGACAGGGTCCAAATAGGCTGTCTATGGACCATCCATTAATGGGTCACATTTAATAATCAAAGTGGTTTTATGAGGTGAAACCTACTGTACATCACACAGGGGCCACAATACAACACACTGATGTACATTACATCCATTAATTATGTATTATTAGCCTAAAAATGGACTATCCACAGACAGCCTATTTGGACCCTGTCACATAAGTTACAGGTGGGATCTTTTTCATATTTTTGATGTCATGATTGATAAAAATGATTAAAAATGGTTAAATATCAATTTTAGGTTCATCTTTGGGCCCCCCTGAGTGATGTCCAGTCTTCAGAACCCCGAAATTCCACTGTCCACGAACAGCCTACATTTTTGAATGGGATAGATTGTACATGGAACGTCCAGATCTCAGCCTCTGGACATAATTTGGAGATGAAACCTGCCCTCCTGTGCTCACCTGGACATGCCCTGCCCATGGTGTGAATTTCAAAGAGATTGGAGAAACTTGAAAATCTGACCCAAAAAATCTCAAAGGGGTACCCCTTTGAGATTTTTTGGGTGGAATTTTCAAGTTTCTCCAAACTCCCTGAAATTCACAGCACTGTCTGGGCACAACCAGATTACAGCAGGAGCGCAGGTTTCAGCTCAAAATTCTGTCCAGAGGCTGAGATCTGGACGTTCCACGTACAATCTATCCCATTCAAAAATTTAGGCTGTTCATGGACAGTGGAATTTCGGGGTTCTGAAGGCTGCAAATCTCTCAGGGGGGCCCAAAGATGAACCCATAATTGATATTTAATCAATTTTATTCATTTTTATCAACCATGACATCAAAATATAAAAACAGCATCCCACCTGTAACTTATTTGACGGGACCCCTTTGTGCTGTCCGTGGTCAATGCATTAATGGGTCACAATTCATAATTACAGTGGTTTTATGAGGTGAAACCTACTGTACACCACACATGGGACACAGCACAACACACTGATGTACATTACATCCATTATTTATTTATTATTAGCCTAAAAATGGTCTGTCCACAGACAGCCTATTTGGACCCTGTTGAATAAGTTACAGGTGGGCAAAGTAAGGGCCCACCTGTAACTTATTTGACGGGACCCCTTTGTGCTGTCCGTGGTCAATGCATTAATGGGTCATAATTCATAATTACAGTGGTTTTATGAGGTGAAACCTACTGTACACCACACAGGGGCCACAATAGAACACACTGATGTGCATCACAGCCATTAATTATGCATAATTTGCATAAAAATCTACTGTCCACAGATAGCCTATTTGAACCCTGTAATAAGTTACAGGTGGGATCTTTTTTATATTTTTGATGTCATGATTGATAAAAATGATTAAAATGGTTCAATATCAATTTTAGGTTCATCTTTGGGCCCCCCTGAGTGATTTGCAGGTCTTCAGAACCCCGAAATTCCACTGTCCACGAACAGCCTACATTTTTGAATGGGATAGTTGCAGTGGAACGTCCAGATCTCAGCCTCTGGACATAATTTGAGATGAAACCTGCCCTCCTGTGCTCATCTGGACATGCCCTGCCCATGGTGTGAATTTCAAAGAGATTGGAGAAACTTGAAAATCTGACCCAAAAAATCTCAAAGGGGTACCCCTTTGAGATTTTTTGGGTGGAATTTTCAAGTTTCTCCAAACTCCCTGAAATTCACAGCACTGTCTGGGCACAACCAGATTACAGCAGGAGCGCAGGTTTCAGCTCAAAATTCTGTCCAGAGGCTGAGATCTGGACGTTCCACGTACAATCTATCCCATTCAAAAATTTAGGCTGTTCATGGACAGTGGAATTTCGGGGTTCTGAAGGCTGCAAATCTCTCAGGGGGGCCCAAAGATGAACCCATAATTGATATTTAATCAATTTTATTCATTTTTATCAACCATGACATCAAAATATAAAACAGCATCCCACCTGTAACTTATTTGACGGAACCCCTTTGTGCTGTCCGTGGTCAATGCATTAATGGGTCACAATTCATATTACAGTGGTTTTATGAGGTGAAACCTACTGTACACCACACATGGGACACAGCACAACACACTGATGTACATTACATCCATTATTTATTTATTATTAGCCTAAAAATGGTCTGTCCACAGACAGCCTATTTGGACCCGTTGAATAAGTTACAGGTGGGCAAAGTAAGGGCCCACCTGTAACTTATTTGACGGGACCCCTTTGTGCTGTCCGTGGTCAATGCATTAATGGGTCATAATTCATATTACAGTGGTTTTATGAGGTGAAACCTACTGTACACCACACAGGGGACACTTAATTGCAACAAATCATCACATACTGGTGATAATTACAGCATATTTGATTATTATATATTAAATTATTCATATCAATTTTAGGTATTTGGGCCCCTGTTTTATTCACATCCACTGTCCACAGCCTTTATATTTGAGGTGGACCACTGTCAATAATTAAGAGTGGAACTGCCTCTTGCTTCGACATTATGGTTTTCAGGATGGGACTGACGAAAACGGTGGATTTTGAGTAAACTTTGGGTTGGCAGGAGGCGTTCAGCTCAATCTGTAGAGGGACTGTGCTTTTTGGGTTCTGAGGGGAGGATTTGGGGGTTCTTCTGGTGTTCTTGCCTGTTGTTAACTTGCCAATTATATTACAGGTTGAGAAACCTACTGTACACCACACAGGGGACACAGCACAACACACTGATGTACATTACATCCATTATTTATTTATTATTAGCCTAAAAATGGTCTGTCCACAGACAGCCTATTTGGACCCCGTTGAATAAGTTACAGGTGGGCAAAGTAAGGGCCCCTAACTTTCATGGTAAATAATCTTATGTTTGAGAGGCCGTACCCCCGTCTGTGCTGATCCTGGTGGCTATATGCATAATTAAGGGGTCATATTTCATATTCTACTTAGTTGGTTTTATTGTGGTTTTTTCAACACCTACTGTACACCACAGGACACAGCACAACACTTGTACATTACACCTCATGTAGACATAGTGTGTTACATCATAAGGGGACTCAACGGACTCCTGCATGTTAATGGTCATATTCATTACAGTGAGGTGAAAAGTCATTGAAGCTGATGTACATAATTGTTGCTACATAAAATCCAACTGTCCACGGACAGCATTTAGGGCACCCGTCAATTAGGTTGCAGGTGGGATGCTGTTTTTGACTGTAACGCACTTAACGGGGTACTACGGACCCCAGTCTTTGCGTACCGTCTGAGGGGCCCCTGAGGGGCCACAGATTTCAAATTGGAGCCATTTGGGGCTATTGGGACCTTCTGTGGGGATGTCCACCAAACGCCTATGAAAATGAATGGGATAAGTTGCACGTGTCAGTGGCTCCCGCGCGGCCCCCGGGGGTCCGAGGGGCCCCAAACTCGTCAAAAAGTTGCGTCACGTGGCCCTCTGCGACATACCGAGCGGGCTAGGTCGAGACATGCAAAGTGTGCATCATTAGCCTAAAAATGGACTGTCCACGGACAGCATTTAGGGCACCCGTCAATTAGGTTGCAGGTGGGATGCTGTTTTTGACTGTAACGCACTTAACGCGGTACTACGGACCCCAGTCTTTGGGTACCGTCTGAGGGGCCCCTGAGGGGCCACAGATTTCAAATTGGAGCCATTCGGGGCTATTGGGACCGTTCTGTGGGGATGTCCACCAAACGCCTATGAAAATGAATGGGATAAGTTGCACGTGTCAGTGGCTCCCGCGCGGCCCCCGGGGGTCCGAGGGGCCCCAAACTCGACAAAAAGTTGCGTCACGTGGCCCTCTGCGACATCCCGAGCGGGCTAGGTCGAGACATGCCAAGTTTATTTTTAACTATTTTTTATGCACCTCTCTGTCTCCCATTGATCTCTATGGGAGCATTTGCCAGCAAGGGTCAATTCAGCAGTTAGGATTGGAGGGCCTACTAGGCTCAGGAACCATCTAGAACCACGAAACTCTGGGGCCCGATCCGGGGGCCCATGGCGGTCGTCCGTGACGAATCTCGAGGTCCTGCGACCTTTTGACCCCATTGGGCGACTGTTTGTTTGACGTCCCACGTGCAACTTATTCCATGGGGCTGTTGGTGGCCAATTAGCGGAAAAAAGGTCAGAGGGACACGGAACTCTAGAACCCGTCCCAGGGGCCCGTGACGGGACGCGTGTGTCAGTTTCGGGCCGATCGGGCCCTTCCAACGAGCCGTTCTGCTGAAACCCACACTTAGAACCGATCTAGAACCACCAAATCCAGGATCTAGAACCGGGGGCCCCTGGACTGCCGCCGTGCCGAATTTGGGGTCGCTGCGACCTTTTGACCCCTTTGGGTGACTGTTTGTTTGACGTCCCACGTGCAACTTATTCCATGGGGCTGTTGGTGGCCAATTAGCGCGAAAAAAGGTCAGAGGGACACGGAACTCTAGAACCCGTCCCAGGGGCCCGTGACGGGACGCATACGTCAGTTTCGGGCCGATCGGACCTTTCTGTCCACCCTTTACCGAGCACATGGCCCAATCAATGGCGGCCCTCTTTCACACACAGAAAGACATATGCTCAGCAGAACCAAAGTGAGGAGATTTTTGCACTGCAAAAACACACACTTGGAACCGATCTAGAACCCTGCGATCCGGGATCTAGAACCGGGGGCCCCTCGACTACCAGGGCGGCGAATTTGGAGGCGGGGCGACCTTTCGACCCCTGTATTTCCGCCCTCCCACGTGCAACCTATTCAATGCAAACTTTAAAGGCGCTCCAGGCCAACGGGGTCTTTTTTCGGCCAAACGAGCAGTTTTGGACACGGAACTCTAGAACCCGTGCCAGGGGCCCGTGGCGGGACGCATAAGTCAGTTTCGGGCCGATCGGACCTTTCCAACGAGCCTTTTTGCTGAAACCCACACTTAGAACCGATCTAGAACCCCGCGACCCGTGATCTAGAACCGGGGGCCCCTGGACTACCGCCGTGTCGAATTTGGGGCCGCTGTGACCTTTCGACCCCTTTTGGCCCCTGTTTATGTGACGTCCCACGTGCAACTTATTCCATGGGGCTGTTGGTGGCCAATTAGCACGAAAAAAGGTCAGAGGGACACGGAACTCTAGAACCCGTCCCAGGGGCCCGTGACGGGACGCATACGTCAGTTTCGGGCCGATCGGACCTTTCTGTCACACGTCCACCAAACACCTGTGAAAATGAATGGGATAAGTCGCACGTGTCAGTGGCCCCTGTTCGGCCCCCTGAGGTCCCACGGGCCCCAAAACACTGCGTGCCGGGCCCCCTCGGGCCCCCGAACGACATATCAGGAGGTCGAGTCTCTAGAACTCGGGGCTAATTTTTATGCAACCCTTTTTCAAGTTTCTCTCAAAGGCCACTTGCACTCATAGTGAGCTCATAGACTGTCATTCCCTCTCGAAAGGTCAAACTGAAAACACACTTTGAACCGATCTAGAACCCCGCGACCCATGATCTAGAACCGGGGGCCCCTGGACTGCCGCCGTGCCGAATATGGGGTCGCTGCGACCTTTTGACCCCATTGGGCGACTGTTTGTTTGACGTCCCACGTGCAACTTGTTCCATGGGGCTGTTGGTGGCCAATTAGCGTGAATAGAGGTCAGAGGGACACGGAACTCTAGAACCCGTCCCCGGGGCCCGTGACGAGACGCGTGTGTCAGTTTCGGGCCGATCGGGCCCTTCCAACGAGCCGTTTTGCTGAAACCCACACTTAGAACCGATCTAGAACCACTAAATCTAGGATCTAGAACCGGGGGCCCCTGGACTGCCGCCGTGCCGAATTTGGGGTCGCTGCGACCTTTTGACCCCTTTGGGTGACTGTTTGTTTGACGTCCCACGTGCAACTTATTCCATGGGGCTGTTGGTGGCCAATTAGCGCGAAAAAAGGTCAGAGGGACACGGAACTCTAGAACCCGTCCCAGGGGCCCGTGACGGGACGCATACGTCAGTTTCGGGCCGATCGGACCTTTCTGTCCACCCTTTACCGAGCACATGGCCCAATTAATGGCGGCCCTCTTTCACACACAGAAAGACATATGCTCAGCAGAACCAAAGTGAGGAGATTTTTGCACTGCAAAAACACACACTTGGAACCGATCTAGAACCCTGCGATCCGGGATCTAGAACCGGGGGCCCCTCGACTACCAGGGCGGCGAATTTGGAGGCGGGGCGACCTTTCGACCCTGTATTTCCGCCCTCCCACGTGCAACCTATTCAATGCAAACTTTAAAGGCGCTCCCAGGCCAACGGGGTCTTTTTTCGGCCAAACGAGCAGTTTTGGACACGGAACTCTAGAACCCGTCTCAGGGGCCCGTGGCGGGACGCATACGTCAGTTTCGGGCCGATCGGACCTTTCCAACGAGCCTTTTTGCTGAAACCCACACTTAGAACCGATCTAGAACCCCGCGACCCATGATCTAGAACCGGGGGCCCCTGGACTACCACCGTGTCGAATTTGGGGTCACTGCGACCTTTTGACCCCTTTGGGCGACTGTCTGTTTGATGTCCCACGTGCAACTTATTCCATGGGGCTGTTGGTGGCCAATTAGCGCCAAAAAAGGTCACGGGGACACGGAACTCTAGAACCCGTCTCAGGGGCCCGTGGCGGGACGCATACGTCAGCTTCGGGCCGATCGGACCTTTCTGTCACACGTCCACCAAACACCTGTGAAAATGAATGGGATAAGTCGCACGTGTCAGTGGCCCCTGTTCGGCCCCCAGAGGTCCCACGGGCCCCAAACACTGCGTGTCGGGCCCCCTCGGGCCCCCGAACGACATATCAGGAGGTCGAGTCTCTAGAACTCAGGGCCAAATTTTATGCAACCCTTTTTCAAGTTTCTCTCAAAGGCCACTTGCACTCATAGTGAGCTCATAGACTGTCATTCCCTCTCGAAAGGTCAAACTGAAAACACACTTAGAACCGATCTAGAACCCCGCGACCCATGATCTAGAACCGGGGGCCCCTGGACTGCCGCCGTGCCGAATTTGGGGTCGCTGCGACCTTTTGACCCCATTGGGCGACTGTTTGTTTGACGCCCCACGTGCAACTTGATCCATGGGGCTGTTGGTGGCCAATTAGCGTGAATAGAGGTCAGAGGGACACGGAACTCTAGAACCCGTCCCCGGGGCCCGTGACGAGACGCGTGTGTCAGTTTCGGGCCGATCGGGCCCTTCCAACGAGCCGTTTTGCTGAAACCCACACTTAGAACCGATCTAGAACCACCAAATCCAGGATCTAGAACCGGGGGCCCCTGGACTACCGCCGTGTCGAATTTGGGGCCGCCGCGACCTTTCGACCCCTTTTGGCCCCTGTTTATGTGACGTCCCACGTGCAACTTGTTCCATGGGGCTGTTGGTGGCCAATTAGCGCGAAAAAAGGTCAGAGGGACACGGAACTCTAGAACCCGTCCCAGGGGCCCGTGACGGGACGCATACGTCAGTTTCGGGCCGATCGGACCTTTCTGTCCACCCTTCACCGAGCACATGGCCCAATTAATGGCGGCCCTCTTGAACACACAGAAAGACATATGCTCAGCAGAACCAAAGTGAGGAGATTTTTGCACTGCAAAAACACACACTTGGAGCCGATCTAGAACCCTGCGATCCGGGATCTAGAACCGGGGGCCCCTCGGCTACCAGGGCGGCGAATTTGGAGGCGGGGCGACCTTTCGACCCCTGTATTTCCGCCCTCCCACGTGCAACCTATTCAATGCAAACTTTAAAGGCGCTCCCAGGCCAACGGGGTCTTTTTTCGGCCAAACGAGCAGTTTTGGACACGGAACTCTAGAACCCGTCTCAGGGGCCCGTGGCGGGACGCATACGTCAGTTTCGGGCCGATCGGACCTTTCCAACGAGCCTTTTTGCTGAAACCCACACTTAGAACCGATCTAGAACCCCGCGACCCGTGATCTAGAACCGGGGGCCCCTGGACTACCACCGTGTTGAATTTGGGGTCACTGCGACCTTTTGACCCCTTTGGGCGACTGTCTGTTTGATGTCCCACGTGCAACTTATTCCATGGGGCTGTTGGTGGCCAATTAGGGCGAAAAAAGGTCAGAGGGACGCGGAACTCTAGAACCCGTCTCAGGGGCCCGTGGCGGGACGCATACGTCAGTTTCGGGCCGATCGGACCTTTCCAACGAGCCTTTTCGCTGAAACCCACACTTAGAACTGATCTAGAACCGCCAAATCCAGGATCTAGTACCGGGGGCCCCTGGACTACCGCCGTGTCGAATTTGGGGCCGCCGCGACCTTTCGACCCCTTTTGGCCACTGTTTATGTGACGTCCCACGTGCAACTTATTCCATGGGGCTGTTGGTGGCCAATTAGCGCGAAAAAAGTTCAGGGGGACACGGAACTCTAGAACCCGTCTCAGGGGCCCGTGGCGGGACGCATACGTCAGTTTCGGGCCGATCGGACCTTTCTGTCCACCCTTTGTGGAGCACATGGCCTATGACTAAGACTAAGTGGTACTGAGGAAGACTATGGTGAGGTTTAGGTGGTCAGGGGACCCCATGGGCACTTCGTGGCAATGAAGTAGAGGATAGGTGGTTAGGGGTCAAAATAGGCACTTGGTGGACAATGAGGAAGACTATGGTGAAGTTTAGGTGGTCCGGGGACCCCATATGCACTTTGTGGCAATGAAGTAGAGGATAGGTGGTTAGGGGTCAAAACAGGCACTTGGTGGACAATGAGGAAGACTATGGTGAAGTTTAGGTGGTCAGGGGACCCCATAGGCACTTCGTGGCAATGAAGAAGAGGATAGGTGGTTAGGGGTCAAAATAGGCACTTCGTGGGCAATGAGGAAGACTATGGTGAAGTTTAGGCGGTTAGGGGACCCCATAGGCACTTCGTGGCAATGAAGAAGAGGATAGGTGGTTAGGGGTCAAAATAGGCACTTCGTGGGCAATGAGGAAGACTATGGTGAAGTTTAGGCGGTTAGGGGACCCCATAGGCACTTCGTGGCAATGAAGAGGAGAATAGGTGGTTAGGGGTCATAATAGGCGCTTGCTGGTACTGAGGATGACTATGGTGAAGAGTAGGTGGCTGGCGGACCCCAAAAGCACTTGGTGGACCTGCCCGTAGTGCGCTGGCACCCCCAGAGGCGTCCACTCAGAGCCTATGGTAATTTATGCTAATGTCGGCTACTTTATATGCGATTTTGGAAAAGGTCCCACTCGCCATTGGAATAAGCAGGTCGTGTCGTCCATTTCGAGCACGCGGACCCTCGCAGCACCTATGGCGACAATGGCAACTTAAATGAATGGGAAGATTTCCACGAACAGCCTGGTTTCCCTTACGCACAGCTGGCCGCGGGGCCACAAGTATGCGTTTCCCCCAGTGAGCCTTCTTGCGCACTTCTTGCGCAAAGTCAAGGAGGACGAGGAGCAGGTCCTTCTGGTTGCGCCCTACTGGCCCACCCGGACCTGGTTCTCCGAACTCGTACTCCTCGCGACAGCACCTCCTTGGCCTATACCTCTGAGGAAGGACCTTCTTTCTCAGGGACGGGGCACCCTGTGGCACCCTCGTCCCGATCTGTGGACCCGCCACGTGTGGCTCCTAGACGGGACCAGGTAGGTTTGAGTACCCTACCACCTCCGGTGGTGGCTACCATCACTTCCGCTAGAGCGTCGTCCATGAGACACGTCTATGCGTTGAAGTGTAACCTCTTCGTCAGCTGGTGCTCTTCTCGCCGAGAAGACCCCCGGAAATGCTCGATCGGTGTTGTGCTTTCCTTCCTTCAAGACGGGTTGGAGCGAAGGCTGTCTCCCTCCACCCTCAAAGTCTATGTTGCCGCTATTGCCGCACACTATGACTTGATAGAAGGTAAGTTTGTGGAAAGCACGACCTGGTCATCAGGTTCCTGAGAGGAGCCAGGAGATTACATCCTCCTCGCCCTCCTCTCCTTCCCTCTTGGGTCCTCGTGGTGGTTCTAACTGCCCTGCAGAGTGCTCCCCTTGAGCCCTTGCAATCAGTGGAACTTAAGAGAACTCCTGTCAATGAGACAGTGCTCCTGGTTGCATTGGCCTCTATCAAGAGGGTAGGGGACCTGCACGCATTCTCCGTTGACGAAGCGTGCCTGGATTTCGGGCCGGCTTACTCTCACGTGATCCTGAGACCCCGGCCTGGATATGTGCCCAAGGTTCCTACCACTCCCCTTCGGGACCAGGTGGTGAACCTGCAAGCGCTGCCCTCGGAGGAGGCAGACCCAGCCTTGGCACTGCTCTGTCCAGTACGTGCTCTCCGCACCTATGTAGACAGGACGCAGTGTTTCAGGACCTCAGACCAGCTCTTTGTCTGTTATGGTGGAAAGCTGAAGGGAAAGGCTCTCTCCAAGCAGAGGTTGTCTCACTGGATAGTGGACACCATTGCTTTGGCATACCAGCAGCAAGGTCGACCGTGCCCCCTTGGTGTGACTGCCCACTCCACCCGGAGTGTGGCGTCCTCTTGGGCTCTAGCGCATGGCGCCTCGCTAACAGACATCTGCAGAGCTGCAGGCTGGGTGACACCTAACACATTCGCCAGATTCTATAATCTCCGAGTGGAGCCCATGTCCTCTCGTGTGCTCGCTTCAACCAGGCGGCACTAGGACCCGCTCAGGTGTCTTCGCTTGCTCGCCATTCCACTCCACGGACTGGATGCGTGCGATATTCTCCTCAGGTGAGCTTCTCTGAAAGCCCTGAGTTCCTCCTGCACTCCTGACGTCGACCCAGTGTCTCTTGCCTGACCGTCGGCTAGGTGCCTCCCGTGTGCATGGTCCCTCTTCGGAGCAACCCCCACATGTGTATTCCCACTGTAAGCCTCTCTGAGCATGTGTCTTTCCCTTGGCAAGCCACCTTGCCACCCCTGGGGTTTAAAACTTTTCCACCTGCGGCTGGATACCCCAGTGTTTTCCCCATATGCATCCTTCGGGTCATATGTGTATTCTCTAAGCCCCCCCCCCCCCCCCCCCGTTTGGGCTGGCAATATTTTTCATATTTCCTCTAAACTATGAGATATGCTCCCCAGTGTACCTTGGTATTCCTGTGTTAAATAGGAGTCCTACTTGTCTCATGACAGGGATCTCAGATTTACGCAGGGCAATGGAAGACAGCTGTGAAGGTGGCGTGATTAGACTGGTAACCCCATTCGTCGTCATCCGACGGAACTCGGAGTGACGAACGAAAGGGAACGTCTCGGTTACGAATGTAACCCTCGTTCCCTGAGTGAGGGAACGGAGACGTTCCGTCTTCTTGCCACTTCCGCTGTATACCGCCGGGATTGCCTGAGCTCAGTCTTGGCTCCTCAGTGAAGAAACATATCTGCATGTTGCTGGACTTCCTCCTTTTATACCCACGAGGTGGGGCGGAGTTACGTCATGCAAATTCCGCAGACACATTGCATTTCTTTGCCATTGGCTCGTTTTGTATACTCAGAGTCGATAGGCTTTCTAAGCGAAACCCCATTCGTCGTCATCCGACGGAACGTATCCGTTCCCTCACTCAGGGAACGAGGGTTACTTTCGTAACCGAGACGATATCGGGTTAGACTCAGCATGAAGCACATCAGGCTAGATTCTTGATGTCTGACTAAATGCTTGATTTTAGTTAAGTTGTTGCATAGTTACATTCACTATAGGGGTCAAGACAAAAATGCACTGAACGTACTGAAATTACAGAACACACAGATGTTGGGTCAATTTGGTGGACCTTAAAGAACAGAGTTTTTGTCCTGTAATATTGTACATATTGACTGAGACAGATGTTGACAGACCTGTATGAGATGGAGATGATCTTCAGTGTGTGAGAGCTGCTCCAGCTCAGTGTTTCTCCTCTTCAGCTCAGTGATTTCCTGATTCATCTCTTTAATGAGATCTTCAGCCTGTTTCTCTGCTGCTTTCTGCTGTTCCTCCATCATCTCCAGCAGATCAGACTGACATCTCTCAATGGAGCGGATCAGATCAGTGAAGATCTCAACACTGGAGGATTTCTCTTTCTCTGTGTTTCTCTGATGAACGAGAACAGTTGTGCGTGTTAATCTATTTCATATTCACATATTATTTACAGGGACAGTTCGCCCCAAAATGAAAAATCTATCATCTTTAATTAACCTTATGTCACTTAAATTGGTTTTCAAATGTTTTGCATGCTGTTCTTGAGGACCAGCTGTTGAAGCACTCCTATATAACACCATACAACAAATTTGTGCTCTATGGGAAAAATCATATGTGTTTGGAGCAACATGAGGGTTACTAGATGATGTTAGAGCTAACAATTTAATTTAGCGCCTTTTATTAAATAGATTGAACTATTATGATGCATTTAATTTTTTAACAGTATTTTTTTTTTTGCTAGAATAGTTTGAGAGTGAACAGAAAGTGAAAGTGAAAAGGGGATTGGAAACAAACATAAGTCAGGATATAAACTTGGGTTGATTGAAGCACAAACCTTTCTCAGCTCTACTGAGTGCTGGATCTCTTGAATCTTCTTCTTTCTGTCCTGGATCATCTGATGAATGTCTGTCTGTGTCTGAACCAGCTGATTCTACATACAGAGAAAAACAGACACATTTATCACTGAATATAGCTTTCCATATTCTTAGTCTTTTTTTAAAAAACCATTTACTGTAAAGATCAAATTAATTCAAAATTATAGTTTGAATCCTTTAGTCCATGTCTGACTGTTTTGAGAGTGACAAAATCAGTTTTTATCAGATGTAATGGAAGAAAGACTATTGGAATTTTTCTTTTAATTTAAAGTAACACTAAGTAGTTTTTCAACCTTCATAATATATTTCCAAGACCCTTATGATGGTACATCGACTTAAAATAAGTTAAATGACTAGTCTGCCATAGCCTGACGGGGTCTGTATCGCTTTTACTGGCACTATGTAACTTCGGGTTTCGGGTAGGAACCCGAAAGAGAACTACAAAACTCGACTGCTTTACGTCAAGCGCTACAATAGTCATTATTTTGTTTTTCTTCGTTTCTGATGTCGCAATACATCATCCTTTCATGAAATCATGTAACATACTCTACCTTGTCTGTGGACATTGTTCATTCTAAAGCCGGTGCTGGGTTAACAGCGGGCGTGCGTGCGACGCTAGGCTAAATTATTTACGACAGCGGCAATGGACAATTTCGTTTCCAACCAGTAGGCCGACCGCAGAGGAAAAGTTACTTGGTGTTACTTTAAAAAAAGAGACATGTTCTTCAACAAGCGAGATCCCTATACACCAGTTCAGTCCGATGTAACATTGAATGTGACTGACTGGGAACTGAATTTCATAGGTTGTTTAAAGTGCTTTGTTTGTATCTCTTTACCTTCTTCTCTCGACTCTCCTCCTCTATAGAAACAGTGTTGTGAGTCCTGTGTTCTTCTTCAGTGCAGGACAGACAAACACACGTCTGATCATCTCTACAGAACAGCTCCAGAGGTCTCTCGTGTTTCTGGCATATATAATCCTCCAGATTTCCAACAGCATTGATGAGTTTGTGTTTCTTTAGACCTGGGACTCTGTGATGACGCTCCAGATGAGTCTCACAGTAAGAGCTTTGACACATCAGGCAGGTCTTCACAGCTTTCTGCTTTCTTTCATCACAGATGTCACAGAACACCTCAGACTCTCCTGGATTGAGCTTCTCCTTAAAGTGTTGCACAACCTCTCTGAGTGTTGTATTAATATTGAGTTTAGGTCTTTTGCTGAATCTTTCTTTACAGAATGGACAGAAGCAGGTCCGTGAGTTCGGCCACCACTGGCTCAAGCAGATTCTGCAGAAGTTGTGTCCACATGGAGTGGTGACTGGATCAGCGAACACTTCCAGACAGATGGAGCACTGGAGCTCCTTATTAAGTGATGAACCACTGGAGGATGCCATGGCTGAAAAGATAAGTAATGATGACAATGTATCATCTACATTGCTGAAGAGAGCAACTTTCATAATTATGTGATGTGTAATAAAAGTAATGTGCACTGAGTAATTTAGTTTGTGTTCTAAAATGGATGTTGCTTAGTTAAAAAGTATTATAACTAAAATAAGTTATAACAACTTAAACTACGAACCACTGTCAAGCAGTCAAAGCAGCCATTCATGCCATAAGAGGGCATATGAGACAGCAGTTTCTGACAGGAAGTCCCTCCATCACTAACTCTAACCTCAGTGAGAAGTCCCTCCATCACTAACTCTATCCTCAGTGAGCCTATAAGCTCCGCCTCTGACTGCCAGTCTAAGACCCTGTGCTTCTGATGCCTGCAGATCTTTTGGGCTGCGAAGAATCGTCTAAATACAGAAACTAAATGTGTCTCTGGAAGCCACAGTACAGCAAATGTAACTGGTTTTTACAACACCATATTATACAATCATGAAAACGTTTGTTTATATATAAAAGACAACACAGAAAAGGGTGAAAGTGTATTTTTCAAATAACCACCTAAATTAACATCTTGAAATACATTGTGTCAGTTTTGTTTAACCCTCTACTTCACTTTAACCCTTTACTTTTTTTAGTTGCCTAATGATTAAATCACTTTTTTAAAAATGTGAAGAAATCTACTAACTATATTTAGAGCTTACATTGTGCACAAATACGTGATAATATGTGATAACGTCCAAACACATTGTTAGCAAAGACATCCTTGAAAAGTACCCCTTATCGCCCTGAGGCAACGAAAGGAAAAACTGAATTACTGAACATGCAAAATTAAATAAAAACATCTTATAACCTCTTCTAAACCTTCATTCACACACACGTTTTTTAAGTACAGTTCATGTGATTTTAAATAAGATTACTAATGCAAATAATCTTACTTTCTTCTCACACCATGTGCTCCTGTGACCATGTGTCAGAGAAGGAAATCCCGCTCTCAAATGGTGCTTGATAATGACTCCCACATATTATTAGACAGTTCTTTGATTATTTTTTGGCCATTCTAAATAGTTGAAATCTTTTATAGAAACATACTGAACACAAGGCTTAAGAAAACTTTCAACGCTGTGCTGTAAAGGGTTAATAGACATGTGACTTTTACTAGAAAAGTCTTCATTCTGATTTTTCATTTGTTCATTCTGCCGTCAATTCAAGTACTTCCTGTTTCTAAAGTCTCTAAAGTGTGACATAACCACAAATAATCAAACTTTGATTTACAGCCCAAAACAGTACCATACAGAACCATACAGTACTTTTACCAACATTCTGATGCTGCTTCATGCTATTAAACTACTGAACGAGCTCTTACATTTCCATCACTTACCTTTGAAATCAACGACCAGATCTGATATTCACTCTGAGTTTCTGAAAGGAAATGCTGTTGTTTGATGAAGCTTCCTGTTCATATGTTTAGCTTCACTTTCACTTAAAGGGCATATTGCAGGTTAGAGGACCCAACGAGTCAATGTATAGAAAAACAATGTAGTAACTAGATTTTCTTTAAAATATACTTATAAATACGCTACATTGGCTTCTGGAGTCGTTTTTGTGAGAAAAGTTTACTTCCGCATCTGAAAATGGGCGTGACGGGCGTGATGTAACGGGAGGGAGAGCGGTCGATTCAAACCATTTAAACAACAGGAAACAATGGATCGCAATGACATTTCGGACTTACTCGTATGACGGACCACAGCCATACAATTATGAGCCTGCTATGCTGCCGATAGAGCAAGGACAGGTCAGGATTAATGTTAAACGGAACAACTGTCAGAGGAGAGACACATTATTGCAGAAGTATTATTATAAAAAACTGTGTGTGGAGTGAGTGTGCGCAGCCGCAGTTTATTGCATCACTTATTTGCGCGTCTTTTTGATTAGCCAAGCTGTCAGATACTGAGTACACATTAAAAGAAACATTCCTATTCAATCTTCCCTGGATGTTTTTTTTAATGAAGAAATTAAATAATAGCAATCAGGAGAATGGAAGCAGCAATACAAAATGAGGACTGTATTCCTGATACACACGTTTTTGTTCAAAGCCGATGCGGAAGAGAAATCCCGTCTCTTCAGCTGCACAAACCGCACACAGGCATGAAAGACACACCATCCTTGGACTCGATGTCCTGACAGCCCGGAGTTTTTGCAACCTCCACAAACACAATAATTTACCATGACGATGATAAATTAAAATACAAAAACTACCAAAAACACTGATTCACGACCGCTCTTACTGATTTTTTGTTTTAATTCGATGCCACAAGAACAAGAGGTTTTACATATTCACAATATCACATTAACATTAGCTGCCAGGAAATAAAAAATACAAAAAAAGTTTTACATAAAATCCAGTGTTTTTAGTTTGTTCCAAAAGATGTACAATTGTACATATAATGTGAAGTCATTTATAAAATGTGAAAAAAAGCCCAATTCTTTTTATGTATATGGTATTTTCCTAATAACTATATAATATGTTGTTCTTTACATTCCAAATTGTCATTCTGAGTATAAAAAAGCAAATTTACCCGCTCTTACTGAATGCAAACCTATCTGCGCTGCTGAGGCTCCCTCCCTCTGGTGACGTAAAATGACGCGATATTGAAAAAAAAGCGTTCTTTACGAGCAGTCAAAAAATCACTTTATCTACTAAATTTGTGCCCTTATGTTGTTTTAAAACATTTTAAATCCTGCATTACATTTTCATATGGTATTTTCATACAAGGTTATATATTAATGGATATTAATGGATATATTACACTTCACGTGTAAACTAAACGAGCCAATGCACATTGGTATGCGATAATTGTACCAGCGTCCTTGCAGCGAGGGTATATAATGAGCAGCAGGTGTGTCGCATATTTGCCTTTTGCTTCAGAGCCGAGCAGTTCATATGTTCTGTTCTGCGAATACACAGACGAGTGTACCAAGACGAGTCTGTTGTTCTTTTGTAAGGAGCCTCTCAAGTTGGTGTTGGTGTGACAGCGCTCACAGTGGAGATCGGGACTTCAGAGAGCTGCATCAAACAACTGTTTTCAACTGTCTTTTCGAGATTGTTGAGACTGTAGAGTATTCCCTAAAAGAGCAAACATGGGTGTGACGTTGCGTCTTTTTAAAGATGTCATTCCGCCCGTGTGTTTCTGGATTCGGTCATTTCCTATCCTTATTTGACGGCCACCATCACTGTTTCTTATGCCACGGCTTAAATGTGCTGTGACTGCGTTTGTGGGTGGTTCAAGTTCTCTCCAAAGAGCACGACCATGTCGGCACGTTCTTCGTCTCAACTTTCTCGTAAGGGCTTAAGCGTTCAGCTCGCCGTCGAGTTCAACGGCCATGTTCACCGTCTCGCATACCTGGCAGCTTCCGGATGGGATTGCTGGTCCTTCTCATTTTATTCGGGGCTCCAGCTGAGGATCAGATGTCGATCGCTGCATTGGAGACAGGGCTGTTACACTCTGGAAATGAAGATGATGCTGAGCTTCCCACTGTAATGGTGTTCGTGCTCATGCTGAATCAGATACAGACTTGACAGCCATGCTTTCCCTTGTTGTGATGCGTAAATCATCTTGCCCCACCCCCGGGACTTTCCGGATGTGTGTGAAGAACTCTCTCTCTCTCTCTCTCTCTCTCTCTCTCTCTCTCTCTCTCTCTCTCTCTCTCTCTCTCTCTCTCTCTCTCTCTCTCTCTCTCTTTTGCAGGAAATCCACCCTTACACTTCTTAGTGTAGCATGTAGAGAGTGAACAGCAACGGTCCTAATACTGAGCCTTGTGGTACTCCATACTGAACTTGTTATCGATAAGAAATTTTGTAATCTATTTAAAAGAATGTTGTAGTCGATAGTGTCAAACGCAGCACTAATAGAGAAATACAACCACGATCGGATGATAAGAGCAAATCATTTGTGACTCTAATGAGAGCTGTCTCAGTACTATGGTACGGTCTAAATACTGACTGGAAATCCTTGCAGATACCTTTTTTTTAAGGAACAAAGTTGTGAGGATACTGCCTTTTCTAGTATCTTTGACAAAAAGGGTAGATTAGTTATTGGCCTGTAATTGACTAATTCTGTAGGATCAAGTTGCGGTTTTATCGGGCGAAGAACCATATTTGGTAACTTAATCGATCTTTCACAATGGCGTTTACATACCTCTCCGTGAGCTTGGATATGCAAATGGTTTTCTCCCAGCCAATCAACAGACATCAGACTACGTAGACATAGATAGTGGATATGTAGATACATAGATAGTGACACCATGGCATCTGACCAATCAGGAGTTGCCCTGGGCATTTCAAACTTCAGCGTTATTCCGGAATTTGTACGGATTTATGCCCCTACCTAACGAACAAAGGTAAGTTAATGAAACTCACACATCATATGGTTGAATAGTTGTGTTAAATGATGAGATAGATGTTGTTTGCGTAGGATTTCTAGACATTAGTGAAGATTGTGGCATGAAAAATGGGGTGATCATATATGATCATAAGCTCAGGTCAGACTAGTGCAAGTGACAGGATGTCCATTTTTAGACATACGCCCGATGCGTAGTAAGCCATACTCAGCCATACTCTTACTTTTTACAAATAATGCATTATAATGTAGGAAAAGTATTTAATAGTGCATTGAATGTTGCACAGATTTGTATAACATTATACAGTGATCCAGTGTGAAAATTTAACCTTTTATTGAAACGATCAAGCCATAAATAGTGGAATATGTGTAATTTTGAACAGTTTTATGACTTTATAATAGTTGTTATTATACCTAAATGGCATATATTGGTATATTGGCATATTTAGCCATTTATTGAAATTATCAAGCTATAAATAGTGAAATATGTTTAACTTATAACAGTTGTTATTATTATAATTACTACTACTAACCCAGTTTATATTATTATGTCATATATTGGTGTTTATTTTTTGCTGTGAGCCTTAGTTATTACTGCTAAAATAAGTGGTAACACCAGTGCTATTTTTCACTTGTTATATATTTACATTTTATAAGTCAATATTCTTTGTTTTGCATTTTGCATATGCAATAGATGTCGGCCTCACGAATGCCTGGACCATGTACAGACGGGACAACAAGGCATTTGCTGTGGATGGCCTGTCGTTAAAGATCTTCCAGATCCAGGTGTTCAGGAGGTGCAGCAGCAAGAGGCCAGTCATGTCTCGCCCCCGAAGGAGCTCATCATTTCCATGCGCCCCCAGACCCTCTGAAACCCAGATGCTTCTGAGCGGTTTGACATGTCCCTCTTCCATGCCCCTGTCTACACCAGGGATCTCCAACTCTGCTCCTGGAGGGCTACTGTCCTGCAGACTTCAGGTCCATCCCTGTTCCAACACACCTGCCTGTAATCATCAAGCAACCCTGGACAGCTTGATTAGCTGGTCCAGGGGTGTTTGATTGGGTTTGGAGCTGTAATCTGCAGGGCTGAGTTTCCCGAAACCTTCTTAACGCTACATCGTTCTTAAGTTACACCTTTAGCTGTACCTTATCGTTAATACGTCGTTCCCGAAACGTTCTTAGTTAAGTATACCTTCTGTAAGTCATACTTTCGGAAGGTTGGTCTGGATCACTCTTAGCTTTACCTTATCACTGTTAAATGTCTATATGAATATAATTCTGAAGTTTTAATACACACAGACAGTGTTCAATTAGGCTAATTCAAGTGTTTTCATGCAAAGAATAAAATTGTCATTACACTGATTGTTGTTAGAATTTTAATTATATTATTATATAGGCAATAATACAATTTTATAAATTTATTTTAATTGAAGAGTGATTTTAAATGCGGGTACTGTCAGTTAAGTCCTATTCGGATGCTAATATTGTTTATCATGGGCTCATACGGTATTTTAAACATTTACAGGGGTAAGTCGGTTATTTTAGTGCTGTCCGAATACATAATATCAGTGTTTTTTCTCACCCAACCCGCGTAAAAATCTCTGTCCAAATTAGTACCTACTGATTTTTGACAAACAGGTCATGTGGTAATTTAATTGCAGTCTGAATCCACATCTCTGAGTTTACAAGAAGAGATTCAAAATTCACTGTTTAAATCCTTTTTGATCACTGCCGTGCACCGTAGCTACGTGACGTACACTTTTATTACTGAAATGCTTGAAAGTATTTACAAGAATATTTCATCGCAGCTCACCTCAAAAATGGGAAAGAACAAAAATGGGAAAGAGAAGAAAGCACATAAAAATGCAATATATGATACAATTTTAAAATATGTAGGCAAGGCTATTATAGGCTGTTATACTTTGGATAATTTTTTATAATATCCCATGAGTCCTTGTAAATGCAATTTCAACTATTTCTGAAGTGCTTCTTTTATAAAGAACAGCGCTTTCTCACGTAAACAGCCCCTGCACGAGAGAATAATTGATTCTCGAGTCATCGATATCAACAGATTCAGCACCATCGCCACGGACAGCATCCGGGAACGTCGCACGTAAGAAGGTATATCTTAAGCAGCTTTCTAAGGTATAGTTCGGGGAACACGCCTAGAAATGGTATACCTTCAGTTAAGTTACACCTTAAGAGTCTTCGTAGCGTGCTAAGAGACAACGTTATGGGGAAACTCAGCCCAGGACTGTAGCTCTCTAGGACCATGATTGAGAACCACTGGTCTACACCAAACGCCAGACCTGCATGTACTGCAGCAGTAATACAAATATTGAGGTCAAACAAGGTCTACAGGGTCTGTAACGCCCACCTGTGCCTCAATGCTTATCACAACTGCTTTATCAAGTACCATGAAGTAGCTGCCGAAGTGATTGTACTGGAATTGTGACATGTGGAAAATAAATATTGTATTAAAGGGTTAGTTCACCCAAAAATGAAAATTCTATCATCGTTTACTTACCCTCAAGTTGTTCCAAACCTCTATGTGTTTATTTGTTCTGCTGAACACAAAGGAAGATATTTGGAAGAAAACAGATCTCATTCCCCATTGACTACCATAGTAGGAAAAAAATACCTACTATGGTAGTCAATGGGGAATGAGATCTGTTTTCTTCCAAATATCTTCCTTTGTGTTCAGCAGAACAAATAAACACATAGAGGTTTGGAACAACTTGAGGGTAAGTAAACGATGATAGAATTTTCATTTTTGGGTGAACTAACCCTTTAAGTTTATAGATGTATAGAAGAAATGTTCCTAAATAAATATCCGGTCCCACTTTATATTAAGTGGCTTTAAGTACTATGTACTTGCATTGAAATTAATAATTTGATACAATGGACTTGTTGTGTACATACATGTTTTTACATTGTACTTATTTTTTGAAAATACCTGCATGTAATTACAGCTGTAATTCATTTATGTAATTACATTTGTAATTACACAGTTGACCCTTCCCTTGCACCTTAACCTAACCTTAAACCGACCCATACCACACACACCTGACCCTAACCTTACCAGTATCACATCTCAATAGCAGCAAAAGAGTTTTACAATACAACCTGAACACGATAAGTATTGTACTTATTTGTCGATGTAAGTACATAGTACTTAAAGCCACTTAATATAAAGTGGGACTAAATATTCTATGTGTCACGTTTTGGATGTGTTCTGTTATGTTTTAAGATCTTGTTTCCCCCTGTCTTTGTGATTTTGGTTTAGTCCTGTTAGTTTTCCCGCTCCTCGTTTTTGTTCAGATTCTCTGCACCTGTTTTCAGTTAATTATCTTGTTTGGTTCAGTTCATTTAAGCCCTGTGTTTTCCCTCAGTGTTTGTTGGTCGTTGTCTACGTATGGTTGTGTATCCTGAAGTCCTGGAGTCTGTTATTTTGTTCCTGTTTGTTTTTGGATGTTTTAAGTTTGTTTAATAAATCTATTGTATTGAAGCCCTTGTCCTCGTCTTCAGCTACCTGCAGGAACCCTAACAGAACGACCAACCTAGAAGAGAAGAACATGGAGGACTGCTTTTTCCAGAACGGTCAGTCGTTGGAAAATTATGTGGAGATCTACCTCGAATTCTATAACGAGGCGCGGTGGGACGATGAAACTTTAAAACAGCATTTCTGGAGCGGGATGGACGATATACTTGCTCAGATGCTGCTGTTGGGAGATCTCCACCTCTCTTTTGTCGAGTTCATCGACCGCACCTTATGGGTTTGTGGTTCCTCCGTCGCCGTAGGACCCGTCGAGAGCCCAGAGTCTCATCCTGCCGAGCCTGAGCATCACGTCATGCCTGATCACCACGCCATGCCGGATCTTCTTGGCAGTCTTGACCTTGATGTCCACGTCTTGCCTGAGCCCTTGTCGCCAACCAAGAGCCCAGAGCCTTCACCGCTGGTCCCGTCCAGCCCAGTCAAGCCTTCACCGCTGGTCCCGTCCAGCCCAGTCAAGCCTTCACCGCTGGTCCCGTCCAGCCCAGTCAAGCCTTCACCGCTGGTCCCGTCCAGCCCAGTCAAGCCTTCACCGCTGGTCCCGTCCCGTCCAGCCCAGTCAAGCCTTCACCGCTGGTCCCGTCCCGTCCAGCCCAGTCAAGCCTTCGCCGCTGGTCCCGTCCAGCCCAGTCAAGCCTTCGCCGCTGGTCCCGTCCAGCCATGTCCAGCCAGAGACCGCCGTCCAGCCAGAGACCGCCGTCCAGCCAGGGACCGCCGTCCAGCCAGGGACCGCCGCCCAGCCAGGGACCGCCGCCCAGCCAGAGACCGCCGCCCAGCCAGAGACCGCCGCCCAGCCAGAGACCGCCGCCCAGCCAGAGACCGCCGCCCAGCCAGAGACCGCCGCCCAGCCAGAGACCGCCGCCCAGCCAGAGACCGTCCAGCCAGAGACTTTTTCCCCACTGGTCCCGTCCAGCCCTGCCGAGCCCTCACCGTTGGTCCCGTCCAGCCCTGCCGAGCCCTCACCGCTGGTCCCGTCCAGCCCTGCTGAGCCCTCAACGCTGGTCTACGTCAGTCACGTCACGTCTGCCCAGCCTGTCCCAGAGCCTGTCCCTCATCCAGTCACTCTCCCCATTAATTTTTTTGGGGGGGGGGGGGGGGGCATAGGGGTCTTCGAAGGGGTCTTCACCGCCGTGGCCACCTGAAGGGTCCTCAACGCCGTGGTCGCCCGAAGGGTCCTCACCGCCCTGGACGCCCGAGGATCCGACAGCTCCGCCCTGGACGCCCGAGGGTCCGACAGCTCCGCCCTGGACGCCCGAGGGTCCGACAGCTCCGCCCTGGACGCCCGAGGGTCCGACAGCTCCGCCCTGGACGCCCGAGGGTCCCACAGCTCCGCCCTGGAGCCCGAGGGTCCCACAGCTCCGCCCTGGACGCCCGAGGGTCCCACAGCTCCGCCCTGGACGCCCGAGGGTCCCACAGCTCCGCCCTGGACGCCCAAGGGTCCCACAGCTCCGCCCTGGACGCCCGAGGGTCCCACAGCTCCGCCCTGGACGCCCGAGGGTCCCACAGCTCCGCCCTGGACGCCCGAGGGTCCCACAGCTCCGCCATGGCCACGCCCACAGCCTGCTCCGCCATGGCCACGCCCACAGCCTGCTCCGCCATGGCCACGCCCACAGCCTGCTCCGCCCTGGAGGCTTCCTGGACCTGCACCATGTCCTCGTCAGCCTCCAGGGCGCCCACCCTCCCACCCCTTTGGATGTTATACGGCGCGAGGACGCGCCTTCGGGGAGGGGGGGAGGTACTGTCACGTTTTGGATGTGTTCTATTATGTTTTAAGATCTTGTTTCCCACTGTCTTTGTGATTTTGGTTTAGTCCTGTTAGTTTTCCCGCTCCTCGTTTTTGTTCAGATTCTCTGCACCTGTTTTCAGTTAATTATCTTGTTTGGTTCAGTTCATCTAAGCCCTGTGTTTTCCCTCAGTGTTTGTTGGTCGTTGTCTACGTATGGTTGTGTATCCTGAAGTCCTGGAGTCTGTTATTTTGTTCCTGTTTGTTTTTGGATGTTTTAAGTTTGTTTAATAAATCTATTGTATTGAAGCCCTTGTCCTCGTCTTCAGCTACCTGCAGCAACCCTAACACTATGAAGTTTATACATGTTTTATGTATTTATTTTTATTTTATATATGTCTTATATTTTTAATATATACACTTTTTGGGTGGGGAAAAAAAATGACCATAGACCAGCGAGGAACCATATACTGTATGTTAACTTCATTGACCCTGATTTGCAACATAGATTTTTTTTTTTTATTATTGAATAAAAAAATTGAATCAAATATTGAATTTCCAAGTATTTTAATGAGTGCCCTATAAAGGGTTAACAAGCAGGTTAATAATAGCTATTAGCCAGCTTAAAAGTGTTTCGTACGTATCCTAATGACAAAGATGAATTAATGATATTAAGAAGATCGCTCCACTGCAGAATTTTAACGGCATGTAATATGAAAAGTAAAATTAAATAAAGGCACGGTAAAACATTTCCAAGTCATAAGTATCTGTTTTATTTTGCTCTTGTACACATTTTGTCTATCACATATAAATATTCTTTATAAATTTAAGTAAAATATACTTTTTTTTCTTCTTTTTTTTTAAAAAACAGCACATCCATAGCTAATCTTTTCAGATTTCATGTTTTTTTAATTTTTTAATTTTTAATTTTAACTGACAGGAGTGATGATCAGTGGATTTGAGTTTTTACCTTTATCATTAAGGCATGGGCTGAAATATGGATAGAGTTTCTCAGTGAAAGACTGACCAGTGAAAGAGTAGATATGAGATCTGGACTCCACATCATAAAAAGAGACCAGACCCTCCTCATAATCCACAAACACTTCAACCTTCTCAGGTTACCTCTCAGAGATAAAGAGACAGATGGATTATCACAAGCTTTATAATGATTCTCATTCCTCAGAACCACAGTCCAGACTCCATTCTTAGGACTCAGTGTGATCGCCCCCTTCCTGCTAATGGATTCTCTGATCACTTCTAAATCCCACTCAGTCTTTCCCTTCACGTGCACCTCATAGTAAAATCTCCCTGAACTGAATCTCTGCTTTGCCAGAACAGAACAAGCCACATCAAATCTCTTTGGGTTTTCTGGGACGTCCTGCCAAACGTTTCCATGACTGATTTGTTTTCCATCATCAGACAGGATGAGACGTGGATTTGCTGTATCAGGATCCAGAGTCACATCCACTGAGAGGATCAGACATTATCAATCAACTTCAGAACAAACATTTTCAGATACAGTATATAATACAGATTATAAACAATGTATTGTAAGTGTAGTAAAGAAAATGGTGTCAGTCACACTGTACCTGCAAACTTCTGCACAAACTTCAATCCTGTGAACACAGATGACAATATAATGATGAATTATTTATATCAGTAATTTCAGGTTAACAGTGAGTTTCTCTCTACTGGCAGCATCAGTGGCATGTGTGACGATCTGCGGCTGGAGTGCCCGCTTGTGCCTCTGGGAGGCACTCCTTCCTAGTTTATTGTTTCCTTTATGTTTTACCCTGGACTGATTATGGTTGATTTTATGCACCTGTGTTTTATTATCTTGTTTAGTGCACCTGTCTTAAGCCTGAGTTTTGCCTGGTTCCTTTGCGAAGTCTTGTTACACTGTAAGCGTGCATCTCTGAGCATTATTCCTTGTTTTAGTATTCCGTGTTTCCCTGGACTCTTGATCTTTGCCTGTTATCTGGACTGTTTGAACCTGTGCTGCCTGCCTCGACCTACGCCTGTTTGTACCACGATTTATTGGATTGCCCTTGTTTATTTGTATGCCTGATTATTTAATAAAGTTTTGCGTATGGATCCGACCGTCTCTGCCCGTACGTTACAGAAGACTTCGCCAAACATGGATCCAGCAGACTTTCAGCATCTATCCACCGTGGTCAAGACCCGAGCTTCCATGCTAGCCTCTCATCATTCTCAGCTGGCGAGACTAACTTCTCTCCTCGATGAACTAGCAAGCTCCGTGAAATCCTGGTCTCCGCAGAGCTCAAGCACAGCCGCTAATCTAGCCCAAGCCCCCGCTGCACCTGTTCCACTGCAAACCAGTGTGAGTAGCGCATCTAACTATTCCAGTCAGTCATTTCCCGAAAAGTTTGATGGCTCACCTGTGGCGTGTGAAGGATTTCTTCAGAAGTGTAGCTTGTACATGAATCATCATCCGCAGTTTTATACCTCGGATAACGACCGCGTTTCCTTCATCTGCTCACTGCTCACTGGAAAGGCTCTGGAGTGGGCAGGCGCGCTCTGGGAACCAGGTCGGATGTCGTTCCCTTCTTATGAGGTATTTATCGCCCTATTCAGAGAGACTTTTGAACTCCCCGCAGAAGAGGAGGATCCCGAGGAACTGCTCTTGTCTCTGCGCCGGGGAGGTTCGTGTGCGGCGGATTTCTCTCACTCATTCCGCACGCCGCTAAAGCCTCATCACGCTAAACTGTTCGATCCTCCCTTGATGACCGTCAGAGGGGCTTTCAATTTTACCGATCCAGCCAAACCCACTCATCGTATCGGACCCCTCGAGCCCGTATTCCGCACTGGTTTTGTTGAACTTGCTAATCCAGATACAGCGGATTCGCCGTCCGAAATGGAGTTTGAGCACGTGCCAGCCGACTCGAAAGAATCGAATCCCGAGTCAACCGAGTCAAGTGAGTCAACCGAGTCAAGTGAGCCAACCGAGTCAAGTGAGCCAACCGAGTCAAGTGAGCCAACCGAGTCAAGTGAGCCAACCGAGTCAAGTGAGCCAACCGAGTCAAGTGAGCCTACCGAGTCAAGTGAGCCTACCGAGTCAAGTGAGCCTACCGAGTCAAGCCCAGTGACGCGCCGTCGCAGAAGGAGAAGGAGGAGGACTCGTTTGCCTCGCCAGGCTCCGGAGGGCATTCCCAGACGCCTCGCCCTGCCGGCCCCGCCTCTGCGCCTCGCCCTCGGCCGCCTCTGCCGGCCCCGCCTCTGCGCCTCGCCCTGCCGGCCCCGCCTCTGCGCCTCGCCCTGCCGGCCCCGCCTCTGCGCCTCGCCCTGGATTTCCCCAAGTATTTTTTTGGGGGGGGCAGTAGGTACCCTGTGAGGGCCATGGAGGCGACGCTGATATGGTCCCTTGCCGCCAAGCGTGCTCCGCCCTGGTCCCTTGCCGCCAAGCGTGCTCCGCCCTGGTCCCCTGCCGCCAAGCGTGCTCCGCCCTGGTCCCCTGCCGCCAAGCGTGCTCCGCCCTGGTCCCCTGCCGCCAAGCGTGCTCCGCCCTGGTCCCCTGCCGCCAAGCGTGCTCCGCCCTGGTCCCCTGCCAAGCGTGCTCCATCCTGGCCTTCGCCTCACCCTGCTCCGCCCTGGCCGTCGGCACGCCCTGCTCCGCCCTGGTCGCCCACGCTCCACGGCCCAGGCCCGCCTTGCCTGTGTCCTGGTCCTGTTCCCCTGCACGGGCCTGGCCCTCCGTCCCTCCCCCAGGATCGCCTTCGCTCTGCCCCCCGCCTGGATCGTTTTAGGAGCGTCTGGAAGCCGCTCCTTAGAGGGGGGGTTATGTGACGATCTGCGGCTGGAGTGCCCGCTTGTGCCTCTGGGAGGCACTCCTTCCTAGTTTATTGTTTCCTTTATGTTTTACCCTGGACTGATTATGGTTGATTTTATGCACCTGTGTTTTATTATCTTGTTTAGTGCACCTGTCTTAAGCCTGAGTTTTGCCTGGTTCCTTTGCGAAGTCTTGTTACACTGTAAGCGTGCATCTCTGAGCATTATTCCTTGTTTTAGTATTCCGTGTTTCCCTGGACTCTTGATCTTTGCCTGTTATCTGGACTGTTTGAACCTGTGCTGCCTGCCTCGACCTACGCCTGTTTGTACCACGATTTATTGGATTGCCCTTGTTTATTTGTATGCCTGATTATTTAATAAAGTTTTGCGTATGGATCCGACCGTCTCTGCCCGTACGTTACAGCATGAGAACATTTCACTAATAAAACCAAGAGATACACTTTCCTCATTTTTAAATGAAACTTAAGTAGTTTAGAGGCTTGAATTGAAGAACCGATTAAGCAGATTCATTTGAATGAATTTGCTGATTTATTTTAAGATAATTAGTTCAATTATGCAGTTTTATTTAGAGACACCATTGTTAGTTCCCAGCATGCTTTGCATATGGCTGGAAATGGAGAGTAAATTTTGAAATTAAGTGTTATTTTATGTGTTTTTGAGTGAAGGGAAACATCTGTTAATGTTTAATGTTCAGTGTTTGACATGTGAAAGAGTTTCTGTTATGTTTGATCGTTTCCATTGTGCAGAAGAGTAGACCTTATAGGTTGTGAATAACTGCATGTATTAATAATAGGTTGCTTTGTTCAATAAGCAATAGCTTTGCAATTCCAGTGCAGTAACAAGTGTGTTTCTTGTGCTGTGCTGTGCGCTTATATAGCGCTTATTACAATACAGATTGTTTCAAAGCGGCTTTACAGAGATAACAGGAAAATAATGCAACAAAGTTTGTTTCCAGAAGAAAATAGCGTCTCAGTCCAGCTTAAAGGTGGGGTATGTGATTTTCTTTTTTGACCTTTTTTTCAAAATCAATTGAAATCCTATTCCTAACCCACTTACAGCCACTTAGTTAGAAGCACTGAAATGAAAATTAAAAAATGTAATCATCTGTGGAACGGGCAGGACTCGAAAAACTCCAGCCAATCATTTTCAAGACCGTCTAGAATCATTGGACAGTCAGTGCGTCAATCAAACGGTCGTACCATACCCCCCTCCCCCATGCCCCTTTTCGAATGGGTGGAGTGGGTGGAGTCAGGGAAAGAAGGTTGGACCTTTTGAGTTGTGTATTTTGAAAATCTGCCGTCTGTTTTGCAAATCACATACCCCACCTTTAAGTAACATTCAGAAATGGTTTATTTTTGTTGTAAAAAGTTATTAATTTAGTTTATTTATAATTACGGAAAAGCCAACAGTGGCAAAGAACCAAAACGTCTCAGGTTACGACTGTAACCTATGTTCCCTGAGAACGGGAACGAGACAATACGTCATCGACGCTTTGGGGAAACGCCTTAGGCGTGACAGGTGTCTGAAATCACAATCAAATCACGGCAATCACATTGACCGGCGACAGCCCGTGAATCATTATTGTGAATGATTAACGTGCGACCCGGAAGCATATAAGGGCGCCTTGCAAACATGACAAATCACCTTATCGTCTGAAGGGACTGTACGGTAGGCGAGCCCCGAGGCATGGCAGGGAGACGTATTGTCTCGTTCCCGTTCTCAGGGAACATAGGTTACAGTCGTAACCTGAGACGTTCCCTTTCGAAGGGAACTCAACAATACGTCATCGACGCTTTGGGGAACGAAATACCCAATCCGCCATGCTGAGGGGAGTGCATGCCCAAGGGCAGTGACAACTGTCAGAACTAGCAACTTCAAATGAAACGCTAGAACCACTCACCCTCAGGTCACACTGGGCTGTCAGTGACAGCATTCCCTCCGGTCATAGCCCAAGCTACAGCCTCACAGGAAAAATCTCCATAAACATGGTTACCTGGGCCGGCTCCGGGCCTGGAACCACAGCTTCCAATTAGAAGGGGTCCCTTCTAGGGAATGTGGCTAGGGAACCCGAAGGAACCCCAGCCAATCACTGTTCAGGGGAAAGTACTCACCCCGAAAAACCACCAGGACGGCCTGACCTGGCATCAGAATATAGACACTAGTCTGGCCACTTCCTGTCTGTCTGAAGACAGAGCCTCTGGACAATTGCCTTAATGGCATCCAACCCAAGGGACTGCGAAACTGGCAGTGAACCACTCAGCCCGGATCTCAGAGACGGGATATCCCGGAGAGTATGACTCAGCATAGCGCTTTCCAACCCTTGCTAGTGAGGGGAGTTCCTCTACTCGATCCACGGATCAACTCAGTGTCTGTGTTACAGAACACTGAGGAGGCCTGTGAAGGCCTAAGGGCTGATCTAACTGGGAGGCCTCACGAGAGGCCTACAACCGTCTGACCAGACCAAGGAGGCCGCATGCTCATAGCGACCCTCGGTGAGGGGAGCACAAGGACCGCCTGGTAGGCAAAAACCAGGCTGTAGGCAGGAAGGAGGTTCCGGGAGGGAACCAGTAGCAGAGAATGAACACTTAGATGAGCCAGGGCTCAAGCTCGCCTTCAGCAGCTGTCTGCTAAGACCAGCTGAACTGATAGCAAGAGGCCACTAGCTTCCTGAACCCAGCACTGCTAGGAAAAACTCACAGGGAGGCCTGGTGAGGCCTGCTACCTGATAACCACAGTGAATTTGGGAGCTCACCTTCAAGGAGGCCTGGGGCGGCCTACTACCAGATAACCACAAAAAATGTGGGAGCTCACCTTTAGGGAGGCCTGGAGGGGCCTACTACCTAAAAATCACAGCAAGTGGTCAGCTTTCCTTCAGGGAGGCCTGGAGGGACCTACTACCTGAAAATCACAGCATGTGGTAGCTTCAGGGAGGCCTGGTGAGGCCTTCCACCTGGAAACCATAGTACGTGGGAATTCTCCTTCAGGGAGGCCTGTTGAAGCCTTCTACCTGGAAACCACAGAATGTGGGAATTCTCTGTCAGGGAGGCCTGGTGAGGCCTACTACCTGATAACCACAGGAAATGTGGGAGCTCACCTTCCGGGAGGCCTGGTGAGGCCTTCTACCTGATAACCGCAGTATGTGGGAATTATCCTTCAGGGAGGCCTGTCGAAGCCTTCTACCTGGAAACCACAGCATGTGGGAATTCTCCTTCAGAGAGGCCTGGTGAGGCCTACTACCTGATAACCACAGTAAATGTGGGAGCTCACCATCAAGGAGGCCTGTGAGGCCTACTACCTGATAACCACAGGAAATGTGGGAGCTCACCTTCAAGGAGGCCTGGTGAGGCCTTCTACCTGATAACCACAGTATGTGGGAAATCTCCTTCAGGGAGGCCTGGTGAGGCCTTCTACCTGGAAACCATAATATGGGAATTCAACTTCAGGGAGGCCTGGTGAGGCCTACTACCTGATAACCACAGGGAATGTGGGAGCTCACCATCAAGGAGGCCTGTGAGGCCTACTACCTGATAACCACATGAAATGTGGGAGCTCACCTTCAGGGAGGCCTGGTGAGGCCTTCTACCTGATAACTGCAGTATGTGGGAATTCTTCTTCAGGGAGGCCTGGTGAGGCCTTCTACCTGGAAACCATAATATGGGAATTCAACTTCAGGGAGGCCTGGTGAGGCCTACTACCTGATCTGATCATACTGAGGCGGCCTTACAGGGCCAGCCAGCTGGGGACTCGCCTATCAGGGAGGCCTGGTTGGGCCTACTAGCTGATAGCAAGTACATTCTGCTACGAAGAGACAAAGTTGGGAACATACTACACCAACATAACTATTGGGCCCACACACAGGAGGCCTAATACGGCTAGCTACCTGGTAGCGGCTATAAAGTATGTCCCACAACATTGAGACTCACCTCCTAAGGAGGCCTGATTAAGGCCTGCTACCTGTCGGTGAGTCAACTGCCGAACCACCAAGGCCAACCTCGATTAGAAATAGGTTAGCCTACAGTGCCCTTACGGGGGCTGCCCAGTCAAGGAGGCCTGCTGGGGCCTACTACCTGATGGCACAGCCTTAGTTGGCAGATAAGCTGTTTACAAAGCGCCTACAGCATACGGCAGTGTACTCAGCGAGAGAGCTAGCACCCTTAGAACAAGGGGAGTACAACGTACGCCACTCTGCCTCAATGGAGGCCCCAGTTAGTGAGGGGCCTACCATCTATGCATGGGCGTCAGCTCAGGGCAATGCTCTGGCTTCAGGGGAGCATACTTCGTCTACCAAAGAAGAAGTGAAATCTTACTTCATACTCGACCCGAGCCATAGTGGTGCGAGGTAGGATGAAACAGAACTGGGAGTGACGTGCTCAGACCTACCCTGTATCACAGGGGAACACTCACACCTCACCCTGAGGTTACCAGGGTGCAGGGCCTGCCAGCAGCTCTAGGGGTGACAGAAATGTATATGTGCCCAACCTAGGGGAGTGGGGCTTAAATGAAAGCCAACCACCTACAACCCAACGCTCGAGCAGTAGCTCAGCGAGGTGAGTAAAGCCTAAACTGGCGGCCTAAAACTGTAGGCCAGTTCTGCACCACAGGGTCGGGCAAGAGAACCAGTCTTCTTCGTTAAAACGAAAGACGGCCTAACCCTGCTCAATAAAGACATATATACCACGGAGGCCTGTTGAGGCCTACCATGTCTTTATAAACCATCCTCTGCACCACGCTGCATTACTTTAGTCACCCCCGAATGCAGAGAAGGGGGCGGGCCTTGGCCTAATGACTCCCAAGGGAGGAGGCTGTTAAACAGGGATGCTAGAAACCTACATTCACAAAGTGAAGGGTCAGAGGAAAAAATGCTAATTTTACCGGAACGCCTCTAATATCCCTGGCACAGCCTAGGCCAGCTACTGAGGCGGCCCTGGTGAGGGCCAGCCTGTAAGCATAGATCTACCTGAGGGCTCGGAGGAGCCACAGCCTCGCAGAAAAAATTGTTATTATTATTCCGAACAAGGGCTGCAGAATCGCTCAGCCCACTGCCAAGACAGAGCTCAGGGGGGCGATGTACTCAGGAGAGAAGTCAGACGGTCCCAATTGTTGGACCGGACTAAGATCTATCTGAAGTTCTAGCGTCAGTCAAACTTCAATTAACTCTAAGAAAGAGAGACCAACTACTCTACCCTGAGGTGGCTAACAGCCAACTGGCCATTACATATATATAAATATAAATACAAAAGAGAAGCCCCAAACCACTGGAGCTTCTAGAATCGTTCTAGCCACCTAAAGGGGAACTTCAGGGCCGTAATAATCCAGAAAAACTCATCTTACCTTATTACGTTGACATGACCCCATAGCTCTATACAGGGAACGAGGTCTGTAGAGAGATACATTTCAGAATTTTAATTCACAAAAAATGACCCCTAAAAGACCAAACGGCTCACCTGCGGCGTGCGGAGTGAAGACTCACCAGACAGTTCTATACAAACCTGGGGTCCACCACTTTACAAGCCTGAAAGAGGCGTTCTCACTGCCTAAGCCTAGGCGTGCCAACAGAACGTAGTTCTCATCATAGGCGCGCCCCCAGGCCTGATGTGAAGAACGCTGGGGAGTCGGAGAGAGGAGAGGGCATTTCATGACCCACCGGGGAGGTTATCCATCACCGACGCAATATGTGTTTGTGCTGGACAACCTCCCTCAAATCTCTCCTGATGTGGGAGTCACACTTCTTCTGCGTCCTGCCCCTCTTTCCAGGAGGGGGCGCATGAGAGGTGACGCTGGCTCGCTGGCCCTGCCTATGGTCCTCAGACCGTGAAGGGCCAAGTCCACCCACCTGCCTGGGCGTGGATGTGGATCTCAGCGATGGAGATCCCCCCGCAGGTCGGCCTGATATAGCACCGGCCTGACCTGCTGCCGTGTATGCTCTGCCATTCAAACGAGCTGTGTTTTCAGTGGTTTGGATGGCAGGGTCGGAGCTCTTACTCTCTGATCCACTCAACATCAGCGAAACTAGCCCGCTGATGTTGGTGAATACGAACCGAGTATGGGTTCTTCCATGCCCCTTCGACCTCAGTATGCAGGTCAGGAAGGAATGGAAGGCTCACCTGAGCTGGTGGTTTATGGCCGGGGAGAAACTGATCGTCAAGCATGCTGCAAGCGGTCTCTCCTCTAGCGCGCCGCCATGAAGCTGCAGCCTGCAAGCAGCGCGCCCCATAACATCCACCAGCTCTGCATACACAGGGCAGGGTGGCTGAGAGGGTTCAGGATTTACCTGATTAAAAACCTCAGCCATCTCCTGCCCGTCCTGAAGAGCACCAGCTGCGGGAACAGGTCCACTATCCCGGTACCGGGATAAAAAATCTTTGTTATGATTTTCGTACGTTATTTTAATAGTCTTCCATATAAGGTATCAAGTAATTCTTGGTATCATTTGAAAGCTTAGAATCTATACTTTACACAGAATACCATCACTTTCGGTTTTATGATACATATCAAATGGAATATTAGCTTAAATAGGCATTGGTCCCAGGCAAATATTTCCGCTTTATGATTGCGAAGAAATCTTTCTACAAATATTTATTTTTTATTTATTTCACAAATAAGTCAAACCATACATTACAATAAAGCTCTCATTCTAAGGAATCTGTCGATGTAGGTTATTACATTGTGAGACAATCATAGATCGAAATATCTTCAAAACAATCACACAGTGAAATACATTCAAAAAGAGGTGACAGATAAAAGTATCACATTCCTGCTCCGATGTCGGCTTCAGTGAGCCGCAAACAGCCACATAATCTACATCACCGTTTAGCTTAGGATGTTATCTTTCAAATGAGACCATTTTCACGTTTCTGTGAGCTTTTGTTGGTGAGAAAATCCTTTTCGAACGAACTGAAAGCAGATGCGCAATGAGCGCGTCAGAGACGCATTTCACCAGATCTGCAAGTAATGTGCATTACAGATCCTGTGGTCACTCTAGCTATTGCTAAAGGCTTTTATTATGGTATAGAGATCTTTACAGGAACTCAGCACGCGTCACATGTCTGACGCGGCCAGTCAACAGACCGGAGTGACGGACGCGCTCGCGGTCACTTCCGGGTCAACCCTGAGCTCTGTTTACAGAAATATCTGCGATGCGCGTGTTTATATATTATACTTTTGAACTGTTTTGATAATTATAAATGCATCTAGAAATATAAAAGCATCAATTACATTTATAAACGCGAGCTTTGAGGTGCAACTGTTCGAGCTAAATGGACGATTTGGACGTTTGGAGTGCGCATTCTGAGGACTATTGTTTGGGTAAGTTACAGAATCCTTTGAGTTTTCAGCAATGTATATTCATTTTTTTATAAAGTTATTGTTAGTTTGAAATGTGAAAGCACAGCAACCAATCTGATAAACTATTATTTGAATATAAATGTCAAATGTTTTTAGTATTGCGCAATAATGTCTATTATTGCGTAATACTTAGTTTCACTTTGCATAAGTGTAATAAAATGGCAATTTCAGTAAATCTACATTTTGATATTGTGAAAGTGATATTATTACAATGCAGAAACTATGTATAAACAGTGATTTCTTTGTTTCAGGTTCTATTGAATATGTGGCACTGTTGGCACAGAGTTGGCACAGCTGGCATCAGATCTCCAGGAGGCTGGCCGGTGATGTTGAGGTGATACACAACACAGATGACAAAACTGATGCCCATATAATGAATGAAATACATCTGGAGGATTTTGATCCTTTTCTAGATGCTAATAGACCACAGATTTTAGTCAAATCATTTGTCAAATGATAAGACTTGCATCTTCTGAAAGAATAAAATGATCAAAATCATAAAGCGCCTATTTTTTTTTTTTGTTTACTATAGCACAGCCAACATATACTATAATATTTATCACATTCAGCAGTGTTTTATACAATTTTAAAGGGTTTTCTTTAAAATTACACTGGGATATTGCATATGTACCAATGGGTTTGGCTATGAGCAGAGTTTAGATTTGGGTAGGTAGAAATTACATAAAAAAAAGGTAATATTCCTCCCTTCAGATTTGCTTGAATATCTTTTTCATTTTTTATTATAGAGAAATAATTCTTTTTTTCAGTGTTTGCTGCCAACTAGAGGAAATAGCCATACTTGTCTGCATATCCCTATGCCCTACATGGCCTGAGTTATCCACTTTCAAAAATTAATTTAAAATAAAAAAATCAAAAAGCGCCTTTTTTTTTGTGTGTTCATTAAAGCTCAGACAACATATGCTTAAATGTTTATCAATTTTAGCACTGTTTTATGAAACTGCAAAGGGTTTCCTGTAAAATGACACAAAAATTGTGAGTTTAGCCCAAAGTATGTGGGAACAATATGCTTTTTAATTTGGGTTGGCTAAATCCAGGCGGAAATCCCCAAAAATGGCTTGGATCTGAAAACTTTCAACGCTGTGCTGTAAAGGTTTAATAGACATGTGACTTTTACTTAAAGTCATCATTCTGATTTTTCATTTGTTCATTCTGCCGCCAATTCAAGTACTTCTGGTTTCTAAAGTCTCTAAAGTGTGACATAACCACAAATAATCAAACTTTGATTTACAGCCCAAAAAAAACATACAGTACTTTTACCAACATTCTGATGCTGCTTCATGCTATTAAACTACTGAACTAGCTCTTACATTTCCATGACTTACCTTTGAAATCAACGACCAGGTCTGATATACACTCAGAGTTTCTGAAAGGAAATGCTGTTGTTTGATGAAGCTTCCTGTTCATATGTTTAGCTTCACTTTCACTTAAAGAGCATATTGCAGGTTAGAGGACCCAATGAGTTAATGTATAGAAAAACAATGTAGTAACTAGATTTTATTTAAAATATACTTATAAATATGCTACATTGGCTTCTGGAGTCGTTTTTGTGAGAAAATTTTACTTCCGCATCTGAAATGGGCGTGACGGGCGTGACGTAACGGGCAGGAGAACGGTCTATTCAAACAACAGGAAAACAATGGATCACAATGACATTTCGGACTTACTCGTATGACGGACCACAGCTATACAAACTATGCTGCCAAGAGAGCAGGGACAGGCCAGGATGTTAGACAGAACAATGGTCAGAGGAGACACACAGCGCAGCTGCAGTTTATTAAGACCCTTAAAAAGTATTAAAAAGTCTTATCACGGGTTTATAAAGTCTTAAATTTTGAAAGTATTTTTTCTGAATTAGCTGTCCAACAGTTTGATGCCCAAAAACATCGTAAAAGTGTGTGAATTTAGTCATTTTTATTAAAAAAACGAACAGGTACATAAAAAACTAGGCTATTTTGGGTGCATTCGTAAATTGCCTCTCTGTCATGTCAATCCCTGTACTGATTGCCTACACCAAACACTGATCCCCAAACCTATAGACATATAGAGACTAGATGCCCTGTTGGCCGCTGGGCACCGAGAAATACGGCCGCCATCTTGAACCGGTCGTACTCTTAGTTGCGTTGCATAGCAGCAGTTAAGATGCCGAGCACTGTGCAGCATATTCCTGCTCAAATCGACGGACCATCGCAAATAGGGCTCGGGAGATTACTTTTCACAAGTAAAATTTAACATTACCGTACCATTGGTTGTATTTTGTGAATTGAATATTTTGTTTTGTTTTTTAATAAACTTTGCTTTGATTTACTACCCCAGCCTATTTGATATTTTTGTATCAGAGTGGTCTATAGTCTTTATCACAAACTAAAACTGTTAAGTTAAAAGTATTACTGATGTAAATGGTTACAGCTTGAAGTGGCGGTGAGGTATTAAAAAATATTGAGAAGTCTTGAAAAAGTCTTAAAAAGGTATTAAAATTAACTTCAAGATTCCTGCATATACCCTGTTACATTTTAGATGCAAAATTGAATAAGCAGAAAAATCGGATTTTCTGCTCTGAAAATAAGCACTTTGAATATTCTAAACAGAATAAGCACTAGTAGCAAATAAATAAGTACTAGTACTTAATGGAATAAATACTAATATCTAAAAAATAAGTACTAGTAGCATGAAAATAGAGACTAGTAGGTTAAAATGATTAAATGTTAAAACGGCCATATTGGCTCAGAGAGAGAGAGAGAGAGAGACAGAGAGAGAGAGAGAGAGAGAGAGAGAGAGAGAGAGAGAGAGAGAGAGAGAGAGAGAGAGGAGAGAGAGAGAGAGAGAGAGAGAGAGAGAGAGAGAGAGGAGAGAGAGAGAGAGAGAGAGGAGAGAGAGAGAGAGAGAGAGAGAGAGGAGAGAGAGAGAGAGAGGAGAGAAAAATGACCATATTCAAACCAAAATATCTGACTTCCTCTTGGTCTGAGCTAATGACAGTTAATTAGAAAGTTGTCCGGCTTGATCTGAACAATATGCATACCTGTGTCTGTCAAGTTTAATGCAATTTCAAGCATGCTAAGAGTCTCAAAAGCATCAAACAAGAATATTAAAATTTGATGCATTGCCACGGCAACAGTATCTAAGATATCAATAATCCTTTCACAGGTCTACATCTGCCGTGTGTTTACATTATACACATAAAGTTTGAAGCAAATTGGTTAAAAATAAGAGGGTGATTTCAAAGCATTTAGGAAGTGACACACTTCCTGCTGCCAGTTGGTGGCGCTACAACTTTGACTCACAATAGTCACATCCATGTGATTGGACTCTTACAGCGAACACACTGCTGAAGTTTCAGCAAGATCAGTTAATGTATGCAGAAGTTATAACACACTTCCTGTTTCCATTATTCGCCATAAATTCGTTTCCTCGACATGGCCAAACCGTTCGAGATATCAAAAATCCCCTGGCAAGTTTTCATCCTCAATGTCTTGACTTCATGCTGACCGAGTTTCGTGGTGATTGGTTGAATTCTCTAGAAGGAGTATATCGAATTCCAGGGGCATATGCTTCCAAACAAACCATAATAGCCAACTTCCTGTTGGGCTGGGGTAAAAAGTAAGAGCATGAAGTATATATGAACCGATGAGATCTATATGTGTACCAAGTTTCATATTATTACATGCAAGCATGTTTGATTTATGGACCAAGTTTTCGTACCGCGTTCCAGGGGGCGCTGTCGAGCCCCCCTGCCATGCCCGGGTACCAGCTTCAGCACGGCCCTGATGGCCGCGGGTTCTGACCTGTGCGCAAAGTTTCAAGAGTTTTTGAGCACGTTAAGGGCCCCAAAAGTGCGCTGAGAGTCTCAAAAGTATCCAAAAAGAATATTAAAGTTTGATGCATTGTCACGGCAACAGCATCTAAGATATCAACAATCCTTTCACAGGTCTACATCTGGCGTGTGTTTACATTATACACATCAAGTTTGAAGCAAATCGGGTAAAAATATGAGGGTGCTTTCAAAGCATTTTGAAAGTAACACACTTCCTGCTGCCAGTTGGTGGCGCTATAACTTTGACTCAGAATAGTCACATCCATGAGATCGGGCTCTTACAACGAACACACTGCAGAAGTTTCATCAAGATCAGTTAATGTATGCAGAAGTTATAACACACTTCCTGTTTCACGTTTCTCGCCATGATTTCGTTTCCTCGCCACGGCCAAACCGAGATATCAAAAATCCCCTGGCACTTTTTCATCCTCAGTGTCCTGACTTCACGCTGACCGAGTTTCGTGCCGTGTGTTTGAATTCTCTAGGAGGAGTATTTCAAATTCCATTGCATGCGTTTTCCAAACAACCCTAAATAGCCGACTTCCTGTTGGGCTGGGGTAAAAAGTAAAAGTACGAAGGATATATGAACCGATGAGATCTATATGTGTACCGAGTTTCATATTATTACAATCAAGCGTGTATGATTTATGGACCAAGTTTTCGGACCCCGTTCCAGGGGGCGCTGTCAAGCCCCCCTGCCACACCCAGGTACCAGCTTCAGCCCAGCCCTGTTGGCCGCGGGTTCTGACCCGTGTGCAAAGTTTCAAGAGTTTTTGAGCATGTTAAGGGCCCCAAAATTGCCCAAATAGTCGTAAGAAAAATATAGAAAATGACTTTCCAAACAACCCATAATAACCAACTTCCTGTTGGGCTGACCTAAAACTTAGAGCGCGAAAGTTGTTCAGCCCGATGAGATCTATAAGTGTACCGAGTTTCAGATTATTACATGCAAGTGTGTTTGATATATGGACAAGTGTTCAAACAGCGTTCCAGGGGGCGCTGTCGAGCCCCCCTGCCACGCCCGGGTACCAGCTTCAGCACGGCCCTGATGGCCGCGGGTTCTGACATGTGTGCAAAGTTTCAAGAGTTTTTGAGCACGTTAAGGGCCCCAAAAGTGCGTTAAGAGTCTCAAAAGTATCCAAAAAGAATATTAAAGTTTGATGTGTTGTCACGGCAACAGTATCTAAGATATCAATAATCATTTCACAGGTCTACATCTGCCGTGTGTCTACATTATACACATCAAGTTTGAAGCAAATCGGGTAAAAATAAGAGGGTGATTTAAAAGCATTTTGAAAGTGACACACTTCCTGCTGCCAGTTGGTGACGCTATAACTTTGACTCACAATAGTCACATCCATGTGATCGGGCTCTTACAACGAACACACTGCTGAATTTTCATCAAGATTAGTTAATGTATGCAGTAGTTATAACACACTTCCTGTTTCACGTTTCTCGCCATAATTTCGTTTCCTCGCTCTGGCCAAACCGTTCGAAATATCAAAAATCCCCTGGCAATTTTTCATCCTCAGTGTCTTGACTTCATGCTGACCGAGTTTCGTGCCGTGTGTTTGAATTCTCTAGGAGGAGTATTTCACATTCCATTGCATGCGTTTTCCAAACAACCCTTAATAGCTGACTTCCTGTTGGGCTGGGGTAAAAAGTAAGAGCATGAAGTATATATGAACCGATGAGATCTATATGTGTACCGAGTTTCAAATTATTACATGCAAGCGTGTTTGATTTATGGACCAATTTTTCGGACTCCGTTACAGGTGGCGCTGTCGAGCCCCCCTGCCACGCCCGGGTACCAGCTTCTGCCCGGCCCTGATGGCCGCGGGTTCTGACATGTGTGCAAAGTTTCAAGAGTTTTCGTGCACGTTAAGAGCCCCAAAAGTGCCCGAATAGTCGTTAGAATAATAATAATAAATATAGCTGCGAGCAGCGATTACGGGCCGAAGCCGGTGGCACCGCAACCCCAGTTCCTTTAGTTACCTAAAGGCACCGGGGTGGCGGTGCCGCCGGCTTTGGCCCTTCATCGCTGCTCGCAGCTTATATTTATATATATATATAATATATATTATATATATTATATATATATATATATATATAAAGCCGGTGGCATCGCCACCCTGGTGCCTTTAGGGTTATTGTGCACGACGTGACACAAAATATCAAAATATCTGCTCGCTATCTGCCGAACGGCTCTGGTAGTTCCGCTTCAGCACTGATGATGTTGTAGAAATAGTGCGCTCTGGTTGGTCTGGATTATTCGGGATTTTTTATTTTATACAGAAATAATTTATTTATAATTCAGATGAGAATAAAGTTAGTGTTGATTAAAATGAAGGAAAACAAATATATTGATCTGAAATATAGCACATTCATTTTAAATTTATTTAGGTTCAATTACCAAACATACAATCTTAATTTAATTTAAAGCAAACAATGCATTTAAAATATATGGGTTGTAATATGCACATTTTCTTTTTAATAAAAAAAAGATATATATCCAAAAAGACAAGGCCTTAAAGGGTTAAACTCTTGTAACAGACACAATCTCTCTCTCTCTCTCTCTCTCTCTCTCTCTCTCTCTCTCTCTCTCTCTCTCTCTCTCTCTCTCTCTCTCTCTCTCTCTCTCTCTCTCTCTCTCTCTCTCACACACACACACACACACACACACACACTGTTTAAAAGCAAGAAATATTTATCTAACCTGTTTAAAACAGTCTGTCGGTGCCATCTTTTAAACATTCATCATATTGCATTGGTTTTAATTTCTTGACCTCAAACAGAGCACTAATCTGTTTATTTTTAAGTTATTGATTAAAAAAGAAAAGATCACAAATGCGTTTTTAGTCATATAGTATTATTTTATACAGAAATAAATTATTTGTAATTCAGATGAGAATAATTTTAAGGAAAACAAATATATTGATCTGAATTATAGCACATGTTTTTGTAAAATAACAGTGCGCGTCCAACGCGAGGAGTGAGCAGAACAGAGCGAACGTTTTTTAGTTAATTTCTACTTTCATACAGGGTTTCTGCAGGGTTTAGTCAGTCAAATTTAAGACCTTTTAAGACCTTTTTATGACCAATATGATTTAAATTTATGACCTACTCGAATTACGAAAAATAACTTCCTTTCAAAAGTCTTTTTTTTATTGACTTTCATTAAAAGTAATAAGTTTCATTATTTAAAGGTTCCATTTTCTTAGGAAAAGGGAGCCTTCAGTTTGTTACTCTTAAGTATCAATAACACAGGAACAACTTTTAACAATTATCACGATAATATATCAGTCAATATCGATAATTATGACCATAAATGTCAAATCTTTTTTTCTTTCAACTTTAAAGGCAGATTTTTGTTTCTAACTGAAAGTTGTAGAAACCAGAGCGTTAATTGTGGTTTTAAACTACTCTTTACCGTCAGAACATATCATGACAAACACTTGCCAAACAGGAGAACATTTCACAAATCTGAGGTAGAACATTCAAACATTTGTAATATTTCCTTAACAAAAATAATATCTTAATTTCACAATTAATTTCTTAGTTTCTGCATGTGCTAATGGGGGATACTGTTTCAAGTCTTGAAAGAGGTTTGTGTTGCCTGACTTTGATGGCACGTATCTTTATGAAATGTATGAAAAACAGTAGGCTATAGCCTAAATACATAAATACTGTAATTTTTAACATTAAAGAGAAGGCAAGTAAAAGAGACTTTTACATGCCCGAACGGACAAGTCAAGTAGCCTGATTAGAACATCAATAACAAACAAAATACATAACTAGGGAATCACTAAACCGAGAGAATGATTCTGATTTTATTACATTTATTGTATGTTGTTGCGATCGATTGTGGATAATAAATAGGTTGTGCTGTTGACGCTCGTGCAGCCTCTCGAGGAGAAATCTATATGAGCGCAGCACACACACACACTCAGTTAACAACTTACTGTAACTGCCTCTAAAAATCTAAATGTGGAATTTCTATATTTTAACATGTGTTAAGCAGCCTCAATTATTTTTCCTGAATACCATGTTAAACAGAGCTTTCTAGATATCTGCTAAAGACAGAGAATAAACATGCTTCACACAGGTTGCAGTGAGAACACACAGTCAATCGTTTATTGGTACAGGTGCAGCTTAAATAGAACATCACATGGCATGGACACATGACAAACACACCTGAGAGGAATCCACAATAATTGGGAGCATACTCATTAGCCAATCAATCAATTAACACCCCCACTTGCTCACACGTTATTCACAAACAAAAAAAAACAAAACAAAGAAACATCATGGAAACCAACTGAATTACATCTTGGCTTGGCTATAACCCAAACAGGAACGTGGAAAAGGTAAGTAGCTTTACTTTTGTAGCTGGTTTAGTCATTAGGTCAGCAACCATCTGATCTGTTGGGCAATACTCCAAAAACACTTCACCATTGTTTACAGTTGATCTCACAAAATGGTATTTAATATCAATATGCTTACATCTCTGTCTGCTAACGGGATTCTTTGCCAATGCAATTGTACCTTGGTTGTCTTCATAGATCATAGGTACACCATACTGATAATCATCAAGATGTTCAAGCAATTGTGTCAAGTACAAACACTCTTGTATAGTGGCAGCCAATGCCATGTACTCAGCCTCACATGTTGATAATGCTACAGTTGGCTGCTTTTTAGTCTTCCAAGAAATCAGAGGACCATTCTTACACAGGCTAACACAATAACCAGATGTACTACGTCGGTCATTTGCATCACCTGCCCAATCTGCATCACTGTAAGTCACCAACCTTAACCCTTCATCACATTTCCTGTAACAGAGCATCTTGTCATTTGTACCTTTCAGATATTTCAGTACATGCTTTACAGTTGTCCACTGCTCTTCTGTTGGCTCACTGAAATACTGGGACAATTTGCTTACAACATAACTCAGATCAGGTCTAGTGCATGAGGTTAGGTAGATTAGGCTACCCACTGCCTCTCTGTATTTCCTGGGGTCACTCAGCTTTTCATCACCATCGGTGTAATTCAACTTTGGTTCACAAGGTGTCGACCTGGGTTTACAATCTTGCATGTCAAACCTTTCCAGCAGTTTGCCAACATAACTCTGCTGTGACATAGTCACACCCCCATCACACTGATCAAAAGTGATACCTAGAAAATTCTTCAGTCTTCCCAAATCTTTCATCTGGAATTTCCCAGTAAGTATCTCTTTGACAGTTTTTAAAGCTCTCTCATCACTGGCAGCAATAACCAAGTCATCAACCCATATCAATATTATCACTTTCTCATGTTCTGTTTCTCTCTTGTAAACACAATGATCAGCTGGGTTTTGTACAAAGATGTTTTCAAACAAATAGTCATGTAACATTTTGTTCCAGTTTCGACCTGATTGCTTTAGCCCATACAATGATTTCTCCAGTTTACACACCATTTTCTCATTTGTCTGAGATTCTACATCATACCCCTCTGGCTGTTCCATGTAAATTTCATAATCAATCGGTGCATGTAGGTAGGCAGTTTTAACATCCATCTGACAGAGGATCAGATTCTCCTGAGCAGCTTTCTGCATTAATACTCTCACACTGGTAAGGTTGGCAGTAGGAGAAAAGGTTTCTCCATAATCTACACCCATCTCCTGACTATACCCCCTGGCGACATAGCGGGCCTTATACTTGTCAAAGTAAATGTGGTGTTATCCCTCAGTGATTTCATCTCCTCATCCATTGCATCTACCCACTCTCTTGAGTTGGATGAAGTCACAGCTTCTCTAAAAGTCTGAGGTACATTGGAAACCATCTTATAGCAATAATCAATGCTGATCTGCACCTGATCACTTTCCACCCCATAGAAATCTGGCCTCCTCCTCTCTCTACCAGGATATCTCCTCTCTCTACTCAGGGTATCTGGAGAATACGATTCTGGCTTGACCTCAGCTGACTGTAGATTTATCTGGCTTGGGCCTTGCCTAGTCTCTGGAATGTCACACCGTTGGGGTTTGTCAGGGTCAGGTCTGGTTGTTCTATACCGCACACCAACGTCATCGTCATCAGACACGTCATCAGTCTCCTGTCCCTCAATATTGGACATAAACCTCACCAGTCTGTGTTTCATCACCTTTCTACTGTCAGGATAGTAGACCATATAGGCTGGGCTGTTCTTATCATACCCAACGAAAATGCCTTTAGCAGACCTTGATTCTAGCTTCTTTCTGTCCTGTTTATAAGTGTAACACACAGTACCAAACTTCTGCATCCTGGACATATTGGGTTTTCTTCCTGTAAGCATAAAGTAAGGTGTCTGTTTGGTGCGGTTGTTGAAACATCTATTCCTCACCACCGCTGCTGTCTGGACTGCATACGGCCATAGCTCATGGGGTAACTGACTTTCTAAGAGCATACATCTAGCCATATCAAAAAGGGTTCTCCAGTTGCGCTCAGCAGTGTCATTCTGGTGTGGTGAGTATGGTGCGGATGTCTCATGTCTGATTCTGTTCTTGCGAAGTAGTACTTGATAACCCTGTCCAGTAAACTCAGCACCATTATCAGACCTGATACATGTAACATTCCCATATGGGGCTGTGTCAGCTAGGAACCTCTCTGTGGCATCCACTGTGTCACTTTTGTGCTTCAGAAAGTAAACAAACACTGCACTTGAGTGGTCATCAGTAAAGGAAAGTGCGTACCTATACCCTTCTCTGGACTTTGGGTCAATGGGGCCTGCCAAGTCAGTATGTATCAACTCTAGAGCTGACTTGGCTCTCACATCAGGCTTTCTGTTCCTACTCTGAGTGAATTTACCTTGGACACACACATCACATTGCATAGACTTGGGTACTTTACCCTTGATTGACATACCATCCACAACATTCTCTAATTTCTGAACATCATTAAAATTGCAGTGTCCCAAAATCTCATGCCACTTCTGAATATCATGGCAACTCAGACATTGATCAACAGAGTCATTGTTCACTGGCACAGTAGGCAAATAGAATAGCCTGTTATGTTCATGAATAAGAAAACGTTGTACCGTCTTTATACTGCAGGATGTCTTCACCCTCCTTAAAGATCACTGTTGCCCCGCTGGAAGTTGCAGCTCTTACGGAGAAGATGTCTTGGGGATAAGAGGGGATGTACAGTGCCTGCTTCAGTGTGGCACTGAGGTGCCGCCCCCTGCTATCGACCAGACACACCTCTGCTTCTCCTCTGCGCTCCGCAACCCCCTTGCACCTTGTGCCATCGGCCAGCTCCACGCAGTGCGTCTCGGCTTGGAATCTGTCTTCGAAGCTCTTAAACCTGGCCAGGTCAGTGATGATATGCGATGTCGCACCGGTGTCCACCATCAACCCCTTTCTGGTGACACCGCTCCCTGGCTGACGATCACTGGTCACCAACTTGAAGGCAAAAGTGTTGTCGGTTTCCTCGTACACCCCATGTGCGTCGTCTGTCTCCTCGTACACCCGATGTGCGTTGTCTTGCCTTTGCTGTTTCCATCCTCCTCGCCATGTGATACGCTTACCCTGGCTGTACCACTGTTGATCACGCTGACACTGTCTTGCCTTGTGTCCTCTCTGGCCACAACGGAAACACTCAATGTCCCCACTCTCAGTGCACCGCACCCTTACACCTGGCGGGGCACTGGCCTTCCTTAAATGCGCCCGAACCCCCATGACATTGTCTTCGGCCACAGCTGTGCGCATACCTTCCGTGCTCTCGTAACTCCGCAACTTTGTCTTAAAATCTGCAAAAGAGAGAGTCTCATCCCTTTGAGTGACAAAAATGGAAAAAGGCTTGAATGATTCTGGCAGCCCCTTCAAAACCTATTGCAACCAATAGTCCATCACTCAATACTTCTCCAGCATTCCTCAGTGCTGTGATTGAGGTCTCGGCACGTATGACATAGTCAGTCACACTCTCACCACTCAGCTTTTGCAGGGAAGTCAATTCTGTGTAGAGACTCACAATGCGGGGCTTACCATTTCCAGCATAATAGTCCCGCAAGATCTTGAGTGCGCCACGCCCGTCATCTGCAGCCTCTCGCATGACCAGGGACAAACTTTTGTCAGAGGAATTGGATCAGTTCAGCATATGCTTCAGCATTCTTTGCTGCATCCTCAGCCAGTACGTCTGCATCCGCATCCACGGCAGGCCCATTCAAAATTGTATCCTTCAATTTCTGCAACCGTAGATGGCCCAAAAACTTTGTCTCCCACAGTTCATAGTTCTTTTCGTCTCCGTCAAACACAAGACGAGACCAACGTGAACTTATCCTTTCACTCATGGTGCTGGCACTCTACTCACGCCGTGTCTGCACAAACATCAACGCATCTGGGCCCATAACCTGTTAAACAGAGCTTTCTAGATATCTGCTAAAGACAGAGAATAAACATGCTTCACACAGGTTGCAGTGAGAACACACAGTCACTCGTTTATTGGTACAGGTGCAGCTTAAATAGAACATCACATGGCATGGACACATGACAAACACACCTGAGAGGAATCCACAATAATTGGGATCATACTCATTAGCCAATCAATCAATTAACATACCATATCAAAATGTGACATTGATTTCCTACAACAGTTCAATAAACAGTTAAAATTTAGTCACTTACATTTTAGATGTAATATTGGCTGTTTTTCTTCTGTTCCAGCAGCAAAAATAGTTCCAAACAAAAATCACAGCAGAACCACAGCGCATCTCACAGGAACACTCATTGTTTTCATTACTGAATGATTCAGCATTTTGACCCGAATCGGTTCAGTTGAGTCAAAGATTCAATGACCCATTCTTAAACATCTGTCTCATTCTTGAATGAATCAACCGTTTAAACGAATCGTTTGAATGAATGAATAAATGACTCACTCATTAATACGGCCGCCTGCCGCCACCTATTGGCAGTTTAGTGTTATGTTTATAAGTAGCCTAGTATACTTCTTTCCACTGTTTCTTATTTGTACATTTAAAACAATTTCATAACATTATTTTATGCAATTGTAATTTTTCAGTGTAAATGATTTAATTTGATCAGCCCTACCTAGGGTAACAGTAGAACAGTAAAACAGTTTTAAATTCCTAAATTTGATCAATAAATTCAAATATTTGTTGTTTTTGTTTTTATGTTTAAGCTTATATACTATATATATATATATATATATATATATATATATATATATATATATATATATATATATATATATATATATATATATATATATATATATATATATATATGAAGAGTTCAAATGCAAAAGCCTCTAAATGCCATCTGAAATTTTCTTCTAAAATGATAATTTTTTATCAAGCTTGTATATTTAAATTCAGTAATTTCACTTAAATGACAATTAATGGGTAATTTTTCTTGCCATTTAAGTGAGATTATTGAACTTAAATATACAAGCTTGATAAAAATGATCATTTTAGAAGAAAATTTCAGATGGCATTTAGAGGCTTTTGCATCTGAACTCTTCATATATATATATATATATATCAATATTTATAACAGTCTGTTTCATTTTGAGCCTTGAATTGGACTCTCAAGGGTTGGCTTTCTAAATATGTATGCGTTATTATGTGTCTATTCAGAATGACTTATGAGCAGAAACCAGTGGCGGCTGCTGGTCTTTCAAATAGGGGAAGCTCATTTTTTTAAACTCGACTGTCAGGTGTGGGGATGGTGAAAAGAGCGAGGACTCAGATGCAGAGTTGATGGGCTTTATTTTAATAATAAAATAAAATAAAAAACAAGGGAGGACAGGTGGGGCAAAATAACTAATAATCAGGAAACAAGATGGGGGTCGACACAATCGACAGGAGAGCACATGCCAAAGGAAAACATGACAACAACAAGCCATGTGCTCACACCAAACATGACAAAAAAACACAAGCACATGCCAGTAAAATAAATTACAAGCAATGTGCTCACACAAAACGAGACATGAACACTCATAAGCCATGTGTTCACACAGAACATGACAACATGAAAGCACACAGCTAGTGTAAAACACAAGCTGTGTGCTACACACAGCACAAGACAAAACATGACATGAAAGCACGCGATCGACCGATGTAAACACGAACCGCATGCTACACAAAACACAACACACGTGGACAGAGCGAACACGAAACCGCACGCGAACACGACAAGACAGAACGTTATGCACGAACGAGTGGAAGCTTATCATGTGCGCTCACAACAGAAAACGTCTCGGGTTATGACTATAACCCTTGTTCCCTGAGAAGGGAACGAGACAATGCATCGAGGTCGATACTTTGGGGACGCTCCCTTAGCGTGCGCCTCTGAAGTAACAATGAAACTAGTCCAATCCTGATTGGCGTTGCGTCATGACGCAACATGTGACGGCATACCCGGAAGTATAAAAGTAGCGCTGACGCATACACATACCAGCCTCGCGATGAAGCAAGACGCTCTAAGGCCTCGAGGGGCGTGGCAGAACGATGCATTGTCTCGTTCCCTTCTCAGGGAACAAGGGTTATAGTCATAACCCGAGACGTTCCCTTATCGAGGGAACTCGACAATGCATCGAGGTCGATACTTTGGGGAACGAATACCCACTAGGCCACGCACCGAAAAACAGGCCTGTCCCGGAGTGAAACTGACTTAGGCACTCACTAGGACGAAAGCACATGTGCGCCAGGTGTACTAGGGAGGTGTAAACTGTAGAACCTAATAAAAGTGTGTGGGGTAGCCCATCCGACTGCCTCACAGATCTCCTGGAGGGGCACTCCCGAAAGGAGGGCCCTAGAGGAAGCCATGCCTCTAGTCGAATTAGCCCTAACAGCTAAAGGTGAAGGCAGGTCGCACACCTTGTAGGCTGAGGTAATAGCTTGAACAATCCAATTACTAATAGTTTGCTTGGATGCAGGGAGCCCCTTCTTAGGTGACCCAAAACACACTAATAATTGGTCCGACCTCCTCCAAGAAGAGGACCTCTCGAGGTACATGCTCAAAGCTCTGACGGGGCAGAGCAAATGAAGCTTCTCTTCTTCTGCCGACACATGAGGTGGAGGATGGAATGCCTGGAGGACCGTTGACCGAGCCGTATTCGTAGGAACCTTAGGCACGTAGCCCGGACTCGGGTGCAAAAAGGCTTTAACTCTGCCAGGGGCAAACTCCAAGCAAGCTGGTGTCACTGCCAGGGCTTGGAGATCTCCCACCCTCTTAAGAGAGATAATAGCTAAGAGAAATACCATTTTTAGCGTAAGATCCTTAGGCGAAGCCGACTGCAGAGGTTCGAAGGGGGCCAGGGATAACCCTTCGAGAACCACCGCCAGGTCCCAGGCCGGAACCCTGGACCTGATTGTCGGTCTCATCCTCCAAGTACCACGGAGAAAACGTATGACCAACTGGTGCCTCCCCAGAGGCCCATCACTGAAAGGTGCGTGGAAAACAGCAATAGCGGCCACATACACCTTAAGCGTGGAAGGGGAGAGACCCGCAGAGAAACGGTCTTGTAAAAAATCCAGAACTGAAGCCACCGGGCAGTTTACTGGATCTAACTCCTGTTCTCTACACCAAGTGACAAAAACATTCCACTTGAGGCCATATAATCTCCTGGTGGACGGAGCCCTAGAGCTGAGTATGGTTTCGATCACCCCAGCTGATAAGCCAGCATTTAGGTACTGAGCCCCCTCAGAGGCCAGACCCACAGATTCCACAACTCCGGGTGAGGGTGGAAAATTGTGCCCTCCGCCTGAGACAACAGATCCCTCCTCAGAGGAATCTGCCAAGGCGGAGCTATCAGGAGTGATATCACGTCTGAAAACCACACTCGGGTCGGCCACATTGGGGCAACCAGAAGTAGACTGATGCCCTCTTGACGTACCCTCTCCAGGACCCCAGGCAGCAGAGCGATCGGGGGAAAAGCGTACAGGCGAAGCCTCGGCCAGGCCTGTACCATAGCATCCACTCCCAGTGGGGCTGGATGTGAGAGGGAGAACCAAAGTGGACAGTGGGACGTCTCTCGAGACGCAAACAGATCCACTTCCATTGGTCCAAATTTCTCCCATATTAACTTCACCACATCCGGGTGAAGTCTCCATTCCCCGGGCCTCAGCCCCTGCCTCGACAGGATGTCTGCTCCCTGATTCTGAACCCCCGGAATATACATTGCTCTGATAGACAGTATTTTCCCCTGGGACCAAAGAATGATCTGATGCGCCAATCTGCACAGAGGGCGCGATCTGAGTCCCCCTTGTCGGTTCAGATATGCTACCACTGATGTATTGTCCGAACGTATCAAGACATGGTAACCCTTGATGTCTGGGAGGAAGCTCCTCAGAGCCCTGAAAACAGCCAACATCTCTAGGCAATTTATGTGCCAAGACAGATGATGGTCCTGCCACAGACCCCTGGCAAAGCGGCCGTCCATGACCGCGCCCCAACCAGTGAGGGAGGCGTCTGTCGAAACGGTTTTCCGGCGACATGATGCTCCTAATACTGGCCCTTGAGACAGGAACCAAGGTTTCTTCCATATTACTAGAGCACGAAGGCATCTGCGCGTTACTCTGATCATACGAAATGGATTTCCCTTGGGGGAAAACCCCTTGGTTTTCAACCACCACTGAAGGGGCCTCATGTGGAGAAGGCCCAAAGGTATTACGTTTGATGCCGCTGCCATGAGGCCCAGCAATCTTTGAAATCGCTTTACAGTGATAGCCTGGCCTAGCCTTATTCCAGAGACCATGGTTAGGATAGACTCGATGCGTGCGGGAGACATTTGTGCCCGCATCGTAACGGAGTCCCACACCACCCCCAGAAACACTATTTTCTGAACTGGTTCTAGTACACTCTTTTTCATGTTGAGTCTCAACCCTAAATTCTGAATATGAGCAAGGACGACATCTCGATGCCGAACTGCCATCTCCCGCGACTGGGCCAATATGAGCCAGTCGTCGATGTAATTTAGTATACGAATGCTCTGAAGTCTCAATGGAGCCAGAGCGGCATCCATACACTTTGTGAATGTTCGGGGAGAGAGTGCTAGGCCGAACGGAAGAACCCGATATTGGTATGCTTCGCCCCCGAAAGCAAACCTTAGGAACCTCCTGTGACATGGAAGGATGGAGATGTGAAAATAGACGTCTTTTAGGTCTATTGTGACAAACCAGTCCTCGGACCTGATCTGATTCACTATAATAGGAATGGTGAGCATCTTGAATCTGAACCTCCTCAGAGCCAGATTCAGAAACCTTAAATCTAAAATCGGCCTCAGACCTCCATCCTTCTTTGGAACTATAAAGTAACGGCTGTAAAACCCTGACTCTCTGTCTGGTAGGGGAACGATTTCTATGGCCCCTTTGGCCAGAAGAGTCTGTACTTCTTGTTCCATAACCCGAGCCTGTTCTGGAACCACTATAGTCGGCACCACCCCAGCAAACTTGGGGGGTCTGTGACCGAACTGCAGTCTGTAACCATGTTCTATTATATTCAGGACCCATATAGATATATTTGGAAGATTTTGCCAATTTCCCAGAAATTCTACTATGGGAACCAGCCTCTCGAGGCTGGTCTCGGGTATTTTTTGAGCACTGTTCTCGACTTCCTGAAGCGATAAAACGGCAGGAACTAGATGAGAAATTTTTTGTGACCATAGTGGTCGCTCTTTTTTTAAAAAATATTTTGTCGGACACCCCGCAGGGTGGACGCTGAAAATTGATGTCTCCCGAAGCATCAGAGATGGCGGGATAACAACTTTTTCTTGAGGGCTCCGCTGTGAGAACAACCTCGGTTGTCTCACAGTGGGGGGGGCAGCCCTCTGAGATCCTACCACTTTGGTTAGGACCTCTTCCCCGCTCTCTTGGCCTGGATGACGGCCCTCAGGTCGCCTTTCTGGCCAGCGGGTTTCGGCTGAGCACGTTTCCTCTGTTGCCAAGCTCCAGAAGGAGGGGCTCTAGAGGCAACACTATCTTTCTGCTCTTGCCGATATGAGGAGCTGGTTGACGGCTGTGGCTGGCCACTTGGACCAGCCCTCCTAACAGATCTAGTTCGGCGAGGAAGAAACTGCTGGAACGCCGCAGATTGTTTCTTCGCCTCCTGAAACCTGTCGACGACAGTGGAAACTGCGTCACCGAACAGGCCAGAAGGCGAAAGCGGTGCGTCCAACAGAAAAGATCTGTCCCTATCTTTAATTCCAGATAAATTAAGCCATAAGTGCCTCTCAGTAGCCACTAAAGCTGCCATGGAATGGCCGATAGAGCGTGCTGTTTCACGAGTCGCTCTGAGCGATAAATCAGTAGCCCTTCTCAATTCCGCAATATCAGATGGGGTGGGACCCTCGCCTTCATCTAGATCTTTAAGGAGATCGGCCTGGTACGCCTGTAAAATAGCCATGGAATGCAAAGACTCACCAGCCCGACCAGCCGCCATATATGCCCTACCGACCAATGCTGATGTTTCCCTGCATGGTCTACTGGGCAGTGCCGGGGTTTTAAGCGAAGATGCCGCTTCAGGAGAAAGATAACTCGCTAGGGCTTCCTCCATCTGCGGCATCTTGCCATAACCCGCCTCCCTCGCACCCACTACATTACTATAGTCACATGCAGTGTGTGTAGAGATGCGAGAGGAGTGCGGTTTTTCCCAGGATCTTGAGATCTCTTTATGGAGATCTGGGAAAAAAGGCAAACCCCGGCGTTGAGGTTGTGATCTGTGCTGCAGGAATCTCTCGTCTAATTTGCTTCCACGAGATTCTTCCTGCTTATCTTGTGGCCAGCTGATGTTAAGTCTGGCCACAGCACGCGTCACAACCTCTACCATCTCCTCATAAGCGGGAACACGAGCTAGCGAGTCATGCTCGTGTTCCTCGCTCCCGATGCTGAGAACATCCACTTCCTCGGAAGCAGATAGTTCCAGCATCGGGCACTCGTCGCGGGCAGAAGAAGCCGCAGAGCGGGCTTCTGCACCGTGAACGGGTGTTATAGAATCTGCAGACGATGAACGAGAAGGTGCCTCAGCAGTCTCGTTCTCGTCTGCCAGATCCATTTGCGATCCCCATGATTTCATTCTCCGCGCCGCCTCAACAGACGCGGGTCCTGAACCACAGGGATCGCGAGCTTGGCCATCCTTACTAAAAATAGCCAAGCGGGAACGCAGCACTCTCATTGATAGTGCTTCACAGTGTACACAAGCAGATCCCTCAAGAGCTGCTTGTGCATGCTGCGCTCCCAAACAGTTTACACAAAGCTGATGTGTGTCCCCACCCGTGATGAATCTTGGGCAGGGGTGCACACATCTCACAAACTGTTCACTCGCCATAATATATAAATAGATCAGACAATACAACACCAAATAAGACAGACAGTTTCAACACAGAGCGCTTGCTGAAGAGCGATAGCTGGTATGTGTATGCGTCAGCGCTACTTTTATACTTCCGGGTATGCAGTCACATGTTGCGTCATGACGCAACGCCAATCAGGATTGGACTAGTTTCATTGTTACTTCAGAGGCGCACGCTAAGGGAGCGTCCCCAAAGTATCGACCTCGATGCATTGTCGAGTTCCCTCGATAAGGGAACAAACACGAGGAGCATGAATGTCCGAATCCCGACACAAAACCGAAACCAAACTAGACAGATGTGCCGTGATTCAAACACCACCACGCCCGCACATGTAACAAGGCACCTGACATCGACGCTATCTGCCGAACGGCTCTGGTAGTTCCGCTTCAGCACTGATGATGTTGTAGAAATAGTGTGCTCTGGTTGGTCTGGATTATTCGGGATTTTTTATTTTATACAAAAATAAGTTATTTATAATTCAGATGAGAATAAAGTTAGTGTTGATTAAAATGAAGGAAAACAAATATATTGATCTGAAATATAGCACATTAATTTTACATTTATTTAGGTTCAATTACCAAACATACAATCTTAATTTAATTTAAAGCAAACAATACATTTAAAATACATGGGTTGTATGCACATATCCAAAAAGACACACACACACACACACACACACACACACACACACACACACACACACACACACACACACACACACACGTGTCAAGTCACTTACATTTTAGATGCAATATTGACTGTTTTTCTGTTTCAGCAGCGAAAATAGTTAAACAAAGATCACAGCAGAACCATTGCGCATCTCACAGCAACGTGTTTTCTCATTACTGAATGATTCAGCATTTTGAACAAATTGATTGACTCAAAGATTCAATGACCAATCCATAAACATCTGTCTCATTCATGAATGACTCAGTCGTTCGAACGAATCGTTTGAACGAATGAATCAATGACCCGCTCATTAAGACGGTCGCCTGACGACACCTAGTGACAGTTTAGTGTTATTTGATTATACACTCAAAATATTCCACAACAAATCCTTTAAATTTAATGATATTCAGAACAGAACACGAATAAAAAAATAACTATAATCAAGCCAAAACGAAATAATGTAAAACAAAAGTAAAAGTATGTGGTGTTGGGCTCACGTAAATCTCTCTTTAGAATCTAAATGTTGCAACTTTTGCGATGTATTTGGATGCTAAACTATTCTTTATTACAAGCTTTGTACTTCACTCACGTTCCAATATCGACGGAAAAAATCATCCTCTTCACTTGTGCAAAAATGTGCTTGGAAAAATCACAGTGGAGCGGTGCTTACTGTGAATGATACAAATTGTACTACTGACTATTTCAACATAGCAGTGTAATTTGTATATGTTAGGTTGGCTGTTTTATTATTGTGTGTGTGTGTGTGTGTGTGTGTGTGTCAGTGTGTGGGTGTGGGTGTGGGTGTGGGTGTGGGTGTGTGTGTGTGTGTGTGTGTGTGTGTGTGTGTGTCAGTGTGTGGGTGTGGGTGGCTCAGCGCGATTGAACAGTGAAACATACTCCGTCATTTTCTTCATACAGGACATCATTCAAACTTCAAAGTGTTTACTTATATTTGTGTACACTCTGTGACGAATGGATTGAGGAGACAATAGCAAGTAAAAACAGGTGTTTATTAGAATATAAAGCACCAGTCTCAGAGTGAATGGAATGAACAAACACAGTACTCAGTAGAATGAGAGAATAACAACTGCAGTTCATAAGAGAGGTGAAGAGACCAATAGATCCTTCTATGAGCGATGGAATACTCAGATGACGAGGACGAGGTAGCGCAGGCTTGCGTGAGCAACTCGATCCCGCTAGTCACACGTGACGTGCTCGTGCAGAACCCAGTGAAGGTGAAGCGTGAAGACAGACTGCAATGGCGAACCTCCAGACGAAGACAGGGCAGGAAACACAGGGAGCCGAAGAAACAGGAACACAACAGGCAACATCCACAAAACAACGATCTGACAAACACAAGACGCACAAGATGAGTTTAAATAGGCAGTGGTAATGCACAACACCTGTCGCTGATAATCCCGGAGGATAATCAGCGACCACGCCCACACACACACACATTCATTCACAAAAACACACACACACACAGCGCGAGGAAGCGTCCATGAATTTCCCAACCGTGACACACTCGCAATAAAACACAACATTGTGTTTTTGTTAAATAAATTAAAGTAATATGTCCCCCGAAATGGCGCTAATTTTAAAATGAAACTAAAATGCTCACGGCTGCACGGGCATTCATAACTCTGCGCGCCCACGAGGGACGAGCAGAACTGAGCGAACGTTGTTTAGTTCATTCCTACTTCCATAGGAATTAATTGAAAAAGCTCACTCTACTCTGCACCATTATTAATGAATTGTGCAGACATCCTTATTTTACTTTTGCTTTTTACCTGATTTTGAACACAAGAGGGCAGTATAACACTATGTATGATTTTGAAAAAAAATTTTTTTGACTAAACACCCATTCTGGCTGTTTTTAAACTTAAACATTATTCTTTAATTGCTCTCACCATGCCCGTTTCTGAAACTCTGCACATGTCTACTGTCTAATAAATGTGATGTGTCTGTCGAGTTTCATGGAATTTCAAGTATGTTAAGAGTCTCAAAAGCATCAACAAAGAATAATAAAGTTTGATGCGTTGCCACGGCAACAGTATCTAAGATATCAATTATCCATTCTCAGGTCTACATCTGACGTGTGTTTACATTATACACATAAAGTTTGAAGCAAATCGGGTAAAAATAAGAGGGTGATTTCAAAGCATTTTGAAAGTGACACACTTCCTGCTGCCATTTGGTGGCGCTATAACTTTGACTCACAATAGTCACATCCATGTGATTGGACACTTACACCGAAAACACTGCTGAAGTTTCATTAAGATCAGTTAATGTATGCAGAAGTTATAACACACTTCCTGTTTCCATTATTCGCCATAAATTCGTTTCCTCGCCACGGCCAAACCGTTCGAGATATCAAAAATCCCCTGGCAATTTTTCATCCTCAATGTCTTGACTTCATGCTGACCGAGTTTCGTGGCGATTGGTTGAATTCTCTAGGAGGAGTATATCGAAGTCCAGGAGCATACGCTTCCAAACAAACCATAATAGCCGACTTCCTGTTGGGCTGGGGTAAAAAGTAAAAGTACAAAGGATATATGAACCGATGAGATCTATATGTGTACCGAGTTTCATATTATTACATGCATATTACATGCAAGCGTGTTTGATTTATGGACCATGTTTTCGGACCCCGTTCCAGGGGGCGCTGTCGAGCCCCCCTGCCACGCCCGGGTACCATCTTCAGCCCGGCCCTGATGGCCGCGGGTTCTGACCCGTCTGCAAAGTTACAAGAGTTTTTGAGCATGTTAAGGCCTCCAAAAGTGTCCAAAAGGTAGTAAAAAAAAATAAAAATAAAAAAAAATAATAATAAATATATCTGTGAGCAGCGATTACGGGCCCAAGCCGGTGGCACCGCAACCCTGGTGCACCAGGGTGGCGGTAACGCCGGCTTTGGCCCTTCATCGCTGCTCGCAGCTATATATATATATAAGCCGGTGGCTCGCCACCCTGGTGCCATTTAGGCCGCTGTCAGTAGCCTAAAACAGGCCTAGAAATAGGGTTTCGTTCCACCACGTGGGGCACTACCTACTTTTTTAATATTTAACATCAGAAATATATAGAGATTCCTTAGGAAAAAGTTCTCCGCACACAACCTTGCAGTTCTTGAGAAAAATTATGCTAAAGGTGCCCATTTTGAAATAAAGGGAAAACATAGGGAATTTTGCACTTTCAAACCAGTTTATCATATAAACCCAAAAATGCCGAATTACCAATTGAGGTACAAAATAAACCAGTTTGAAATATGTGATATACCTGAAGTTGCTATCTAGGCACAGTAAACATGATAAGATTATCAAGAAAACTTCTACTGTAGCATTAACATCCCAATTACTTCTCATTATGTTGTTCCAATTCAAAGGTAATGTTTGAGGTAAAATCTGAATTACAAATAGAATTCAGCCAAAATATAATTTTATATATATATAAAAAACACTTTTCAAAATAACACATTTAATGGTGAATTGTCAATTCGCATACACGAGCAGTAAATGCACTGCATGTACACTGTAAACATTTTTTACATGCTATACTTAAAACAATTATGGTAACAATATTACACGTATTATATTTGAGTAGATTTTGATTTTTTTTTTGTGAAATCTGCCCAAATAAATTTAGTAAAATTTCCTAAATTATTTAGTCTATGACACATGATGAATTTAATATTATTAGTGTGGAATGTGCTTTTTTAATTTAAGTTGTCTCACAAATAAATCAAGCAGAATTTACTCGTTTGTATTAATGAAATTTACTTAATTATAACATTTACTGCATTTTTCAGGTTAAGATAATAATGACTACAATGCACTTTTTGTTATCAAAGATGCAAACATGCAAAAATTCTGTATTTTTTGCACAAATAAAACAAATCCATATAAAATGTAAGACAGCAGTTTTAAGATATGAAAAATAAAAGCAAAAAAATGCTAACATTTTCCATGTCATTGAGAAAAATCATTTTGCTACACAAAAACATGTGCATACAAATTTCTGTTGGAAAAGTCACATTCTTGACTAAAACTTGTGAATAACTTGTAGCAAAACAAATAATTTGTACTTGCTGAAAGCTTGTATGTAGAACAATATTAAACGTTCATCAATCAATGCAGTTTTTTTTTTCTCACCAGAACTTGGTCATAATGCATTGTCTCAATCTAAGTCATGAGTTTGTTTTTAAGTGTTAGTAATTTCGGGGAAAACTTGTCATGGTTCTGCCTTTTTGTCTGAGTATTTTCTGAGTATTTTGGCAGGACCATGACAGATCCATGTTTTGTGTACAAGCGCATGGCTTGTTTGGGCCATGTGCTTGTGTTGTCTTGTCTCGTAACCCCGCCCCCTTGTGATCCTCGTCTCGTCATTAGTGTCTAGTTAGTTTCACCTGTTATGTCTTGTTTAGTCTCCTATTTAATCCCCGTGTTCTCTCTGTCTTGTGTCGGTTCATTGCCGAATGTTTACTGTGAGTATTCTCTGCGAGTCTTGTCATTGAAAGTCATTGTTTGTAGTCTTTGTTAGTAGTCTTAGTCAGTATATTACGTAGTGTTACTCGTTCAGTCTTTATCTAGTCCTGTCAGTCCTATATCCCTTGTTTCGTCTGTTTTGCCCCCTCGTGGGTTTTGTTTTCCCTTTTTGTATCAATAAATCCTGTGTTCATTGTATCTGACCGTCTGCGCCTGGGTTCATTCGCCATCCACATAACAGAATGAACCGACCAACAAGGAACCCAGCAGACAATTTGCCTTCCCTGCACCCACCCGACTTCCGTGAGCGATGGTGGTCGCCTGTGCCCTCCGACGGAGAGCGGATCAACAGTCCAGTCCCGTCCCAGGGCGAGCGGACTATGAGGGAATATGCCCGCCTCTGGGATCTTTTTTCCCGAGAGAATCCACACACTTCCTCCTCGGGCTCTCCACCCTCGGCCTTTCTGCCAGTAATCCCGGAGGGTCGCATGATTGGAGTTGTGACGCTTGGGGACCAGGTCAGCTCCACCTCGGTCCCTGTGACATCTGCTGACCTCCGAGGTAAACGAGGGAGACGGGTCTCTTGGGATTCCCCCTCGGAGTCCTCGTCGTCCGAGCTCACCCAACCTGAAGTTGTCTTCCCTGTACCCGTCTTGTCAACTGTTGAGCCCTGTCAGCCTTTTGCGAGCCCTGTTGTGACCGTTGCCTCACGGTCAAGGAGAAAGAGGAGGAGGAGGAAGGGAGCGTCTTGTCCCCCATCGCCCTCTGTTCCAGAGCCCGCTACCGAGAGCGCTGCACCCGCGCCTGCCGCCGAGAGCGCTGCACCCGCGCCTGCCGCCAAGAGCGCTGCACCCGCGCCTGCCGCCGAGAGCGCTGCACCCGCGCCTGCCGCCGAGAGCGCTGCACCCGCGCCTGCCGCCGAGAGCGCTGCACCCGCGCCTGCCGCCGAGAGCGCTGCACCCGCGCCAGCCGCCGAGAGCGCTGCACCCGCGCCTGCCGCCGAGAGCGCTGCACCCGCGCCTGCCGCCGAGAGCGCTGCATCCGCGCCTGCCGCCGAGAGCGCTGCACCCGCGCCTGCCGCCGAGAGCGCTGCACCCGCGCCTGCCGCCGAGAGCGCTGCACCCGCGCCTGCCGCCGAGAGCGCTGCACCCGCGCCTGCCGCCGAGAGCGCTGCACCCGCGCCTCCGCGCGAGAGCGCTGCACCCGCGCCTGCCGCCGAGAGCGCTGCACCCACGCCTACTGCCGAGAGCGTTACACCCAGTCCTGTCTTGTCTCCAGCCATGTCCCCCGTCAGAAGTCCTGTTTCCTCGTCCTCTGTGTCCTCAATGTCTGTGCCTGTTGCTGCTTCCCCTGATGCAGCATCCCCATCTGTTTTCCCGGTCTCCCCCGTCTCCACTAGTCCCCGAACTGTTTCACCCTTTGTCCCTGTCTCCACTTGTCCCCGGACTGTTTCCCCTGGCACCATTAAACCCCGGACAGTTTCGCCTAAGCCCTCGCCTCATGTGCCCCCAACCAAGTCCCCCCGGATTCCCCGTCCTCAGCCCTCATCCCTTGGACCGAAGAACCCCCGTGTTCCTGTTCACCCTGGACTACCCCCTAAAGACTTTGTTGTCCCTCCGCCTCCCCTTCCTTGTTTATTATTTTTGATGTTCCACCCTAACCCTGTCGTTGTGTTTTCTTGTATGCCTTTGATGTTATTTGTCATGTTTTGCTGGTTCTTGTCCCTGTCTCAGTCCGTCTTGTCCCATGCTTGATGTTATTTGTTATGCTTAGCTGGTTCTTGTCTATGTCCTAGTCGGTCTTGTCTTGTTTTGTGGTCTCCCTGGGGAGCGTCTGGTAGCCGCTCCTTAGGGAGGGGATTCTGTCATGGTTCTGCCTTTTTTGTCTGAGTATTTTCTGAGTATTTTGGCAGGACCATGACAGATCCATGTTTTGTGTACAAGCGCATGGCTTGTTTGGGCCATGTGCTTGTGTTGTCTTGTCTCGTAACCCCGCCCCCTTGTGATCCTCGTCTCGTCATTAGTGTCTAGTTAGTTTCACCTGTTATGTCTTGTTTAGTCTCCTATTTAATCCCCGTGTTCTCTCTGTCTTGTGTCGGTTCATTGCCGAATGTTTACTGTGAGTATTCTCTGCGAGTCTTGTCATTGAAAGTCATTGTTTGTAGTCTTTGTTAGTAGTCTTAGTCAGTATATTACGTAGTGTTACTCGTTCAGTCTTTATCTAGTCCTGTCAGTCCTATATCCCTTGTTTCGTCTGTTTTGCCCCCTCGTGGGTTTTGTTTTCCCTTTTTGTATCAATAAATCCTGTGTTCATTGTATCTGACCGTCTGCGCCTGGGTTCATTCGCCATCCACATAACAAAACTTGCAAACATCCAGTTCCAAGAAGAGCTTCTGAAAGGCCTCAAAAGTGTGCCTCAGTTCTTTCGAGTAGGTGAGGTTTAGTGCATACGTGAGTCCAAGAAGAACAGCACAGGCTCTTGCCAGATTTTCCAAGCCAGCCACGACTTGCATCCCCTCCAAGATGATGCTGAAATCCTCCTGAGAATCCCTCTTGCAGATGGCAATTTTCATTATGTGCTACAGGATATCTCCATTGTCACACTGTAAAACAAATATTAAAGAAGTAATTTTATCTTGTCTGTCTCATAAGTCTGTCCATAATTATAAACTTGATTTGTGTACGGTTGTAAAAATTTCTAATAACAGCTTAACATGCTAAGACAACTACAAGTACACCATTATAGTTTATTTTCTTTGTAATCACTGAAACCACAAAGACCACCATTTTGCGACCCCAACAAAGACTGTCACAATAACATAAGTACAGTTTCACCAATGACAGAATAATTTTAAAATTACATTTGGTGACACTATTGTAGAGGGGGAAATTAAATTTCGCTGGTCCTCTATATACATTTAACTAACTGTATAGTAACATGTCAACTAACTCAGAGTATTAGTAGACTGCTAGGTTAGGGTTAATAGAGTAAGTTAACATGTAGTTGCGGTTACTTATAGTCAGTAGAATGTCTAAAGTGGACCATCAAATAAGTGTTACCTTTTTTCAAGTGGCTGACAAAAATCTATTTTGTGTGAAATATTTTCACATTAGCTTTAAATAATTTAATTAGAAAAAAGATTATTGTTTAAGTTGCGTTTCTATTTTTATAAATAAAAACGATGTACAAATACATTTCTCAAAACACCATAAATATATAGAATAATTCTAGTCACTTACATTGTACTCTTGGATGAGGTTATCCTATTTTTCACCCAGATAACAGATCAAGCTACGGAGGAAAACGTTTCTCATCGTGTCAATGTTTTTATCGGGATTCTGATCGGGAAGTTTGTAAATTAGCATCACCCAAAGATAATGAACAAATATTGATATGTTATGAAAGTAACTTACCTGCAGCATGGGATCAATAGCTAGCTCCGTAGTGTCCGACGTTTTGAGCCATTCCTTCGCACATTGCTTGATTTGTTCCCATCGGAGTTCAGTAAAGGGCTGCGGACCTTTCCCACCATCTTTTCCGACATGAAGAATACACTTTACGGGTGTTAATCGAGTTTGATCGGCGCTATCAGATGAAGATGCGCTGCTTACGTCCCCCTCAATGTTTACATGTGCGTAGTGATATTAGCTTGATTTTGGCTGTGACCTACTTACATTTTCGATGCTGATTGGTTGAAAATCTAGCTAAACAGTTTTATGTCTCAATACGCAGTAAATATAGTGCGCCAATAAATTACACTTTTCTCATTAACTGCAGGATAATGCGTGGAGAACTTTTTGCTTGGATACCTTTTATTAACGTTGAACATATTGAGCAAAAGAAAATGTAGTGCCCCGTTTGTCGGAACGAAACTAAACGATACAGCTCACGTACAGCGGCCTAATTAGGGTTATTGTGCACGACGTGAAACAAAATATCTGCTCGCTATCTGCCGAACGGCTCTGGTAGTTCCGCTTCAGCACTGATGATGTTGTAGAAATAGTGTGCTCCGCTTGGTCTGGATTATTCGGGATTTTTTATTTTATACAGAAATAAGTTAGTGTTGATTAAAATGAAGGAAAACAAATATATTGATCTGAAATATAGCACATTAATTTGACATTTATTTAGGTTCGATTACCAAACATACAATTTTAATTTAATTTAAAGCAAACAATACATTTAAAATACATGGGTTGTATGAAAATAAAAATAATGAAAATAGAGACTAGTAGGTTAAAATGATTAAATGTTAAAACGGCTTGCCATATTGGCTCAGAGAGAGAGAGAGACAAAATGACATTTTAGATACTAGTAGCTATTAATAGATACTAGTATTTATTCAATAAATACTAGTACTAAGTCATTAGATACTAGTACCTATTAAATAGATACCAGTACTTATTCATTAGCTACTAATACGTATTCAAAAGAATATCTAAAGAATACGCACTAGTATCTAAAGAATAAGCACTAGTCGCTAATGAATAAGTACTAGTACTTAATGGAATAGATACTAGTATCTAAAAAATAAGAACTAGTAGCATGAAAATAGAGACTAGTAGACTAAAATGATTAAATGTTAAAACGGCTTGCCATATTGGCTCAGAGAGAGAGGGAGAGAAAATTAACATATTCAAACCAAAATATCTAACTTCCTCTTGGTCTGAGCTAATGACAGTTAATTAGAAAGTTGTCCGGCTTGATCTGAACCATATGCATACCTGTGTCTGTCGAGTTTCATGCAATTTCAAGCATGCTAAGAGTCTCAAAAGCATCAAACAAGAATATTAAAGTTTGATGTGTTGCCACGGCAACAGTATCTAAGATATCAATAATCCTTTCACATGTCTACATCTGCCGTGTGTTTACATTATACACATAAAGTTTGAAGCAAATTGGGTAAAAATAAGAGGGTGATTTCAAAGCATTTAGGAAGTGACACACTTCCTGCTGCCAGTTGGTGGCGCTATAACTTTGACTCACAATAGTCACATCCATGTGATCGGGCTCTTAAAACGAACACACTGCTGAAGTTTCATCAAGATTAGTTAATGTATGCAGTAGTTATAACACACTTCCTGTTTCACGTTTCTCGCCATAATTTTGTTTCCTCGTCACGGCCAAACCGTTCGAGATATCAAAAATCCCCTCGCAAACTTTCATCCTCAATGTCTTGACTTCACGCTGACCGAGTTTCGTGCCGTGTGTTTGAATTCTCTAGGAGGAGTACTTCAAATTCCATTGCGTGTGTTTTACCAACAACCCTAAATAGCCCACTTCTTTTTGGGCTGGGGTAAAAAGTAAGAGTGCGAAGTATATATGAAACGATGAGATCTACATGTGTACCGAGTTTCATATTATTACATGCAAGCGTGTTTGATTTATGGACCATGTTTTCGGACCCCGTTCCAGGGGGCGCTGTCGAGCCCTCCTGCCACGCCCGGGTACCATCTTCAGCCCGGCCCTGACGGCCGCCGGTTCTGACACGTGTGCAAAGTTTCAAGAGTTTTTTAGCATGTTAAGGCCTCCAAAAGTGTCCAAAAGGTAGTAAAAAAAAATAATAATAATAATAATAATAATAAAATATAGCTGCGAGCAGCGATTACGGGCCCAAGCCAGTGGCACCGCAACCCTGGTGCACCAGGGTGGCGGTACCGCCGGCTTTGGCCCTTCATCGCTGCTCGCAGCTATATATATATATATATATATATATATATATATATATATATATATATATATATATATATATATATATATATATATATATAAAGCCGGTGGCTCGCCACCCTGGTGCCATTAGGGTTATTGTGCACGACGTGAAACAAAATATCTGCTTGCTATCTGCCGAACGGTTCTGGTAGTTCCGCTTCAGCACTGATGATGTTGTTGAAATAGTGTGCTCCGCTTGGTCTGGATTATTCGGGATTTTTTATTTAATACAGAAATAAGTTAGTGTTGATTAAAATGAAGGAAAACAAATATATTGATCTGAAATATAGCACATTAATTTTACATTTATTTAGGTTCAATTACCAAACATACAATCTTAATTTAATTTAAAGCAAACAATACATTTAAAATACATGGGTTGTATGAAAATAAAAACAATGAAAATAGAGACTAGTAGGTTAAAATCGTTAAATGTTAAAACGGCTTGCCATATTGGCTCAGAGAGAGAGAGAGAGAAAATGACATTTTAGATACTAGTAGCTATTAATAGATACTAGTATTTATTCAATAAATACTAGTAGTCAAGTCAAGTCAAGTCACCTTTATTTATATAGCGCTTTTTACAATACAAATTGTTTCAAAGCAGCTTTACAGAGATAACAGGAAAACAATGTTGTAATAGTATTGTTCAATTGAAAATTAAATGTCCCCAACTAAGCAAGCCAAAAGGCGAAGGCAACAGTGGCAAGGAACCAAAACTCCATCAGGTGGCAGAATGGAGAGAAAAACCTTGGGAGAACCCAGGCTCAGTCGGGGGGCCAGTCCTCCTTTGGCCAATGAATGAACAGTGTATTATTATGAGTTAGGCAGCATAATGTCAGGAGTCAGATGGGATCAGAACTTTCACGATATTATCCAGTTCATCTGGTTGGAGGTTGGGTCATCCCGCCGGTGAGGAGATGAGTGTGGTGAGGTGTCTATGGGCCTTCACAGCCCTGATAATGCGTGTCGTCGTGTCCATGTGATGGTCCCTCATCAGATCCGGACATGCCCCGGATCCGGCGGTCTGCGGCAAACCTCGGGATAAACAGAGAGACTAATATTAGCGTAGACGCCATCCTTCTTATGATGTACAAAGTACATCAGGAATTATTGGAAGTGTTCCCGGTTCCGGCTGATCTAATCATTGCAGCCTAACATTGAATTATAGAAATCTATAATGTATTATGCGTATGCTAAGCCAAAGAGATGTGTTTTTAGTCTAGTTTTAAACTGACAGACTGTATCTGTGTAACAATTCAATGTGTTTAAGTTCTGTTTCTGTGATCTTGGTTTCCCCTGTCTTTGTTATTTTGGTTCAGTCCTGTTAGTTTTCCCGCTCTGCCTAATTAGTCATTCCCGTCACCTGTGTTCTGTTCATTATCCCATTATTCCTTGTGTATTTAAGCCCTGTGTTTTCTCCCAGTGTTTTTCGATCGTCGTCTACGTATGGTTGTGTGTTTTCCTTTGAAGTCCTGGAGTTTTGTTCCTGTTTCAGTTTGGAAAGTTTCATTTATGTTATTAAAACTTTATATTGAAGTTTCCGTGTCCTCGTCTTCGGTCACCTGCACCCAACCCTGACAGAACGATCGACCACAAGAAAGGATGGAGAGCTGGAAGCAGGCCTTCATGGGAACCCGGATGGCCGTATTTCGCGGGACCCGTGGAGGTCGTAGAAGGGGAAGTGATCGAGTTCTGGTGGTCCCGAGTCCAGTATGGCCTGAGCCCATCGCATGCCCGCCAAAGCCTGAGCCCATGGCATGCCCGTCAGAGCCTGACCCTTTTGACGACCTACCTGAGCTTCTTCCCCCAGAGCCTTCACAGCTAGTCCCGTCCAGCCTAGTCAAGCCTTCACCGCTGGTCCCGTCCAGTCCAGTCAAGCCTTCACCGCTGGTCCCGTCCAGCCCAATCAAGCCTTCACCGCTGGTCCCGTCCAGCCCAGTCAAGCCTTCACCGCTGGTCCCGTCCAGCCCAGTCAAGCCTTCGCCGCTGGTCCCGTCCAGCCCAGTTGAGCCTTCGCCGCTGGTCCCGTCCAGCGTCCAGCCAGAGACCGTCCAGCCAGAGACCGTCCAGCCAGAGACCGTCCAGCCAGAGACCGTCCAGCCAGAGACCGTCCAGCCAGAGACCGTCCAGCCAGAGACCGTCCAGCCAGAGACCGTTGCCTGCCCACCAGAGTATGAAGCTAGCCCCAAGCTCCCTGATGTACTGGCCCCGTCCAGTTCCGAGTCCCATGATGTGCTGGCCCCGTCCAGTTCCGAGTCCCATGATGTGCTGGCCCCGTCCAGTTCCGAGTCCCATGAAGCGCCAGAGCCAGAGCCCGTTGACCCAGCGCCAGAGCCAGAGCCCGTTGACCCAGCGCCAGAGCCAGAGCCCGTTGACCCAGAGCCAGAGCCAGAGCCCGTTGACCCAGCGCCAGAGCCAGAGCCCGTTGACCCAGAGCCCGTTGACCCAGCGCCAGAGCCCGTTGACCCAGCGCCAGAGCCCGTTGACCCAGCGCCAGAGCCCGTTGACCCAGCGCCAGAGCCCGTTGACCCAGACCCAGAGCCCATTGACCCAGACCCCGTTGACCCAGCGTCCGTTGATGTCAAGTCTGTTCCCGTTCCTGAACCTGTCTTTCTCCCCAAGAAAATTTTGGGGGGGGGCTATACGCCTTCGCCGTGGCCGGCCAAAGATCCACGGAGGCCGGCAAAAGATCCACGGAGGCCCGAAAAAATAACACCGCCATGGCCACCCGAAGGGTCTTCACCGCCATGGCCACCTGAAGGGTCCTCACCACCATGGCCACCTGAAGGGTCTTCACCACCACGGCCACCTGAAGGGTCTTCATCGCCGTGGCCACCTGAAGAGCCTGCACCGCCATGGACACCCGAGGGTCCCACAGCTCCGCCCTGGACGCCCGAGGGTCCCACAGCTCCGCCCTGGACGCCCGAGGGTCCCACAGCTCCGCCCTGGACGCCCGAGGGTCCCACAGCTCCGCCCTGGACGCTCGAGGGTTCCACAGCTCCGCCCTGGACGCCCGAGGGTCCCACAGCTCCGCCCTGGACGCCCGAGGGTCCGACAGCTCCGCCTTGGTCATGCCCACTGCCAGTTCCGCCATGGCCACGCCCGCAGCCTACTCCGCCATGGCCACGCCCGCAGCCAGCTCCGCCATGGCCACGCCCACAGCCAGCTCCGCCATGGCCACGCCCGCAGCCTGCTCCGCCTTGGTCACGCCCACAGCCTGCTCCGCCTTGGCCACACCCACAGCCTGCACCGTCGTGGCCACGCCCACAGCCTGCTCCGCCTTGGCCACGCCCACAGCCTGCACCGTCGTGGCCACGCCCACAGCCTGCACCGCCGTGGCCACGCCCACAGCCTGCTCCGCCCTGGAGGCTTCCTGGACCTGCACCATGCCCTCGTCAGCCTCCAGGGCGCCCACCCTCCCACCCCTTTGGATGTTATACGGCGCGAGGACGCGCCTTCGGGGAGGGGGGAGGTACTGTAACAATTCAATGTGTTTAAGTTCTGTTTCTGTGATCTTGGTTTCCCCTGTCTTTGTTATTTTGGTTCAGTCCTGTTAGTTTTCCCGCTCTGCCTAATTAGTCATTCCCGTCACCTGTGTTCTGTTCATTATCCCATTATTCCTTGTGTATTTAAGCCCTGTGTTTTCTCCCAGTGTTTTTCGATCGTCGTCTACGTATGGTTGTGTGTTTTCCTTTGAAGTCCTGGAGTTTTGTTCCTGTTTCAGTTTGGAAAGTTTCATTTATGTTATTAAAACTTTATATTGAAGTTTCCGTGTCCTCGTCTTCGGTCACCTGCACCCAACCCTGACAATCTGCTTCCCGGACAATGGTAGGAAGATTGTTCCAAAGTTTGGGTGCTAAATAGGAAAAGGATCTACCGCCAGCAGTCGATTTTGATATTCTAGGTATTATCAACTGGCCAGAATTTTGAGATCGCAATAGACGTGAAGGACTATAATGCGTTAAGAGCTCGCTCAAGTACTGGGGAGCTAAACCATTTAGTGCTTTGTAAGTAATCAGCAATATTTTAAAATTTATACGATGTTTAATAGGCAGCCAATGCAGTGTTGACAGAACCGGGCTAATATGGTCATACTTCCCGGTTCGGGTAAGAACTCTAGCGGCTGCGTTTTGAACTAGCTGTAGTTTGTTTAATAAGCGTGCAGGGCAACCACCCAGTAGAGCATTACAATAATCTAGCCTTGAGGTCATGAAAGCATGAACTAATTGTTCCGCATTTGTCAGTGAGAGCATATGACGTAATTTAGATATATTTTTAAGATGGAAAAATGCGGTTTTACAGATACTAGACACGTGACTTTCAAATGAAAGATTGGTATCAAAGAGCACACCCAGGTTCCTAACTGACGTCGAAGACTTAACAGAGCAGCCATCAAGTGTTAGACAGTATTCTAGGTTATTAGGTGAGGAAGTTTTTTGTCCAATGATTAGAATCTCGGTTTTTTCAGAATTTAGTAATAGGAAATTACTGGTCATACAATTTTTTATATCAGCTATGCATTCCATTAATTTTGTGAATTGGTAAGTTTCGTTAGGTTTTGAAGAAATATACAGCTGAGTATCATCAGCATAACAGTGAAAGCTAATTCCATATTTCCTAATGATATCTCCTAATGGTAGCATGTACAGAGTGAACAGCAGCGGTCCTAGTACTGAGCCTTGTGGTACGCCATACTGAACTTGTGATCGATAAGACATCTCTTCACTTACTGCTACAAACTGATAACGGTCAGATAAGTATGATTTAAACCATGCTAGTGCAATTCCGCTAATGCCAAAATAGTTTTCTAGTCTATTTAAAAGAATGTTGTGGTCGATAGTATCAAATGCAGCACTAAGATCAAGTAACACTAATAGAGAGATACAACCACGATCGGATGATAGGAGCAAATCATTTGTGACTTTAATGAGAGCAGTCTCAGTACTATGGTACGGTCTAAATCCGGACTGAAAATCCTCGCAGATATTATTTCTTTCTAAAAAGGAACACAGTTGTGAGGATACTGCTTTTTCTAGTATCTTTGACAGAAAAGGCAGATTCGAGATTGGCCTGTAATTGACTAATTCTGTAGGATCAAGTTGCGTTTTTTAACAAGCGGTTTAATCATAGCCAACTTAAAGGTTTTTGGTACGTATCCTAATGACAAAGATGAATTAATGATATCTAGAAGAGGATCTATGACCTCTGGAAGCATCTCTTTCAGTAGCTTAGTCGGTATAGGGTCTAGCATACAAGTTGTCGATTTAGATGAATTAACAATTTTGCAAAATTCTTCCTCTCCTATAGCAACAAATGAATCAAAATGTTCCTCACGGAGACTACAATATACTCCCTGATGCGATACTGTAGTAGACGGTTGCATAGTTATAATTTTGTCCCTGATATTATCAATCTTATAAGTGAAGAAGTTCATAAAGTCATTACTGCTGTGTTTCTTATAAACTTCTGGGCTTGAAGCTTCCTTTTTCGTTAGTTTAGTCACTTGTTCAAATAAATACCTAGGATTATGTTTATTTTCTTCTAATAGGGTTGAAAAATAATTAGTTCTAGCATCTTTTAAGGCCTCTCTGTAAGCAATCGAGCTCTCCTTCCATGAAATCCGAAATACCTCTAGTTTTGTTTTCTTCCAGTTGCGCTCCATTTTTCTGGCTTCTCTCTTAAGGGCCCGGGTGTGCTCATTGTACCACGGCGTTGGACTATTTTCTTTAATCTTCTTTAAGCGCAGTGGAGCAACTGTGTCTAAAGTGCTGGAAAAGAGAGAGTTAAAAGTTTCTGTTGCAATATCAAGTTCTTCTAAGCTATCCGGGATGCTGAGATTATGAAACTGATTTGGAAGATTATTGATAAAGCAATCTTTAGTGGCAGAAGTGATAGGTCTAACATATTTATAACACGGAGTCGGCTTTGCAGCCTTGGCTAAATGTAATTTACAGGAGACTAGATAATGATCGGAGATGTCATCGCTCTGCTGCAGAATTTCAACGGCATCAACATCTATTCCATGTGATAGTATTAGATCAAGAGTATGATTACGACAATGAGTAGGTCCTGACACGTGTTGTCTCACTCCAATTGAGTTTATAATGTCTTTAAATGCCAATCCCAATGCATCTTTTTCATTATCTACATGTATATTAAAATCACCAACAATTAGGACCTTATCTGCATCCAATACTAATTCTGATAGAAAGTCAGCAAATTCTTTGATAAAATCTTTATGGTGCCCTGGTGGCCTGTATACAGTAGCCAGCAGAATTCTCAAACGTGATTTATTGTTTACACTATATATATTTACATTAAGCACCAACACTTCAAAAGAAGTATATTTAAAACTAGATTTCTTAGTGGTTTTGAAAATATTACTATAAATTACAGCAACACCTCCCCCTTTGCCTTTCGGACGAGGCTCATGTTTATAACAGTAATCTTGCGGAGTGGACTCATTTAAAGTAATGTAATCGTTTGGTTTTAGCCAGGTTTCTGTCAAACACAGCACATCTAGGTTATAGTCTTTAATCTTATCATTAACTATGAGCGATTTTGAATTAAGGGATCGAATATTCAGCAACCCAAGCTTTATCGTTTGCTCATCTGTATTATATCTGTTTTTTATTTGTTGAACATCAATTAGATTTTTAACCTTAGAAAGGTTTGGCAGTTTTTTGGATTTCCAAATTCGGGGAACAGACACAGTCTCTATATGATGATATCTAGGTGAAAGAGTCTCTATGTGATGGGATTTATCTGACCTTGGTGACGTGAGGCCGCTAGCAGACGGTCGGTTTAGCCAGTTTGTCTGCTTCCTGACCTGAGCCCCAGATTGTCATGTTTTATCTCTAAGACTATGAGCCAAATTACTAGAGAGAAGAGCAGCACCATCCCAGGTGGGATGAATACCATCTCTTTTCAACAGGTCAGGCTTGCCCCAAAAACTTTTCCAATTGTCTATGAATTCTATATTATATTGCGGACACCAATTAGACAACCAGCCATTGACAGAACACAATCTACTAACTATCTCATCACTCCTTCGAACAGGAAGGGGGCCAGAGCAGATTACAGTGCCTGACATCGTACTTGCGAGTTCAAACACCTCTTTAATATTAATTTTGGTGATCTCCGACTGGCGAAGTCGAACATCATTAGTGCCGACGTGAATAACAATCTTAGAGAATTTACGGTTAGCATTAGCCAGGACTTTTAAATTTGCTTTGATGTCAGGCGCTCTGGCTCCCGGCAAACATGTGACTATGGTGGCTGGTGTCTCTATTTTCACGTTCCGTGTAATAGAATCGCCAATTACCAGGGCACAATCAACAGCATTCTCAGTGGGTGTTTCACTGAGTGGGGCAAATCGATTTGTTATGGTAACCGGAACAGAAGAGTGGTTTTTTGATCCGCGACTAGAGCGATTTCTCACCGTCACCCATCTGCCTGGCTGCACAGACAATAACTCAGCCGGAACCGAATCATGTAAACGGTTCACTATGCTAGGCGCATCCAAAGTAGTATCTAAAGCTCGGGCACACTTACTATCCTCAATTAAAGTTTGGATGCGTCTCTCTAATTCTGAAATCTTCTCCGTCTGCCTGACTGTCTCCTTGCATTTATCACATATAAACCCTATGCCGACGGGGAAGGCTATGGTAAACATATGGCATGAGGTGCAAGTGACAATAACAGGACAAGACATTACTCACCGTGTTTGTTGACTGATTCTTACTCACCTGGGCTTTTAATGAACTCAGATGCGCGGGCGCGCAAGAGAAAAATAAATAAATAACTGAGCGCACGGATGGCGCCTTAACAGGCTAGCGAGATACTAGCGTGTTGTGCTAACAATAACGGAAGCTAGCGATGTTAGGTAAACTGTAATTAGTAGTATAAACAACTAGAAATGATAGTAAATGATGGTTCAAAACAGAAAGAAATGCGAGGCTTAGACGGAGCTAACAGCCTCGGAGCAAACACACTCACACACAGCAGCAGGCAGCGAGGCAGACAGGAGCAATGTACTACTATCTAGTATTTAGTACTAAGTCATTAGATACTAGTACCTATTAAATAGATACCAGTACTTGTTCATTAGCTACTAATACGTATTCAAAAGAATATCTAAAGAATACGCACTAGTATCTAAAGAATAAGCACTAGTCGCTAATGAATAAGTACTAGTACTTAACCCTCTGAGGTCGGCCGTCACGGGGGCGTGATGAGCTCACTTTTTTCCTTATCAGTGCAAAAGAGACTCAAATTACTCTGTTGATTTTTATCTTACATTTAAGTGTTGTACATCATTAGATCCTGTTTAGTTTCTATTTTTTTTAGGGTACTCACAATAAAAACAAAGTGTTGTGCTTTTCGTCAAATAAAGAATAATAAACATGATGCGCGTTTTACCTTCTCTCTCGTCAGTGAAGTCCATTCTGAAACGCGTCCGAAAAAATAACTGTAACTCTGTTAATACTTGTCACAGAGATACGAGAGATGTCTCTTTATGAAGCTGAGATTCTCTTCTTTTAAATGAAGTAAGCTACTAAAAAAAATTATATTTCCAGTTTATGTAATCCGTTTGAAACCAAGGAGAGTTACAGTTGTTTCGTTCTCCCCTAATTATCAGTAATCAGCTGAGATCGCCACGCCCCCAGCGCTTTTCACATGGTAAAATAGGTGATCTATGCATCGCACACGCGGCACGCCCCGCGATCAAACCACAAAAACATGAAGCTTCTTCATCAGATCATTCACTGTTAGTTCATCGCGTTTGGAGGATGGCAGCAGCACGCTACTCCGACAGAGAGGCCCTTCAGATGATTCTGGACAGTGATGACGAATTCACATTTTCTTCAGAGGAAGATTGCAATTCGGACGACGAAAAGGCTGCATTTTCAAGAACGAATTGATCCAACCGAGGATAGAAGTTCGGAGTAAGTTTTTTAGTGTTATAATTTGTTTTCTTATCATATAGAGCTCAAATGAATTTTATATTTTGCCTAGTTTTGGCTAGCTTTTGACATAGGAAATACCTCACAATATCCCTAACATTGTATGCTCGTGTAAACTTTTTAAATGTGATATTCTCTAAACATATTTGTATATAGCATACATATTTTTCACTCAGTTTTGATTAGTTTATGACACTGATTATCATGCTAAATAGCCTACTGCCTTATGTGTAGTGCATTTTGTTCGAGAATAACTTCTAGGTTATGTGATTGAGATAAATATATTTCAGACTCCGGTAAAATACGTGATACTGTCTAAATACAATATATTTTATATATAAATGTTCAGTTTTGGTTAGCCCATGACTTATCATGCTAAAATAGCCTACTGCCTTAGCCTATGTGTAATGCATTTTTTGGGGAATAACTGCTAGGTTATATGTGATATTTCAGACTCTGGTAAAAACGTGATAGATTCTGTCTAAATACAATATGTTATATATAAATGTTCAGTTTTGTTTAGCCTATGACACTTTATCATGCGTAAATACTTGTTTGTGAATACAGGTGTAATGTTTGAAATGTAAGTTAGTGATGTGTCGTTCGTTCGCGAACAATCCGTTCATTGTGTAGCCTATCCCTAAATGCGTGCTGTCTATATGGGCCATAGATACTCGCAAATGTTCAGTTTTAGTTAGCCTATGACACTAATTATCATGCTTACTGCCTTATGCACTGTGAATACAGGTGTAAATGTTTGAAATGTAGCGATGTGTCGATCGCGAACGATCCGTTCATTGAGTGTACATAATAAATGCGTGCGTTCTATATGGGCCATCAACAGATACTCTGTTGTATACATAATGTATGCTAACAGTTATTTTGTTTTGTTTTTAGGAATGTGGCATCATGCTCTCCTTCTCCAGCACCTCGCAGAGGGACACGCAGGTCTCGTTCAGTTCTCAGTGCGATCGAGAATAATACTGAGTAAGTGCATAGACGTAATATCGTTTACATCGTCATAATGTAAAAGTTCCTATTATTGTGTGAAATTAATCCATGGTAATTAGTGATTGATAAGCGTAATAATAATACAGTTTCTTTGATTGTGTTATCAGCATGCATTCTATATGGGCCATCAACAGATGTTGTTGTTGTTGTTGATACTTTATTGATCCTTTGCAGGAAATTATATTGTCACGGCAGCTTTAACACTCAATAACAAAACATAATACAAAAAAACAATAATACCTATATAGAATATTCAGTAACAGATGCATATTCAGTACAGAATATTCAACAACTCTGTTGTATACATAATGTATGCTAACAGTTATTTTGTTTTGTTTTTTAGGAAATTGGCTGCATCACGTTCTCCTTCTCCAGCACCTCGCAGAGGGACACGCAGGTGTCGTTCAGTTCTCAGTGCGATCGAGAATAATACTGAGTAAGTGCATAGACGTAATATTTTACAGATAAAATGTAGCCTAATTGTGTTTACATCGTCATAATGTAAAAGTTCCCATTCTTGTGTGAAATTACAAATATGTCTTTTTTAAATCCATGGTAATTAGTGATTGATAATGATAATAATACAGTTTCTTTGATTGTCTTATCAGCATGCTCACACTTTTTCTTTCTTCTTTTTTATAACAGATGTGACAATGTCCAAGCACCAGTTCCGAAGAGAGCCAAGGCAAACAAGCAGACGAGCAACATGCAGTCCACGCTGTCATGGAAAACAGAGACCGATGTTGACATGGTTCCACAGACACTGCGATTTCTTCCTGCACGGGAAACTGGACCGCAACTGAGCTCTGTAGACTCGCATTCGCCCATAAGTCTATTCAAACAGTTTTTTAAACCTGCGGTAGTTTTTTTTTAGTATTCTTTGAATAAAAATATTTTTTTTATAAAAAAAAAACAAGTTTGGTATTTTTATGTTTGTTTTTTTGAAAGGATGTGTTAAGTGATAGTAATGACTTTAAGTCTTTACATTCTTAGGAAAGAACGTAAATTCTATTTTGAATAAATGCTGTTCTTTGTAACTTTTTGTTCACCAGTGAATCATTCTTTGTTCAGGCTGCCTCTAAGCACCTTGATGGCCCATTAGCCATTGGGGGAGTGTCTTTAGTCTTCCCAGGTGTAAATCACATTAATATTCATGGGCATTAACACTTCCACGCATACAGCACTGCTGACCCAAAAACTGATGTAAGAAATTCAAATCGTTATATTGATGTTTCTGAAAGAGTGTTCAGAATGATTTTCACTTCATTTTGAAGTAAAAATTCTAGCCTACAAGAATAGTAACTCAAAAGTATTGTTTACAACTATTCAGTATGTGTTAAATGGCCTTATTGCAGTGACATTTTTTTTTTCCAAAACGTACTAACCAAGCATATTATTTTTTTTCTATAAAATGCAAACAAGTACATCAATTTGCTCACATATTATTGTAGCAGAGTTTGTGCTGAATACAGCAAATTTATATGTTGGCAAATGGTATGTTTTAAGTAGCTGAAATAAGCACAAATGTCAGGGCATACCAAAACACCGAAAGAGCCCCAAAACAGCTCAGACCTCAGAGGGTTAATGGAATAGATACTAGTATCTAAAAAATAAGAACTAGTAGCATGAAAATAGAGACTAGTAGACTAAAATGATTAAATGTTAAAACGGCTTGCCATATTGGCTCAGAGAGAGAGGGAGAGAAAATGACCATATTCAAACCAAAATATCTAACTTCCTCTTGGTCTGAGCTAATGACAGTTAATTAGAAAGTTGTCCGGCTTGATCTGAACCATATGCATACCTGTGTCTGTCGAGTTTCATGCAATTTCAAGCATGCTAAGAGTCTCAAAAGCATCAAACAAGAATATTAAAGTTTGATGTGTTGCCACGGCAACAGTGTCTAAGATATCAATAATCCTTTCACAGGTCTACATCTGCCGTGTGTTTACATTATACACATAAAGTTTGAAGCAAATTGGGTAAAAATAAGAGGGTGATTTCAAAGCATTTAGGAAGTGACACACTTCCTGCTGCCAGTTGGTGGCGCTATAACTTTGACTCACAATAGTCGCATCCATGTGATCGGACTCTTACAGCGAACACACTGCTGAAGTTTCATCAAGATCAGTTAATATAACACACTTTCTGTTTCCATTATTCGCCATAAATTCGTTTCCTCGCCACGGCCAAACCGTTCGAGATATCAAAAATCCCCTGGCAATTTTTCATCCTCAATGTCTTGACTTCATGCACACGAGTTTCGTGGCGATTGGTTGAATTCTCTAGGATTAGTATATCGAATTCCAGGGGCATACGCTTCCAAACAAACGATAATAGCCGACTTCCTGTTGGGCTGGGGTAAAAAGTAAAAGTACAAAGGATATATGAACCGATGAGATCTATATGTGTACCGAGTTTCATATTATTACATGCAAGCGTGTTTGATTTATGGACCAATATTTTGGACCCCGTTCCAGGGGGCGCTGTCGAGCCCCCCTGCCACGCCCGGATACCAGCTTCAGCCCGGCCCTGATGGCCACGTGTTCTGACCCGTGTGCAAAGTTTCAAGAGTTTTTGAGCACGTTAAGGGCCCCAAAAGTGCGCTGAGAGTCTCATAAGCATCCAAAAAGAATATTAAAGTTTGATGCGTTGTCACGGCAACGGTATCTAAGATATCAATAATCCTTTCACAGGTCTACATCTGCCGTGTGTCTACATTATACACATAAAGTTTGAAGCAAATCGGGTAAAAATAAGAGGGTGATTTCAAAGCATTTTGAAAGTGGCACACTTCCTGCTGCCAGTTGGTGGCGCTATAACTTTGACTCACAATAGTCACATCCATGAGATTGGGCTCTTACAACGAACACACTGCTGAAGTTTCAACAAGATCAGTTAATGTATGCAGAAGTTATAACACACTTCCTGTTTCACGTTTCTCGCCATAATTTCGTTTCCTCGCCACGGACAAACCTTTCGAGATATCAAAAATCCCCTGGCAATTTTTCATCCTCGGTGTCTTGACTTCACGCTGACCGAGTTTCGTGCCGTGTGTTTGAATTCTCTAGGAGGAGTATTTCAAATTCCATTGCATGCATTTTCCAAACAACCCTGAATAGACGACTTCCTTTTGGGCTGGGGTAAAAAGTAAGAGCATGAAGTATATATGAACCGATGAGATCTATATGTGTACCGAGTTTCATATTATTACATGCAAGCGTGTTTGATTTATGGACCAAGTTTTTTGGACCCCGTTACAGGGGGCGCTGTCGAGCCCCCCTGCCACGCCCGGGTACCAGCTTCTGCCCGGCCCTGATGGCCGCGGGTTCTGACATGTGTGCAAAGTTTCAAGAGTTTTCGTGCACGTTAAGAGCCCCAAAAGTGCCCGAATAGTCGTTAGAATAATAATAATAATAATTAAAGCTGCAAGCAGCATTTATCGGGGTTCAAGCAGTTAAGGCCTTTAAGGACAAAAACATTTAAGACATTCAGTTTTATTTAGGAAGCTTTTAACCACTGACATAATAGATGGAAAAGACCATTTACAGCCAATACAGGCAATTTACCATACATTTTAACAGTTATAGCGCCACCTATTGTCCGATCTCTATAAAATTTGGCATGCTTGTTAATGATGTTATCTCACATATGCTCACCCATTTTTGTGAAGTTCGGAGTTTTCATTTAGGATTTATAGGCTTTTGAGTGTATTTAGCCACACCCCTTTTCAAAATGACCCATTTATAGCGATACGAAAAAATCAAAAGTTCAACTTTTTTTTAATAATTATTAATCTAGAGAGTCCAGAGAATTTTCCTAGACTGGTTTGGTTCCGATCGGGTGAAAAACCTAGGACTAGTTCGTAAAAGTAGGTATTTCACATTTTTGTTAATAACTCATGAACAATTTGATTGACAGCAATGGTTCTAGAGGCAAAGTTGTTCAGCATGAGGAGATCTATTGACTGATATGCATTTTGTGGGGATGGACACAACACCACGTGATTACAGAGCCGTAAAACTCGTTAGAGCCAACTAGTGGCCGATTTCTTTCAAAATTCTTACAGACCTCTAGGATCATGAGTCGAACATGCCCATCGAGTTTCGTTCCGATCGGAAATCAAAAATTCAACTTTTTTTCGATAATTATTGATAATCAGACTCCAGAGAACATTTCTGCACTGGTTTGGTTCCGATCCGGCAAAAAAACAGGGACTAGTTCGCAAAAGTAGGTTTTGGACAAAATTCAAAATGGCGGAAAATCTATCATGACGGAAATAAAATCGGAGATATACGTTTTTTTCTTCAGATGTCCAGCGTTCCAATGATATAAGACACTTGAGTCTACGTCTTACGGTCTAGGAGTTATGAACAGTTTCGCGCAATTGATTGCTATAGCGCCACCTATGGGCCGATTGGGCTGAGTCCGTGTATCTGAGTAGCGAGGATGAGTACTACCCTATGCCCAAGTTTCACGTCTCTAGCCTTTACGGTTTGGTCTGCACGATGCGTTTTATGGCGGAAAAATAATAATAATAAAAATCCTTCAAATAACAATAGGGTTTCAGCACTTCGTGCTTGAACCCCTAATAATAATAATCCTAAGGAAAACAATAGGGCCTTCGCCTTTTCAAGGCTTGGGCCCTAATAAATAATCCTAAGGAAAACAATAGGGCCTTCGCCCTTTGGGCTTGGGCCCTAATAATCCTAAGGAAAACAATAGGGCCTTCGCCCTTTCAGGGCTTGGGCCCTAATAATAAATAATCCTAAGGAAAACAATAGGGCCTTCGCCCTTTCAGGCTTGGGCCCTAATAAATAATAATCCTTAGGAAAACAATAGGGCCTTCGCCTTTTCAGGCTTGGGCCCTAATAATAAATAAAAAAAATAATCCTTAGGAAAACAATAGGGCCTTCGCCTTGAAAAGTCTTGGGCCCTAATAATAATCCTTAGGAAAACAATAGGGCCTTTGCCTTTTCAAGGCTTGGACCCTAATAATCCTAAGGAAAACAATAGGGCCTTCGCCCTTTCAGGGCTTGGGCCCTAATAATAATCCTAAGGAAAACAATAGGGCCTTCGCCTTTTCAAGGCTTGGGCCCTAATAATAATCCTTAGGAAAACAATAGGGCCTTCGCCTTTTCAAGGCCTGGGCCCTAATAATAATAAAGAATAATCCTTAGGAAAACAACAGGGCCTTCGCCTTTTCAAGGCTTGGGCCCTAATAAAGATCCTACATGTTTTAATTATATCCTGTTTGTCTGTTGTAATGTTTATGTGAGCAGATATTCATTGTTCTCCAATACTATATCCAATATAGTGTATTTGCATAATAATCGGGAAGCTGTTTAGATTATACTCAATATCAGTTATAGAATTGAACACTTGTCTTTATTCAGATGATGCACTTATTACAATATAAAACAAGAACCTCAATATTTCACAAGTAATTCAATGTTTACAGCTGGAGAGGAGAGAGAGAAAATAACATGTAGAAATACTCAGGAAATACTACAGGAAATCTAGTATGTAAAATTTATCCATACAGTATATAATATTAAATCATATGTCAATGTCATAGTATATTTGAAAGAGAATGAAAGAGAAAAGCAAGCAAATCTCTGTGTTGATTAGAAATATATAGACTCGTTATAAATAGCCCATTCAAATGTAGCCGTGATGAAATATATATTTTAAACAAATCTCACAAATATTTTATTATAGTTGATGTTTTATCAATGATTAATATTTAAAGGCTTGAATATACAGTTGTTTTTGCACTTGTACACATTTTGTCTATCACATATTATTATTTTTTTTATAAAAATCTGTAACAATTTATAATAAGTAGCTATACAGTAATAAAGTATTTACAAATCATGTGCAAACTATTTCTTTATAGTTAATTAACAGTTTATAAACTGTAGTTAATACATTAATAGACTATATTGAAATAATAAGATCTTCATTCATTGTCATTGTAATTAACAAAGTGGCATTGTTTAAATCGCTCATATATAAAGAGTTAGTTTATGCTTTAACTTATTAACCATAAATAGTTCTCACTTTAGATTATCTCATTAATGAAGTGCTTTAAACCAATACTTATTGGACATTAAAGGGGTCATGAACTGGATTTTTACACTGACGTCAGTGTAAACGCCCACTGCTGTGATTGGCTATGAGACGTCAGTGTAAGCGGACACTGCTGTGATTGGCTGTGAGACGTCAGTGTAAGCGCCCACTGCTGTGATTGGCTGTGAGACGTCAGTTATAGCGTCCACTGCTGTGATTGGCTGTGAGATGTCAGTGTAAGCGCCCACTGCTGTGATTGGCTGTGAGACTTCAGTGTAAACGCCCACTGCTGTGATTGGCTGTGAGACATCAGTGTAAACGCCCACTGCTGTGATTGGCTGTGAGACTTCAGTGTAAACGCCCACTGCTGTGATTGGCTGTGAGACTTCAGTGTAAACGCCCACTGCTGTGATTGGCTGTGAGACTTCAGTGTAAACGCCCACTGCTGTGATTGGCTGTGAGACTTCAGTGTAAACGCCCACTGCTGTGATTGGCTGTGAGACGTCAGTGTAAGCGCCCACTGCTGTGATTAGCTGTGAGACGTCAGTGTAAACGCCCACTGCTGTGATTGGCTGTGAGACGTCAGTGTAAACCCCCACTGCTGTGATTGGCTGTGAGACTTCAGTGTAAACGCCTACTGCTGTGATTGGCTGTGAGACTTCAGTGTAAACGCCCACTGCTGTGATTGGCTGTGAGACTTCAGTGTAAACGCCCACTGCTGTGATTGGTCTGGAGACGTCAGTGTAAACGCCCACTGCTGTGATTGGTTGTGAGACGTCAGTGTAAACGCCCACTGCTGTGATTGGTTGTGAGACGTCAGTGTAAACGCTCACTGCTGTGATTGGCATGGAGACGTCAGTGTAAACGCCCACTGGTTGTCACGGTGGCTGGAGAAGAGAATCCAAAAAGGCGTAAAGCAGGTAATTCAGTCTTTAATGGAAACAAGGCAAAGCCGCAATGGCCGTATAACAAAGGAAAGTTCACAAAATATTCTTGGTAGGCAGAGTGATGCTCAAGCGGCAGGTCCAGAAGGCTTGTGTGAGATTAGAACAGGATTGCTGTGGGGCGTCGAACCCTCTGCAACTCTCCACGGCACGACACTGGACAAAGCACAAATCAGGTAACGCACTGCACAAAATAATCAACAGCACTGGACAGGAGGAGACAGGACAGGACTAATCATCTGTAGATGAAACACAAGCGTTTAGCAACATGCGTGACAGGTAACAATAATCCGACAGAGAAGAGCTGAGAGAGATAGCTAGAAATAGAGAGACTAATGACAAGAGATTGAAAGCAGGTGAGGGGATGAGAGAACGAGGAACAGCTGAAAGAGATGAGTGAGTAATAACGTGTGTGTGTGTGTGTGTGTGTGTGTGTGTGTGTGTGTGTGTGTGTGTGTGTGTGTGTGTGTGTGTGTGTGTGTGTGTGTGTGTGTGTGTGTGTGTGTGTGTGTGTGTGTGTGTGTGTGTGTGTGAGAGAGAGAGAGAGAGAGAGAGAGCAACCAGCAGATGGAGATAGAGGAAGAAGAGAAGAGAGAAAAAACAGTATCATGACACTGGTGTGATCCTCACTGCTTTCACCATAAATAACAATGCAAACACGATGTAAGAGCTTCATTGTGCAGTGTAACAGCGTCATTGATTACATAACGGGAGTTTTGGCAAGTGTCCATATAAACACAGTTTGATTGACAGATCCAGCGATTGTAGGATGCTTTTTGAATATAATTTTATCACAATTTAAATAACAGATTATTTTCATGCTACTAAGAGAAACGATGTGAAGTTGATGATTTAGTCACTGGCTTGATTTACTGATGCATAAACAGTATTGAATGATTTTGAGGCAAAGAATATCTGAACTTGAATACTTGTGTGTGAGTGAGTGAGTGAGTGAGTGAGTGAGTGAGTGAGTGAGTGAGTGAGTGAGTGAGTGAGTGAGGAGAGAGAGAGAGTGTGAGTGTGTTATTTGTAAACATTTTTATACTCTTAATAATAATGTAATTAATGTCCAATAAAGGCTGGATTAAAGCACTTAATTAATAACTTTTTATGTGACCTAATCTAAAGTGAGAACTATGCATGGTTAATAAGTTGTTAAAGAAAAATCGAATTCTTTATATATGAGCGAATTAAACAGTGACAATGAATGAAGAACTCACTATTTGTATATAGTTTATTAATGTATTAACTAGAGTTTATAAACTAATAGTTTGTAAATTACTTAAGTACTTTATTACTGTATTATTATAAAGTGTTATGGTAAAATCTACTTGATTGTGGTTCGTGCAAAATCTCTTTTGGTTTTCATTTACATTTTCTAATCCATTAACGGTGAGACAGGAGTGATGATCAGTGGATTTGAGTTTTTACCTTCATCATTAAGAGATGGGCTGAAATATGGATAGAGTTTCTCAGTGAAAGTCTGACCAGTGAAAGAGTAGATATGAGATCTGGACTCCACGTCATAAAAAGAGACCAGACCCTCCTCATAATCCACAAACACACCAACCTTCTCAGGTTTCACTCTCAGACATACAGTGACAGGTGAACTTTCACAAGCATCATATTGATTCTCATTCCTAAGAATCACAGTCCAGACTCCATCCTCAGGACTTAGTGAGATCACCCCCTTCCTGTTAATGGATTCTCTGATCACTCCTAAATCCCACTCAGTCTTTCCCTTCACCTGCACCTCATAGTAAAATCTCCCTGAACTGAATCCCTCCTTTGCCAGAACACAACAACCCTCATCAAATCTCTTTGGGTTTTCTGGGACGTCCTGCTCAATGTCTCCTTCACTGACTTGTTTTCCATCATCAGACAGGATGAGAGATGGATTCGCTGTATCAGGATCCAGAGTCACATCCACTAAGAGAGATCAGACATTATCAATCAACTTCAGAAAAAACATTTTCAGATAAAGTATATAATACAGAATAACGTCTTGGTTGCGTATGCAACCCACCGTTTCCTGAAGGAGGGAACGGAGGATGTAGTCAATGTCGACTGAATGGGGATCACGCCAGGGAGCCAATCGTCTTCGAGTACTATTGAACGAGCCAATGGAATTTGCGTGCGTGATTTGCATCACACACTCCGCCCCGTGGCGCAGGTATAAATGCTACTTTTTTTCTGATGAGCCGAGCGTAACTCGGAGTCAGTGGTGGTCCAGCGGTAGTGGCAAGGGGACTACGTCCTCCGTTCCCTCCTTCAGGGAATGGTGGGTTGCATATGCAACCAGGATGTTCCCTTTCAGACGTAGTCGACTTCGACTGAATGGGGATCAACCACTGAACACGCCACTAAAGATGCCACCTTTCAGTGCAGACAAAAGCCTCCTGATCCCCCTGCAATTTAAGGCGAAGGGACAGGGCTTAAGCCAGGAAAGTCACTGCTGTTCTTACAGGACAACTAGGAAAGCGTTCCCTGTACATGGAAGGAAGGGACGCTGCTGAAGCCACATCCTACACGATGGGAGATAACATGTGGAGAATACACATATGAATTGGACGGATGACCGGGCAGTACAACATATGGAATGACACTGGGGTGGCTCCAGCACTCTGTGTCATCGCCTAGGGGGGAGCACACACTCACTTAAGAGGAGCTCACCACCTAAGTGGACATGTGCATCTCGGAATTTTCACCAAGATGAAGGCAGCCACCATTCAGTGGGCCAACCGCGATTGGAAACAGCCTTCCCTCTCTGCTGATTTCCTTAACCCTTAGGGGTCGAAAACCGCGTCCACGCGTTTTGCTGGATTTTTTCCTTATCAGTGCAAAAGAGAATCAAATTACTCCGTTGATTTTGATCTTAAATATAAGTGTTGTACATCATTAGATCCTGTTAAGTGTGTATTTTTTTTGTGGATACTCACAATAAAAACAAAGTGTAGTTATTTTCGTCAAATAAAGAAAAATAAACATGATTCACGTTTTACCTTGTCTCTGTCTGTGAGGTCCGTTCTGAAACGCGTCCGAAACATTACAGTAACTGTAACTCTTTCAATACTTGTCACAGAGATACGAGAGATGTCTCTTTATATTTATATTTAGATTCTCTTCTTTTAAATTAAGTAATTTATTTAAAAAAAAAATATTTCCAGTTTATGTAATCCGTTTGAAACCAAGGAGAGTTACAGTTTTTTCGCTCTCCCTTCATTATAGATAATTAGGTGAGCCCGCCACACCCCCAGCGCTTTTGACATGGTAAATAGGCGATATGCATCGCACACGCGGCACGCCCCCGATCACTGCATAACAACATGAAGATTCTTCATCAGAGATTCACTGATAGTTCATCGCGTTTTAGGGATGGAAGCACGCTACTCCTTCAGAGGATTTGAAACTCAGATGAACGGTTGCATTCTGAAGAACGAATTGACCCCGAGGATACAAGTTCGGAGTAAGTTGTTTAGTGTTTTATAATTCCTTTTTTGATCATAGAGCTCAAATGCATTTTCAGACTATAGTAAATATTAACTCACAACATTCGTGTATACGCTCGTGTAAACTTTTTAAATAACTGCTTAGGTTGTAATTATTTAGTGAAATATATTGATCTGCGAGTTTTGTTTGAGTTCTCCTGTGGTCTAGTGGTTAGATCATTTGCCAAGCATGTCAGAGGTTTATGGGTTCGCATCCGCCATCGGTGTAGATTTTTTTCTCTCATCAAAACCGAATATGTTCATCAGTGGTTACAGTCTATATCAAACACACACGTATATAGGACACACGTTTGTGTGCATTTTATTTTGTGATTTCACCGGAATGAATAGTGTCCGCAATGGCAATAGATTGAAGAGCACGTCCTAAGAGCGAGTGAAGACCGCGCGTGCGCGCCGCCACAAGAGACTGTAGTGTATCCATGACACTGATAGCAGGACATGAGCGCTCAGCTTGAGTTCAAAAACAAAACATTTTAGCTCTAGATCTTTTATTTAAAGGTGCCATATGTAAAAATTGAGGTAAAAATATCCAAAAAATTAGCTACACAAAATCAAAAGAATGAGAAGAAATAAGTGCAATGATGTCATTAAAAAATTGACAAGTTATAGTGCTGCCGAGATATAAACCTAAATTAGCATGCTAAATTACTAGTGCCGGCCCGACAGGTGTCGTAATACCAGTTTCGGCCATGGGAGGCGGTATGCGGGCAACATACATAACCACCAGCCAAACTGCAACACACGAATAACTCGCACTGCTTGTATCTCTTTAATCTCTAAAAATCTCCAAATGCTCCACGTGAAACTGCGGTCTTACTATCGTGTCAATTGATTTGATTAATATGCGCGAGGGAGAGAGAGCAGGACCGCTCTTGTGTTGTTTGAAGATGTGAGAGTGCGCGCGCGCGGGCCGGGGCTCGCTCTCTCTCTGCTCGTAACGCGCCCTGTCAAGCGCAGCGGCAGCAGTCATTCTAGTCTACATCCCTCACCGATCAAAATAGGCTTTGGCGGGACAAAGCGGACTATTTGACGGTTTTAGAAGATTAACAACCTGAAACTAAAAAACAGACTAGAGTAGGCCAACTTTCTGGAGGTATTCTGCCCCCATCTGGTATGGAATATGTGGAGTATGAATTGATTTTTTGACATATGGCACCTTTAACAGCGGACTAAATGAATGCTCTGCTAGTTAACTGGAGATGTTTTATTTGTTTTAGGTACAGCCGTTCATTGAGTGTATCAGTAAATGCGTGCAGTCTATATGGGCCATAAACAGAAACTCGCGGTTACGCGGTCTACCCATCAATAGATGTTTCTCTGTCCATCAACAAATACATTGTGCATCTATAATCATAATTGTCCATCAGTTTACTTTGGATAATGTGCTAAGAGTTTTTTGCTTTTGTTTTGTTGTGTTTACATCGTCACCATCAGTCTTCAGAAATCATTCTGATATACTTTTTTTTTTTTTTAAATCAATGTTGTAAACAGCTGTGCTGCTTAATTTTTTTTTAACCTGTGATAGTTTTTTAGGATTCTTTGAATGCACTTTTTTTAAATTTATATAACCACTATATAAGCAATATTTTTTATATATATATTTTTATATATAAAAAAACAAGTTTGGTCTTTTTATGTTTTTTGTTTTATTTGAACGGAAGTGTTAAGTGATATGAATGACTTTAAGTCTTTATGTTCTTGGGAAAGATTTCTATTTTGAATAAATGCTGTTCTTTTTAACTTTTTATTCATCAGTGAATCATTCTTAGTTCAGGCTGCCTCACAGCACCTTCATGGGGCATTAGCACATTGGGGGAGTGTCTTTAGTCTTCCCAGGTGTAAATCACATTAATATTCATGGGCATTAACACTCCCACGCATACAGCAGTAATGACCCAAAAACTGATGTAAGAAATTCAAATCGTTATATTGATCTTTCTGAAAGAGTGGTCAGAATGATTTTCACTTCATTTTGAAGTGAAAATTCTAGCCTACAAGAATAGTAACTCAAAAGTATTGTTTACAACTATTCAGTATGTGTTAAATGGCCTTATTGCGGTGACATTTTTTTTCCCAAAACGTACTAACCACGCATATTATTTTTTTTCTATAAAATGCAAACATGTACATCCATTTTGCTCACATATTATTGTAGCAGAGTTTGTGCTGAATACAGCAAATTTATATGTTGGCAAATGGTATGTTTTAAGTAGCTGAAATAAGCACAAATGTCAGGGCATATCAAAACACCGAAAGAGCCCCAAAACAGCTCAGAACCCTACACTCAAATAAATGATGTGTTGGCTTTACTTAACTTTTTTTTGTAAACAGGCATCACCGGTTCCACATAACTATGTTTCGTTAAACAAACATAATATGTTCATGTAACTTCAACATCATGGAATATGGTCATTTTAAGCGACCCAATTAAACTCTGAGCTAATGAGTTAATTAAGTAAATAATTGAGTGATGATTGAGCATTATTGAAGACACCTGATGTTAACAAGCAGAATCTCTGAAGGAGAAAACCAGAATTTTTAAGTCACCATTATGGAGATAAGTATTTGTTTTAGTTGGGCTCTTGACCATTAACTTATTAACTTTAGATTTTGTTTGGTTGCTGTACATGACTTATAACAGCCGGATGAACAATAAACAAAGGTCATATGATGGTGTTGGTTGTCTTTTAACATAATCTTTAATTCGCAATCATTTGACCTTAGTCACTGAACTTATATTAAACCCAATTTCTGAGTTAACTTTACCTTACGGATAATAGCAGCACTGTCATTGTAGAGCATACTATTTTTAGACCTAATGAAATTCAAATGATCAAATCAATAAATAAAAAAGAAACTTCCTAAATATATTTTGAGTAGGCACACACAGACATCAAGAATCAGCCTGTGAATCTCAACAATGGTGACAATTATAAAGCATGTTGCAGTGCATTCTGGGTGCCACCAATCAAAACTCATTCATGGATCCCATCATGCATTACTGCATGAATAAATAATGAGCTTATGATCTGTTTGTCACCATTGCTGAGATTCATATGTTGATTCCTGATGTCTGTGTGTGCCTACTCAAAATATTTTTTAAGAAATTTATTTTTTATTTCTTGATTTGGTCATTTGAATTTCATTGAAAAGGCTAAAAATAGTATGCTCTACAATGACAGTAAGGTAAACTTAACTCAGAAATTGGGTTCAATATGAGTTCAGTGATTGCGGTCAAATGATTGTGAAATACTGATTACGTTAAAACACAACCAACACCATCAGATCACCTTTGTTTATTGTTCATCCGGCTGTTATAACTCATGTACACCAACCAAACAAATTCTAAAGTTAATAAGTTAATGGTCAAGAGCCCAACTAAAACAAATACTTATCTCCATAATGGTGACTTAAAAATTCTGGTTTTCTCCTTCAGAGATTCTGCTTGTTAACATCAGGTGTCTTCAATAATGCTCAATCATCACTCAGTTATTCACTTAATTAACTCATTAACTCAGAGTTTAATTGGGTCGCTTAAAATGACCAAATTCCATGATGTTGAAGTTACATGAACATATTATGTTTGTTTAACGAAACATAGTTATGTGGAACCGGTGGTGCCTGTTTACAAAACAAAGTTAAGTAAAGCCAACACATCATTTTTTTGAGTGGGGTTAACAGACAAGACTGATCTGAGGTACTAAGGCTTGAGTTCTGTGCACGTATAACCGAAATGAAGCGGAGAAACAGAGAAAGCCAGGGCTGGGTCTGCCTCTCCCGGGGCAGCGCTTGCAGGTTCACCACCTGGTCCCTTTAAGGGAGAGGTAGGACCTTGGGCACATATCCAGGCCGGGGTCTCAGCTGAATTCCAGGCACAACTCGTTGACCGAAAGCGATCAAGTCCCTACCCTCTAATAGAGACCACCCGAGCAGGAGAACTATTTTAAAAACAGAATTTTTAACTCACTGCCTGCAGTGGCTCAGGGGCGGTCTCTGCAGTACTGTAGCACCAGAGATAAAGCCCAAGAGGATAAAGAGGGGATGCAAGGCAGATTCCCTTGCTCCCTCAGGAACCTGACGACCAGGACGTGGTTCCCATGCTTCTGCATCATGATATGCGTCAAGAAAATGAAAATCATTTTGAGGGTGGAGGAAAACAGCCTACTCCAACCCATCTTGCAGGAAAGAGAGCAATGAAATGACCGAATGCTTGCAGGATTTCCTCACGGAGAGAAGACTCACTCAACGAATAGGTTTCACTTCTATTTGGCGTAAGCACAACTTCCTCTTTTTAGGGGGTGCTTGCAGAAGTGATGGTAACTACCACATATTCCTGCGGCAGTGGCGCAGAAAGGTTTTTTTAAAAGAGGGGGGGGGGGGGGGGGGACCAAGCTGTCAGCAAATTATTTAAACTTAATTCGTTATTTTGCATAATTTGGGCTTTAACTAGTGCTCAAGTAGTTAGTTTGCATAATTTTGCTAAAGATTTGCACTAAAAAGCCAGTCTTATTTGAAATAATGGATAAACAACAATGAACAAAGGTAAACAAAGGCCTAATCACCACTAGCAATGCATGATCAGACTGTTATTTGACTAGTATGCCAATCACCCACCAAAACTTCATGTCTTCAGCAAAGTATGTTTTATTTAAACATTTGCTTATCTCAGCATACAAAGTCTATCATTATGAACAAAAAAGCAAAGAACCTATGTGCAAAAATAATAATAAAATAAAATAACAACAACAACAACATATTTTCTACTGTGGCTGCCCTACTTACTTGACTGACTAGGGCCTGCCTTACTGTCATCAGAAATTGCCTGCAGGCCAGGAGGACAACATTTTAAATCTTATAATTTCAGTTAACCCTCTATACCTTTTAGAATTCCACAACAATGTAAAATACAACATATTCCTGAGAATTAATGGCTAAAACTACTATTTCAAAAATGTCTAAGAATAACTAAAAACACACGATAACAAAATAATAATAAAATAATAATAATAAAATAATAATAACGTCAGGTCATCTCTCCAGGGGTCTGAATGCGGGTGCCATCATGCCCTGTCCCTGAAATGTATTCAGGGGAAGTCAGGAAGCCTGTTGATGGGAACTAGGTCTGGTTGGGCCAATGAGGGGCAACTATCAAGTCCTGCTCCACTCCTGACCTAGCACAGTAGGTGCAAGCGACATGCATGCACAAGACAGGAGCACTGCTTAACACTAGATGTGAAGATCACTGAGCTTCAGGAGCATCTCTGCTCAACACCTGAATGTGATGAAATTCACTGAGCTTCAGGAGCATCTCTGCTCATCACTGAACTTAAGAAGGCTCTTTAGGAGGCTCTTTAGAAAGACGCTTTTAGAAGGCTCACTGGGGAACGCATTTCTGTGGGGCCCCTGGGCCAGCTGAGAGCCAGTGTCTGTCCAAGGGTTGTCCCTCTCGGACAGAAATAACAACTGGCATAGGAATGAATTCGGAGAGGCAAACAGATGTAACTGTGTGGCGCCGAAGTGGTCCCTGCCCAGCTGGACCGCCAGGTGATGGAGTCTCCACTCTCCCTGGCCATAGACTGTCATGAGGTTAGTTGGCGGCACGATTGAGCAGGCCAGAAGAAATAGTGGAATGAAGTGGCATCACCTAGTTTGATGATAATCATTGAGCTTGAGCGGGCGCAGAGTGATAATGAATCACGTAGCCGAGTCTGATGGTCACAGTCTGGTCTGCTTGGGAAGCTCTTTCTGCTTATGCGAACCAGGCCCAGGCCCAGAAGACCACAGACGTACCCGAGGTGGGGCAGCAAGGTGGAGGACAGGGACCCGGCTCGGAAGGCCCGGGGATGGCCCAAAGCGGGGTCTGAGTGTGCAGTGCAACACTTACCCTATCTCCACGGGGCAACAGGAGATGCGTGAGAAGGCAGATGACTGGGTCCTCGAACGCACCCTGCTGCCGGCTGGCGAACAAGAGGGGGCTGAAGGGTGCAAGGCTGTCCTACAGGGTAAGCTCTCCATGCACTTCGGGAAAGAAGGGCAATGCGGCGGCGGAGCACACATGGGAATGACCGCAGCAACACTGAACAGTGAATACCTCACTTTTCCGCCCTCTAACCAGCCGTCAACACACACAAACATTTAGAAATGTGTTGAGAGCTCAAAGCTTGCGATCACCGCTGCACTCACGCTGTAGAACCACCAGCACTGGGAGAGTCTTCCTGAAGAACACCGACACACTCGCTCGTTGTAAACAACAGCACTCTTCACAGACATCAAACGATCGACTCCGAAGCGAAAGAAAACTAGTGCGTGCATCCACTTACGTATTTATATACCAACGCCGCGGGGGCGGAGTGTGTAATGTAAATCACTCACGCCAATTCCATTGGCTCGTTCAATAGTACTTGAAGACGATTGGCTCCCTGGCATGATCCCCATTTAGTCGACGTCGACTAAGTCTGACGTTCTCGACTTAAAGGGAACACCGTATTGCAAGTGTATTGAAGAAAATGGTGTAAATCACACTGTACCTGCAAACTTCAGCACAAACCTCAACCCTGTGGACACAGATGACAATATAATGATGAATTATTTATAGCAGACAATTAAATAATTAAATAATTAAATGAGATAATTATTTATCTCATTTATATGAGAACATTTCACTTATAAAACCAAGAGATACACTTTCCTCATTTTTTAAGGAAACTTAAGCAGTTTTGAGGCTTGAATTGAGGAACCGATTAAGCTGAGGAAATTAAGGAAATTAAGGAAAGAAGGCTAAAAATTTTTTTTAAGAGAATTAGTATAATTATGCAGTTTTATTTAAGACAGCGTGCTTTGCATATGGCTGGAAATGGAGAGTAAATTTTGAAATTAAGTGTTATTTTATGTGTTTTTGAGTGAAGGTAAACATCTGTTAATGTTTAATTTTCAGTGTTTGACATGTGAAAGAGTTTCTGTTATGTTGAAGTTTTGATCGTTACCATTGTGCAAAAGAGTAGATCTTATATGTTGTGAATAACTGCATGTACTAATAATATGTTGCTTTGTTCAATAGCTTTGCTAATGCCAGTGCAGTAACACGTTTGTTTCTTGTGCTGTGCTGAGCATCACACAGTCTTTTAGATATACTGATTGGCTTCATCACTGTCTCCTCTCCACCAGTAAGCTGGTGTGTGGTGAGCGTTCTGGCGCAATATGGCTGCCGTCGCATCATCCAGGTGGATGCTGCACATTGGTGGTGGTTGAGGAGATTCCCCCCCCCCCCCCCCCCTTCTATGTAAAGCGCTTTGTGTGTCCAGAAAAGCGCTATATAAATGTAATGAATTATTATTATTATTATTTTACTTGTACAACATAATTTAAAGTCAAGTCAAGTCACCTTTATTTATATAGCGCTAATTACAATACAGATTGTTTCAAAGTGGCGTTACAGAGATAGCAGGAAAATAATGCAACAAAGAAAATGTTTCTAGAAGAAAATAGCGTCACAGTCCAGCTTAAGTAAGGTTAAGAATTGGTTATTGGTTAATTCTTGTTGCAAAAAGTTATTAATTTAGTTTATTTATATCTAGCCGCTCTGGGGAAAACCGTGATGTCATCGTCCAGCTCAGCTCAGTTCAGTTCTCATATAATGCGGTCAATGCAGGAGATCAATAATACTGTTGAATATTAAATGTTAATATGAAATTAAATTAAACTAAGCAAGTCAAAAGCCAAAGGCGACAAAGACAGAAAAGCCGACAGTGGCAATGAACCAAAACTCCATCAAGTGACAGAATGGAGAGAGAAAAAAGATTTTGGAGAAATTAGTCTGTGTCACTAAAAATCACACACTTTTGAGAGTCAACTTAAATTAAAAAAGCACATTTCACAAAGAAAATATTCAATTCATTGTGTCATACATTAAATAATTTAGGAGAGTTTACATTATTTATTCAGGTAGATTTCATTAAAGAAATCAAGCCTTAAAAACTACTCAAAAATATCATGTGTAATATTGTTACCATATTTTTTTTTTAAATAGCATGTAACAATTTTTTACAGTAAATTGTATACTGCAATAACTGGTTATGGCATCAGTTAAAGTTTGTGAAACCTTACTAAGTTTTCGTGTCTGTGTCTGTGTCTGCGTCTGCGTCTGCGTCTGCCTGCTCGTTTTGTGACTCTTCCGTTTTGGATATCTCCCTGTCTGCTGCCTGCGTCTGATACCTCTGCTTTGCCTTCCAACTATGAGTATTTGCTGCCTGTCCTGGTCATCTGCTTGGTTTTGTACTACGTTTTGGCCCAGTCTTCACGGTTGGTTCTGCTGGTTCTGACCTTTGCCTGTTTGTTCATGATTAAGTCTCTGCCTGTTTTGAACGCATCTCACTGATTAAAAGCTTTGCACATGGATCCGCACGCCTCTTGTATCTATCCCACCGTAACAGAATACTCCGCCAAACAAGGATCCAAAATTACTAGCCCTAAAACGGGGTATGAGACTGTTAGAGGAATATATTCAGGAGTTTTTGGATTTAGCATATTTTTCTGATCTGCCTGATTGTGTTCTCATTGACTTTTTTTGTGACGGCATAAATCAACCCCCAAGATCTCGATTAATTCATGAGGGTCCTCGAACATCGCTCTGTCATTTTTTAGATTATGCTCTACTGTTAACTGGCTCATCTCTCACTGTGGGGGTTGCAGAGGAATGCATCGGTACTTCCGCGCCTATAATGGCAGCAGCACCAGAGCCCTGTTACATCTCAACAGATCTTCCAGAGCCAGCCATCTGTCCAGTCAAGCAAGAGCCAGCCGTCTACCCAGTCGAGCAAGCGCCAGTCGTCTGCCCTGTTGAGCCAGAGTCTGTGAGTGTCGTTTTCCTCGAGCCAGAGTTCCCAAAGCCCTCTTCGCTACTGGCCCTGTCCAGTCCAGAGCTGCCTTCGTCACTGGTTCTGTCCAGCCCTGAGCCGCCTTTGCCGCTGGTCTTAACCAGTCTGGACCTGTCTTCGCCGCTGACTGCCTTCGACCCTGAGCAAGTCCTCACCTATTTCCCCAAGGAAAATTTTTTGGGGAGGGAAACAGTCATCCAGCGTCAGAGGTTTGCATCCAGCGTGGAGGATCCACCACTGGTGTCAGTACGCACAGCTGGGATTCCCAAACCAACTCATTCTAGCCCTTCTACTCCTGAGGTTATCCTGTCGGCCGCTCTCCCTGTAATGGGGCTCGCTTTATGGTATGTTTGGGCCACGTACACCACCGCTGAATATCCAGAGGTGGTGGCACTCGTTTCAGCTCCTGGCGCGGTGATGACTTTTAGGGATGAACTTTGGTCCAGTTTTGAATTGGTCAGGAAGGCCGATTATGAACTCTTGCCTTGTCCTAAACTAGCCATGAAGATCATCTCTGAACCCTTGTTTTCCTGCCCTGAAACTGCCTTAGAGGCTCGTAATGAACTTTCCTCCTGTGTTGACCTGGCTACGGAGGCAATCTTTCAACTACCATCTTGTTCAGCACCAGCCAAGCAGACCAATAATGAATTATGGTACCTTCCTGAACTAGCCAGGAAGGACAGTTATGGACTTTGGCCCTGTTCTGACCCAATTGTAGAAGTCAGTCCTGAATACTCATGTGATCATCTTCCTGTCAATGAACTCTCGTCCTGTTCTAAACCATCCGAGGAGACTATTAGTGAACTCTCCTTCAGTCCTGATCCGACCACAGAGATCATGAAGGAACTTTGTCTTTGCCCTGTTAACCCTTTCATGACCCAAGACACTATGGAAGAATTTCCTGACGGCTCTAGTAGCCTTGTCGTGACTAAAGTGTCCACAAATGAATTATCTGATTATTCCATTTCTATCCCTGAGTTTTCTGAACTGCCTATTTGCCTAGTTTCCTTTCATGAACCTGATTTTGAACTTTATGCTGATTCAGACACTTCCACAGAGATTCTGATTGAACCCGTTGCATTTCCGGCCTCGACCCGACGGACTGTGAATACACTGTTTATGTTTTATCTCCCAGTTTTCCTTAGGTTTCAGTCTTTGCCAGGGGTCCCTGATCCATCTGGGCCTCCATTGCAGTCTGCTGACGAGCTCTGGTGGACCAAAGTACAGCTTGAGCTTCACCTCATGTCTGCAGAGGCTGTTCGCACTGCGTCTGTCGAACCAAAGCCGTCTGCTCCGCCCTGGACGCCTCCGCAGCCTGCTCCGCCCTGGACACCTCCGCAGCCTGCTCTGCCCTGGCCCTCCATCCCACCCCCAGATCCGCCTCCGCTCCACCTTCCACCTGGATTATTTGTTTTAGGAGCGTCCGGAAGCCGCTCCTACGAGGGGGGCTTTCTGACACATTCTACGCCTGCTGTTTCCATTCTATCACCACTAGAGGTTACCTGTTCACAATTAAGACTTTTTCACTGCGCACACAGTTACAGGTTACTTTGGACTACATTTCCCATAGTCCATTGCTTTGATTATTTCCACACCTGTGGTCAATATTAGGGACTATAAATCACTGATACATGAGCTCTCTGTTTGCGGAGTATTGGTTAACTATTGTGAAACCTTACTGAGTGTTTGTTTATGTGTCTGCCTGCTCGTTTTGTGACTCTTCCGTTTTGGATATCTCCCTGTCTGCTGCCTGCCTCTGATACCTCTGCTTTGCCTTCCAACTATGAGTATTTGCTGCCTGTCCTGATCATCTGCTTGGTTTTGTACTCCGTTTTGGCCCAGTCTTCACGGTTGGTTCTGCTCTTTGCCTGTTTGTTCATGATTAAGTCTCTGCCTGTTTTGAATGCATCTCGCTGATTAAAAGCTTTGCACATGGATCCGCACTCCTCTTGTATTTGTCCCACCGTAACAGCAAGTTTAAGTTGTTATGATTCTCGGTATATTTTTCAAACAGTGTGATCTTTTGCAGACTGAGATAAAATAATTGTTGTGATCACCAACTTTTTATTCAACCCATAATATTCCTTGAACATAATTTCCAAGTTAATAACAAAAAAATAATCTATACACTGTATTTGATATTCACATACCAGTTTGACTGAGTTTTTCATTTAGACTCCCATCTAGAGTTTTCTTCAGTTCAGTCAGAGCTATGAACAGAGAGTTCACATCAGAGTCAATCCTGATCTCAGTCAAGTTCTTGGTGTGTGGACGACTGTACAGGGATGAGCTCATCTACAGCAGGAGAGAGAGAGAAGACCGTTAAATATGATCATTATTTTTAAAGCAGTAAATTCAATATGTTTTACACAGGAGCTTTCTAACACAGTTGAGGCAAAACCGGTGTATGCATATGGATGGATATCACCGTAGTTGATTGATTACATGAATAATTGCTTATATAATTTCTGAAGTATTTATGCAAATTAAACATTGTCTAATTGAATATGCACTGATTTTATTAAATATCCAGAAAAGAAGTCTGAATTGTATAAAGCCATGTTCAATATTCTTGTTTGATTCTGTTGACATATTAGAGTTAGAGGTTTTTACTGAGGGGATTTTGGATTTTTGTTTTACTCCATAAATCAGAAGAAAAGAAAAAAACGACAGAAAAAAATTACTCTTCATCATGTTTGTAGGAATAAGATGTATAAATCAGGTGAATGAAATATGAAAACACCCCTCAGTAAAAACCTTTAGAATAGACAGGAATAAACCTGTAAAGTTTGGTGTGTGTAAAGCTGCAGACGTGGAGATTTCTGTCTGATGGTTATTTTAGTTCACTGAAACTAAAACCACACTCACTTAAAACACCCTGGTTTCCTCCACAATCCCAAGACAGGAACATTTCTCATTTTCAATTAGTCTAACTGAAACTACAACTGAAATAAAAATGAATAAAAACTAGACATTTAAAACATTAAAAAAATTATACAAATGTAAAAAAAAAAACTAAATTATTAAAACTTTAACTAAAATTAAAATGGAAAATACAAAAATATAAATAAAATAACTGCTTAGGATAAAGCAAGATAACTGTGCGTCGGTGGGCGTCCAGGACAGTATTGGCAGTTTGGGAGACCAGGGTGGAGCAGGGCCAGGGTGGAGACGACCTTTTGGGCGGCCATGGCTGATCGGCCATTGTGGCCATTCCGTGGGAGCCCGATCTGGCCACTAAGGCCAAGGATGAATAGCCCGTCCACAAAATTGTCTTGTGCGGAGCTATGGGTTTAGGCTCAGGGAAGGGTTCAGGTGCGGCTGCCCTGGCCTGAATAGTCTCTGGCTTGGCAAGCATGACGTGAACAGTCTTTTTTGCGGCAGGCATGACGTGAAGCTCGGGCTCGGCAGGACTGACGTGAAGAAGCTCAGGCTTGGCAGGCATGAAGTTAAGAAGCTCAGGCTCTGTAGACATGACGTGAACAGCCTTGGTGGGACGAGACTCTGGACGGGCATTCTCGGTGGGACAAGACTCTGGACGTATGAGTCGTGTGTCTCGGTGGCACGCAACTCTGGACGGGCGGTCTCGGTTGGACGAGACTCTGGACGGGCGGTCTCGGTTGGACGAGACTCTGGAAGGATGGTCTCGGGGGGACGAGACTCTGGAAGGATGGTCTCAGGGGACGAGACTCTGGACGAATGGTCTCGGCGGGACGAGACTCTGGACGGATGGTCTCGGGGGGATGAGACTCTGGACGAATGGTCTCGGCGGGACGAGACTCTGGACGGATGGTCTCGGGGGGATGAGACTCTGGACGGGCGGTCTCGGTTGGACGAGACTCTGGACAGATGGTCTCGGCAGGACGAGACTCTGGACGGGCGGTCTCGGCGGCACGCGACTCTGGACGGGCGGTCTCGGATGGAAGAGACTCTGGACGGGGGTCCCGGCGGGATGAGACTTTGGAAGGATGGTCTCGGGGGGGGGCGAGACTCTGGATGGGCGGTCTCGGTTGAACGAGACTCTGGAAGGATGGTCTCGGTTGGACGAGACTCTGGAAGGATGGTCTTGAGGGCACGAGACTCTGGACGGGTGGTCTCGACGGGAAGAGACTCTGGACGGATGGTCTCGGCGGGACGAGTCTCTGAACGGATAGTCTCGGTGGGACGAGACTCTGGACGGATGGTCTCAGCGGCACGTGACTCTGGACGGGCGTCTCGGTTGGACGAGACTCTGGACGGGCGGTCTCGATTGGACGAGACTCTGGAAGGATGGTCTTGGGGGGACGAGACTCTGGACGGATGGTCTCGGCGGGAAGAGACTCTGGGATGGCTTTGGTTCCAGACCGGGACCCAAAGCTCTCTAGGCACCGAATCAAGGTTTCCCTCCAATCCAGCCCTGTGGTGTTTGGGAGGTTAATTAACCTTATAATGGGGTGATGGAAAGTAGCCATCACCCGTTCTCAGAGTGTTGTTATTGAGGGAGCTGTGATAGGTGATCAGGTGATGGCTGATAGTGTGCAGGTGGGAAACATGAGGGATGCTGGGAAGTGTAGTGCCGTTGAGGTGACAGAGCTGGTGACAGTGACACAATGAGACTAACATGACACATGACACCAAGCTGCAGTCTCGAGCTGAAATCTCGCTCCTCCCACCTGGACACTATTTCCCTTTCCCTGCTCATAGTCCCTGCTACAACTGAGCTCCCACGTGAGTCCAGGTGGGAGGAGCGAGACTTCAGCTCGAGACTACAGCTTGCCGTCTAAAACACTATTGAGGTGAATTTAAACCATGGCTAAGTTTCTTAACGCATCTTGTTCACAGGTAAGGCAACTGTTCATGTTGGACAGACATTTTAATTGCATTTCGTGTCTGTTAAGAGGCACAAAAACGCTCTTTGTGTAGATGCCCCCAGAGCTGCTGTTTTAGCTGAGGGGGAGCTCTGGGCATTCGCGGTTGCAGCTCCGCGTCGCAAGCACCAATCCGGTTCGTTTTTTTTTTCTATATACAGTATTCACAAAGGTCTAACGATCAAGATTAACTTAAAAATTGCCCGGAGTTCTCCTTTAAGTCAATGTAAAGACGCGTTGACGCGGGTCTGGAGGTGGCGCGATAGACGAGATTTCGCCTCATTCGCGCGTCCAGTTCGACTAGATTGATTTCTCCTTTCTGAATGTTGCTCAAGCGCATTCTCTCATCACCACTGCTGCAGCTGCTACGTGAAAATGTATCATAACACTATGGAGTGTGAGGCTATCGTGAGAGTCACCTTTAAACCTTAAAGTACGACATTTAAGTTAATCTGGTTTACAGAAGCCTGTGACTGCAAATAATAGTTTTTCACATATATATATATATATATATATATATATATATATATATATATATATATATATATATATATATATATATATATATATATATATATTTTACATTTGAATACAGTGATGAAAGACCTGTTTGTGAAAGTTTTTTTTATTTGTATTATTGTTTATGTTAAAACAGCAGCTGCTTTCTGGTCACTGTTAGCCTACCTGCTCAAATCACATTAGCCTGCTGGCAAGTTACAGAACATGTCTTTATTGTTTATCCCTGAGCATCCTTAGATTGTTTCACAAGTGTGTGAGCTGTTAAAAATGTAACTGGAAACAGGACAGGAAAAGAATGTCTGTTTTTATTTAGCCTAATCTTGTGGTTTTGTGAAAACCAAATATTTTGTTTGTGAAAGAGCCATGCATTAAAAGTCAGATGGCACTTAAGCTACTTTATGATTTTCTTTATGTCTGAACAAATGAAATAAATGTTAACTATCTATACAATATTGAATTGCATAGCATCATATTTGTCTCCATTGCATCGTATTACATTGAATCGCATCACGTTGAATCGAATCGAAATCGGATCGCACCGCATCGTAATAGTAGTGAATCGTATTGCATCGCATCGGTAGCTGCTTATATGTATCTTTAATGTATTGAATCGTTGGCTATGCATCGAGATGTGTATCGCATCGACCTCAGCTATGGAGATGCACATCCCTAGTCTATAGTGTTTCATCAGCATCTACTGGCCTGGCAGAAGAATAGAGGGTTTTTAGTCATTTCCACGGATCCATGTGAACAGGGATGGTTTTGACAAGGTGTCATCTTTTGTAACGTTAACTACTACATAAACAGAAACAGACGTGACTGAAGAAGTGCGTCCTCTTTCTTTTGTGAAACCTAACGGTAATTTATTTATGTGTGACTAATGTGCAATTTTTACATACATTAATTCATGATCAATGTATCACTTTTTATTGTAAACCTGTGGTAAAACATCAATGCTTGGGTTTTAAATATTCAAGTAAACAACAAAAATGCCAGCAAATGGTCGCTTTTTAGTTGTTTCCAGTGATTTTGATTCGTTTTCTGATAGAACTTCCGTTTGTTGGTGAAATGATGGGTTAGTGTGATGTTGTTCCATAGAGGCCTGTTACGGGCGTGTGAGATAATGTTATGACTGTAGCCTACAGAGGGCCAACGTTACTTCTGTACCCCACAGCCTCGTTTTGGTTTAAAGGGCTTTAAACGACACCAGACGATGAATAAGGGTCTTATCTAGGACCCTTCGAGTCATGACTCAAAAAAAGATTTGTTAATTTTGACTAACGAGTTTGAACAGGACAGTCACCAACGCTCATCACAGAACAGAGCAAGGTGAGCATTTGTGCTTAAAAAACTTAAACTTTTGTATTTATTTTTTTAAATGAGCGATGGTTTGGCTAGATAAGACCCTTATTCATCGTCTGGTGTCGTTTTAAAGCCCTTTAAAGCTGCATTGAAACTGTCTTTTGGACCTTGAACCGTTTGGCTCCCAATGAAGTCCATTATATGGAGAAAATCCTGGAATGTTTTCATCAAAAACCTTAATTTCTTTTCGACTGAAGAAAGAAAGACGTGGACATCTTGGATGACATGGGGGTGAGTAAATTATCAGCAAAAGTTTTTTTTAAAGTGAACTACTCCTTTAAGCTGGTGACGTAGGTGATAAGGCGAATGCAAGTGAATTGACAGCATTGTTTGGTATCATTTGAAATGTCTCAGTGTGATTGGTGCAATGGTCTCATGTCCAGAGAAATAGACCAAAAGCTACAAGTTAGAGAGTTTAGAAATACTTTGCTTACGGTGGAGGGAGAGCCCTTTACCGGAGTCTTTCATGCAAACTATCTTCTGTCCTCAATAAGGTCTAAACTACCCAAGTCTGGGATCTTGATTAGTGCAAATTTCAATTGTTAGTTCGTTCCTCCATTTGGAGGATTTTTTGTCTTGGTCTGAGTATTTAAAGAAATGCTGCAAAAGGCTCAGGGTGATTCTGTATCTGATCAGCCCGTAATGCTGAAGCTCTTCCATACACTCAGCATTATGTATCTTTCAGATTTCAGGTATGCATATTTTACTCTTTATTTCTGAGCATTTTGTTTTGTTTTGTATTGATTATCTTCAACATATGTAATTGGCATTATAGATTTACCTGAGATTTTTGAATCTAGTAGATTATTTTGTATCCATGTTTCCGCTAATCTGTGTCCAGGGTTGAGTACATACTTGATATCAGCTTAGACTGAGCATGAAGCACATCAGGCGAGATTCTAGATGTCTGACGAACTGCTTGATTTTAGTTAAGTTGTTATATAGTTGCATTCACTATAGGGGGCCAGACAAAAATGCTATTTAAATAATAGCAAGCAAAATAGTATTAGCTATAACCTCTGTTTTTTTGTTTGAGCTTTAACTAAGTTGTTATATAGTCGACTGTAGGGGACCAAACAGAATTATTTAAATAATGGCAAGCATGGTAGGCCTATTAAATATTATTAGTCATAACCTCTGCTCTAATGATCAGACTGGCGAGTTTATGACGTAGAGATTCACGTTAACAGCCAGTGTGAGACTCTGAGCAACATTGGAATCAATCAAAAGTAAAGTACAATCAAAAGTAAAGAGTTAAACAGAATAATAAAATATCTAGATAAATATAAATGACCAATAATCCATTGGCATTCCAACCTAAATTCAAGGTCAAGATAAAATTGAGTCAGATAAAAGTGTAATTGAAATTAAATCACTTTGCACACTGAAAAGACAGAACACACAGAAAACCTTCAGCCACACCATTGGACACCGTCGTTGGATCAATTTGGTGGACCTTAAAGAACAGAGTGTTTGTCCTGTAATATTGTATATATTGACTGAGACAGATGTTGACAGACCTGTATGAGATGGAGATGATCTTCAGTGTGTGTGAGCTGCTCCAGCTCAGTGTTTCTCCTCTTCAGCTCAGTGATTTCCTGATTCAGCTCTTTAATGAGATCTTCAGCCTGTTTCTCTGCTGCTTTCTGCTGTTCCTCCATCATCTTCAGCAGATCAGACTGAGATCTCTCAATGGAGCGGATCAGATCAGTGAAGATCTCAACACTGGAGGATTTCTCTTCCTCTGTGTTTCTCTGATGAATGAGAACAGTTATGTTTCCTAATCTATTCCATGTTCACGTATTATTTACAGGGATAGTTCACCCCAGAATGAAAATTCTATCATCTTTAATTAACCTTATGTCACTTAAAGGGGGGGTGAAATGCTGTTTCATGCATAGTGAGTTTTTTACACTGTTAAAGAGTTGGATTCCCATGCTAAACATGGACAAAGTTTCAAAAATGAAGTTGTAAGTTTGATGGAGTAATTCTGTTCCAAAAATACTCCTTCCGGTTTGTCACAAGTTTCGGAAAGTTTTTTCGAATACGGGTCTACGTGACGTTACAGTGGGCGGAATTTCCTTATACGGGCCTTCAGGGCACTTCTTCCGGAAGTGCGCGTGTGCATCTGTAGCCTAGTGCGTGTGAGAGCGTCCATCGCTCGGCTGCGCTGCAATCAAAAAAAATGGCACCAAAAAGTGTGATTTTGGTTGCCAGGGCAAGACAACACTGCACAAATTTCCAAAGAACCCAGCGTTAAGGGACCTGTGGATGGATTTTGTTTTTCCAGAGCAGCAACGGAGTTGCGCAAGTGTTCTTGTTTGTTCCCTTCATTTCGACGGTAATAGTTTTATAAACAAGGCACAGTTCGACGATTTGCAGATCGCCTAATACTTAAAGATGGAGCTGTCCCAACGATAAAGGTTCATGGAACCGCAAGCGGTGAGTAAAACTGCTTCAAATGTCTGTGTGTTGTTAACTATCGGCGTGTAAGCTAAGCACAGCAAGTAAACAACATGATCACGTACAGTTAATGTATCGATGGAGCATGCGATGTATGGTGTGTGTGTGTGTGTGTGTGTGTGTGTGTGTGTGTGTTTGTGTGTTTAAATACAGTTGTTTAGCTGGCCACTGTAGGTGTCAGTTTGTTTATTGTAAAAATAAATCATGTCCTCATAAACCACGAGTCTGTCTGTTTACAACACACGCAAAAGCTTCGCGCGCTCCCGCCCACACGGCACGCCTCCACCAGCACGGGTTTTTCCAAAGACTCGGTACAGCCTATCTTTCTTTTATAAATATAATACAACTAAAGACTTTTTGGAGATATGAAGGATGCATTACTACTCTATAGGTACTCAAGATTAACATGAGATTGAGTGAAACTGAGTATTTCACCCCCCCCCCCCCCCCCCCCCCTTTAAAAAGTGTGATTTTTAGTGGAACACAAAATAATGTTTTGTATGGTGCTCTTGAAGACTAGCTGTTGAAGCACTCCTATATAACTCCATACAACAGATTTGAGCTCTATAGGAAAAAATCATGTGTTTGCAGCAACATGAGGGTTACTAGAGGATGGTAGATCTCCGAAATTTAATTAAACACTTTTATTAAATATATTGAACTATTATGATTCATATAATTTTTTTAATGTATTTTTTTTGCTAGGATAGTTAGAGAGTGAACAGAAAGTGAAATGGGAAAGAGGGATCGGAAAAGACCATGAGTCAGGATATGAAGTCGGGTTGATCGAAGCACAAACCTTTCTCAGCTCTATTGAGTGCTGGGTCTCTTGAATCTTCTTCATTCTGTCCTGGATCATCTGCTTAATGTCTGTCTGTGTCTGAATCAGCTGATTCTACATAAAGAGAAAAACAGACACATTTATCACTGAATATAGCTTTCCATCTTCTTACAGTCATATTTATTTTTTTAAATCATTTAAAGATCAAATTAATTCAACTAAATAAAAATTTGCGAGGAAGGTTGTGCACTTTACATAATATATTTTTATTTAGTGTACTTATAATAATTGTGTTTTTTGACTGATATGTTGGCTTTAATTAACTTTTTTACACCACATAACAGGGTTATGTTAAACAAACATAATTTGTTCATGTAACTTCAACATCATGGAATTAAGTCATTTTAAGCGACCCAATTAAACTCTGAGCAGAGTGTTAAATGAACACTGAAGCAGTGTTAAAGTTAATGAGATAACTGTAGATCATCATTATGGTGATCAGTGTTTGTTTTAGTTGGGCTCTTGACCATTAAATCATTTACTTTAGATTGTGTTTGGCTGTTGTACATGAGTTATAACAACCAGATGAACAAATAGAAAAGGTGATCTGATGGTGTTGGATGTGTTTTAACATAATCATTATTTCACAATCATTTGACCTGGATCACAGAACTCATATAGAATCCAATTTATGAGTTAAGTTTACCTTATGGATTGATAAGGTAACCTTGACAGCACTGTACAATGACTGTCACCGTGTCTGGTCGGTGTTCCCCGGGTTTCCACTAGGTGTGTTCCCCTTACCATCACCACCACATCATGAACTGCATTTGCCACAAAACTTTGTCTGATCAATGCACACAGATGTTCCCACTCACATTGTTTGCTGTCTATTTATACCCTGTCTGTTTCTGTGATTTTTGTGGAGTCCTTGCTTAATGTCTGTTGCACTTCGTCGGTTTGTCACTCTTTTGTTCTCTCATCTAGTCCAGTGTCAGATGTCTAGCGGAGTTTTTTTCCTCTTCCTCGTCTGTGCTTCCTTGCAGTACGGAGATCGCCGTGAGTTCTCTTCACCAGCTATCGGTCTGAGTTTCACGCTGTGTTGATTCCTGTCACTGTCTCGCCCGCCTGCAAACTGTGGCGTAACAAGTTTTGTGTTCTGTGCTGCCAGAATCGATAAACTGTTACTTGCAATTGGATCTATGACTCTGTTTCCTGACAATGACAGCACTGTCATTGTAGAGCATACCATTTTTAGCCTTTTCAATGAAATTCAAATGATCAAATCAATGAAAAAAAAAAAATCTAAAAAATGTTTTTATGTAGGCACACACAGACATCAAGAATTAGTGTATGAATCTCAGCGTTGGTGACAAACAGATCAACTCTGAACATAAGCTCTTTATTTATTTGTGCAGCAATGCATGGTGGGAGCCATGAATGAGTTTTGATTCAGAAAGACAATTTTGTCTTTTTCCTTCAGTGATTCTGCTTGTTAATATCAGATGTCTTCAATAATGCTCAATCATCACTCAATTATTCACTTAATTATCTCATTAACTTTAACACTGCTTCAGTGTTCATTTCTCTGCTCAGAGTTTAATTGGGTCGCTTAAAATTATTTAATTCCATGATGTTGAAGTTACATTAACAAATTATGTTTGTTTAACGTAACCCAGTTATGTGGAACCTGTTGACATAAAAAAATTAATTAAAGCCAACATATCATTTTTTTGAGTAGTTTGAATCTTTTAGTCCATGTCTGACTGTTTTGAGAGTGACAAAATCAGCTTATATCAGATGTAATGAACGGTTCTTCAACATGTCAAGAGACAGGAAAGAAAATGTCTTGGTTACTAAAGTAACCCCCATTGCCAGAAGGAAGGAACGGAGACGTTACGTTGGACTGAACTGATGTATTGCGATCTTGCATTAGAGCTCAATAACCTTTGAGTGGTGAAAGAATAAGAGTGGTCAATGTGAGATTTGCATTGGAAGCCACTCCCCACTCCTTGGTAAAACTCTGAAATTACGTTTTCTGCTGAGGAGCTGAGACGGGGTTCCGGCTGTTTCAGCGAAAGGTACAGGCATTGTGTACAGGGTTCCAGGTTACATTAGTAACCTAGACGTTTCCTATCAGTCAGTCATGTTTGACTTTCCCAGTCATCCAGCCGCGGGACATGGTTGGAGGATTCCACTCAACATACAGTCCCCTGCAGAAGCCCTGAATTAGATGTTGGGTCCCCCATGGGACCACAGAGATTCACCCGGCAGGAGAGTCACACCAGCAAAAGAACAACTCACTCACTGAATGATGATTGAAGAGCAGAATGAAACAACATCTGTTCTGCTCTGAAGCAAAAGCTTAATGTGTGAGTTTGCACGCTACCTTATATAACTGGAAGCTGGAAGTGGATTGGCTTGTTCTATTACCACTCGATGATGATTGGGCTCTCAGGCGAGATCCATATACGTCAGTTCAGTCCGATGTAACGTCGAATGTGACTGACTGATAGGGAGCTGAATTTCACAGGGTGTTTAAAGTGCTTTGTTTGTAACTCTTGCCTTCTTCCCATGACTCTCCTCCTCTATAGGAACAGTGTTGTGAGTCCTGTGTTCTCCTTCAGTGTAGGACAGACAAACACACATCTGATCATCTCTACAGAAAAGCTCCAGAGGTCTCTCATTTTTCTGGCATACATAATCCTCCAGATTTTCCACAGTGTTGATCAGTGTGTGTTTCTTTAGACGTGGGACTCTGAGATGAGGCTCCAGATGAGTCTCACAGTAAGAGCATTGACACGTCAGGCAGGTCTTCACAGCTTTCTGCTTTCTTTCAGCGCAGAAGTCGCAGAATACCTCAGATTCTCTTAGATTGAGCTTCTCAAAGTGTTGCACAATCTCTCTGAGTGTTGTATTAATCTTGAGCTTAGGTCTTCTGCTGTATTTTTCTTTACAGAGTGGACAGAAGCAGGTCTGTGAGTTTGGCCAGCACTGGCTCAAGCAGGTTTTGCAGAAGTTGTGTCCACATGGAGTGGTGACTGGATCAGTGAACACTTCCACACAGATGGAGCACTGGAGCTCCTCATTTAGAGATGGACCACAGGAGGATGCCATGGCTGAAAAGATAATGACAACAATATATCATCTACATTGCTGAACAGAACAACTTTCATAATACATGTACTGAGTAATTTAATTTGTCTTCTAAATGTATGTTGCATTGTTAAAAATTATTATAACTAAAATCTGTTATAACAACATAATCTATGAACCACTGTCAAGCAGTCAAAGCAGCCATACATGCCATAAGCAGGCATATGAGACAGCAGTTTCTGTCAGGAAGTCCCTCCATCACTAACTCTAACCTCAGTGAGCCTATAAGCTCCGCCTCTAACTGCCGGTCTGAGACCATGTGCTTCTGATGGTGGTAGTTAGATGAAGAAGAAGATGGCTGCAGAAGAAGAATCTAAATACAGAATGTGTCTCTGGGAGCCACAGTACAGCAAATGTAACCGTTTTTTACAACACCATTTCATACAATATGAAAATATATTTTTAAATATAAAAGACAACACAGAAAGTTTCAAATTAATGACCACCTAAATAAACATCTGTAAACACCAGATGTTAAACATAATTTTTGTTTAATAGACATGTGACTTTTACTAGAAAAATCATCATTGTAATTTTTCAATTGTTCATTCTGACTCCAATTCAAGTACTTCCCGTTTCTAAAGTATCTAAAGTGTGACGTGACCTCAAATAATCAAACCTTGATTTACAGCAAAAAAAAAAAAAATACATACTGTACTTTTACCAACAATCTGATGCTGCTTTATGCTACCAAACTACTGAACTAACATTAACATTTCCATCGCTTACCTGTGAGTAAATATCAGATCTTGTCGTTGATTTCAGAGTTTCTGAAATTAATTGCTGTTTGATGAAGCTTCCTGTTCATCTGTTTAGTTTCACTTTCACTGAAGCCTTTTATACACTTGCAGTGATGTCATATAGCTCTGCCCATAATCATAATTATGGAACAGTTCGTGATTCATCCCTGCTGAGATTGTAACAGTGTTAGAAACTTTTAGAATATAAAGTTATCACAGTTTACACAATTGCAGATTGATAGAAAGATGGGAAGAAGGAGGCGGGAACCGGCGAACATTTAACACTTTTAATAAAATAAATAAACAAATACAAAAACAAAAGTACAAGCCAGCAGCCCCTCACAGACGACTGCTGGCCATACACAACAGAAACAACATAAATCCAGGCCTGTTCCTCTCTCGATCTCCACTGTCGTCTCTCCACCTTCTATGCTTCCGCTACTTCGTGAGAGACCGGTGCGTCTCACTGGTGTCGTTCATCAGTAATCATGCCACCAGCCTCGCGCCGTTCTCTCAGGGCCCTCTGCCTCGCGCCGTTCTCTCACGGTCCTCTGACTCACTCTGCTCGCCACAATGTGTTTTTTTTTTTTTGTTAGACCTAAAGTTGTACAAAGATGTTATTTAATTAGGTACATTGTAGTAGCCTAGTGTTATTATTAAGTGTACTGTTAAGTAAGTTTATTCTAGTAGACAAATTTAAACACACACACACACATGAGTCAAACAGACATATATTGAGAGAGAGAGACATTGTTCTTTTATTTCAATAAATCTGTTTTTGAACAATGTCATATCGTATGGCATCCATTTTCATTTCTTTAGTCTATTGTTACAACTTACCCCACCGTGTATTTGACATCAACTTACGAAGTCTGTGATATTCTTGTAGAGGGTTGAATTGGTTCCATTTGTAGTAAATGAATGTGGGTACTTTGTATAAAAGTTTGAGAACTCAAGCTAAAACATTCAGCGAGTTATCCACATTAGTCCTACGCTCCATGATGCTTTGCGTGAATTATGGGTATAACTTCCGTTAAGCTGTAAACAACCAGTGAAAGACAAGCTCTATGGATCTATGGACGCAATAATATATATTTTTTTAAACTGTGTACAATGACATTACATTATTCTACTCACCCTTCAACCACTGAACATTAAAAATACATTTAAAATTGTAAAAGCATCAACAAGGTACTTTCAACAGACCATGAATAACCTCAAAAGTGTTAATCTTTCCACAGCATAATCGGACGGTTAACCCTCTGGGGTCTGAGCTGTTTTCGGGCTCTTTCTGTGTTTTGGTATGCCCTGACATTTGTGCTTATTTCAGCTACTTAAAACATACCATTTGCCAACATATAAATTTGCTGTATTCAGCACAAACTCTGCTACAATAATATGTGAGCAAAATGGATGTACATGTTTGCATTTTATAGAAAAAAAATAATATGCGTGGTTAGTACGTTTTGGGATAAAAAATGTCACCGCAATAAGGCCATTTAACACATACTGAATAGTTGAAAACAATACTGTTGAGTTACTATTCTTGTAGGCTACAATTTTTACTTCAAAATGAAGTGAAAATCATTCTGACCACTCTTTCAGAAAGATCAATATAACGATTTGAATTTCTTACATCAGTTTTTGGGTCATTACTGCTGTATGCGTGGGAGTGTTAATGCCCATGAATATTAATGTGATTTACACCTGGGGAGACTAAAGACACTCCCCCAATGTGCTAATGCCCCATCAAGGTGCTGTGAGGCAGCCTGAACTAAGAATGATTCGATGTATAAAAAGTTAAAAAGAACAGCATTTATTCAAAATAGAAATCTTTCCTAAGAACATAAAGACTTAAAGTCATTCATATCACTTAACACTTCCTTTCAAAAAAAAAAAAAACATAAAAAGACCAAACTTGTTTTTTTTATATAAAAAAATATATAAAATATTGCTTATATAGTGCTTATATAAATAAAAAAAGTGCATTCAAAGAATCCTAAAAAAACTATCACAGGTTAAAAAAAATTAAGCAGCATAACTGTTTACAACATTGATTTAAAAAAAAAATTATATCAGAATGATTTCTGAAGGCTGATGGTGACGATGTAAACACAACAAAACAAAAGCAAAAAACTGTTAGCACATTATCCAAAGTAAACTGATGGACTATTATGATTATAGATGCACAATGTATATGTTGATGGACAGAGAAACATCTATTGATTGGTAGACTGCGTAACCGCGAGTATCTGTTTATGGCCCATATAGACCGCACGGATTTACTGATACACTCAATGAACGGCTGTACCTAATACAAATAAAACATCTCTAGTTAACTAGTAGATCATGCATTTAGTCCGCTCTTAAATAAGAGATCTAGAGCTAAAATGTTTTGTTTTTGAACTCAAGCTGAGCGCTCGTGTCCTGCTATCAGTGTCATGGATACAGTGAGTCTCTTGTGGCGGCGAGCGCACAGAACGTGCTTTTCAATCTATTGCCATTGCGGACACTATTCATTCCGGTGAAATCACAAAATAAAATGCACACAAACGTGTGTCCTATATACGTGTGTGTTTGATATAGACTGTAACCACTGATGAACATATTCGGTTTTGATGAGAGAAAAAAAATATGCTAGTGGTGGATTCGAACCTGTAACCTCTAACACGCTTGGCAATTCATCTAACCACTAGACCACAGGAGAACTCAAACAAAACTTGCAGATCAATATATTTCACTAAATCATTACAAACTAAGCAGTTATTTAAAAAGTTTACACGAGCGTATAGGCCTACACGAACGTTGTGAGTTAATATTTACTATAGTCTGAAAATGCATTTGAGCTCTATGATCAGAAAAGGAATCATAAAACACTAAACTTACTCCGAACTTGTATCCTCGGGGTCAATCCGTTCTTCAAAATGCAACCGCTCGTCTGAGTTTCAAATTCCACTGAGGAAAAGGTTAATTATTCCCAGCTGTCCATAATCCTCTGAAGGAGTAACGTTAGCGTGCTTCCATCCCTAAAACGCGATGAACTATCAGTGAATCTCTGATGAAGAATCTTCATGTTGTTATGCAGTGATCGGGGGCGTGCCGCGTGTGGGATGCATATCGCCTATTTACCATGTCAAAAGCGCTGGGGGTGTGGCGGGCTCACCTAATTATTTTTAATGAAGGGAGAGCGAAAAAACTGTAACTCTCCTTGGTTTCAAACGGATTACATAAACTGGAAATATTTAAAAAAAAAAAAAAAAAAATACTTCATTTGAAAGAAGAGAATCTCAGCTTCATAAAGAGACATCTCTCGTATCTCTGTGACAAGTATTGACAGAGTTAAAGTGAATGTTTCGGACGCGTTTCAGAACGGACCTCAAAGACAGAGAGAAGGGAAAACGCGCATCATGTTTATTTTTCTTTGTTTGACGAAAAGCACAACACTTTGTTTTTATTGTGAGTATCCACAAAAAAAATAGAAACTTAACAGGATCTAATGATGTACAACACTTATATTTAAGATCAAAATTAACAGAGTAATTTGATTCTCTTTTGCACTGATAAGGAAAAAAACCAGCAAAACGCGGGCACGCGGTTTTTGACCCCAGAGGGTTAAATATCACTGTGGTAATCTGTATTATGTAACATACGTTGCCTTAATATACACATATATTACAAAGATATGACAGATAATACATTTTATTTACCTGTGAAAACAATTATGTACAGAAAAAGCCGGTGAAAGCGCGCCTCTATATTGCCTCTTAAAAGCAGGTGTAACTTAGGAAGCGGGTTTCCTGGCATATGCCTCCTGGTGAAATGGCAGCAGTAATCCAGGCAAGACGACGACATAGGCTAAGGAGACGAGTTGAAAAGATTTTTGCCACAAGAATCACACTTTTTCAGTTGAGTGAAAACGAAATCATTAAGCTTTACAGATTAAGCAGCTACGCAATATTACAGTTACTGGAAGAAATCAAAGATGACATTGAATCTCTGACTCAGCGTTCACATTCCATTCCAGCAGTTGTTAAACTCCTCGCTATGTTACAATCATTGGCATCAGGATCATTTCAAACAGTCATAGCATCAGCAGTGGGAATATTTAATTGCAATTTACGGTATAGTGAGTGGGGACAGGCGCTGATTTGCAGCTGATTACCTGATAAACTGCAGGTTTTGTACATAACACGCACACTGCGGTTTCACATCAAGAGTTTTCTGCGTCTTGGCCATGGCGCTATTAACGCTGCGTTCGCAAATGTACGTACATCTGGCCCTGAAAGTCAATGTTCAGATATTTCTAATTATTATTATGTTTTAAACTATGCTGTATAGCTGTGTTCCCTTTCAAGGGAACTCGAGCTGCCTCAAACGCTGTGGGAACGCCCCTGCGTGAGTGCGTCATGAAGCACGTATGGAATCAGTCCAATGGAGAGACGGAACGTCATAGGCAGGTGACGTCATTGACCAGGAAACTATAAAGCACCCCAGAATCACAACCGCATCAGCTTTTGGCCCTTCAGCAAGCGCTTTGTGTGAATCATTGTCCGAAAGTGTTTTTTGTCTTTCCTTAGTTTCACTAGGCAGGAGTTTTTTCACCAAAAAAAAAGAAAAAAAAGAGACAATCTATATTATGGCAAGCGAACAACTATATATAAAGTGTGTTCCTCCTTGCACTCGATATCTCACGTGTGGGGATATACACAAACTAGGTGTTGTTTGTTTGGGAGTGCAGCATGCCCAGTCAGCTCTCGAGGGGGCTGATTGTGAGCATTGCGAGCGCTTTCCACTAAGAACGCTCCGCTCCCGCCGATCAATCTTCGAGGAGAGTGGTTCGGTTCGCGCTTCCCACGGTTCGGGTCCCACTTCTGCCGAGGCAGAGCGGTGACTTCAATCGTGTGGTTCGCAAATGGATCTGACAGAGGGGTTTGAGATGGGCCCCGCCCTATCTCAGCCTTCACCTGTCAGATCCAGTGCCTCAGTTCAGGGTCTGGAAGCATGCTCTACGGTTTCTTCAGCCCAGGCTGAGGCTCCGGTACTGCAATTATCCAGTTCTGAGGAGCTGGATGTTGTGAGTATCGAGACAGGAGATACTTCAGTCTCCTGAGAGTAAGAAGCTGATGGAGCTGCTTACTCGTGCTGTTGGAAAATTAAGCATTAAGTGGCCAGCAGTTAGGCAGGAGTCTAGATCTAAGAGTAAGCTTGATGAATGCTTTCTGCCTTCCCGTATGCAACCTCCATGCCGGTGCTTGCTGTTTTTTCTGGACCTTCACACTGAGATGTCGAAGTCCTGGAAGAAACCGGTTTCCTACCGTATATTTAGCTCCAAGACATCTACTTATTCTAATATTGTGGGGGCTAAACACTATGTCTATGGGGTGATGCCTAAGGCTGAAGAGACGCTTGCGAGCTATCTCTCCACTGAATCGGCATCATCCTTCAAAGCACCAGCATTACCCTCCAAACCTTTAAGAAACACTTCGGCTTTGGTGGGTAAGGCTTATTCGGCGGCAGGTCAGGACGTGGCATGCCTGCACACTATGTCCATACTGCAGGCATACCAGGCCGACCTATTAAAGGACATGAGCGAGAGTGAGGAGGTCAGCACTGACATCATTTGAAAATAGCGTCATCTCTGGCTGAACCTCTCAGGAATGAAGGAGAAAGAAAAGACCTTCTTTCTGGACGCCCCTCTCTCCCCTGCTGGCCTATTCGGTGACTCAGTCAACACGGTCATCAAAAAGCAGGCGGCGGCATTCCAGAAAATCCTGCCACTCCGAATTCATGTCCCGGGGACTGTTGGGCAGGAGCAGTTCCGGCCGTCGACGAGCTCCTTACATTGGGCGCAGCAAAAGCAGAGTGTCGCTTCTCCCCCACCAAGAGAGTGGAACGCGACGCGGCGCTCTCAGCCGAAGTCTTTGAGCACGACTGATCTGAGGACAGTTATTATGGCCAAGAAGGCTTTGTCTAAGAAGAAGTCCTAACGCCACCAGCGTCAGGATGCTGAGGGTAGTCCCCACCGCGAGATAAAGGAGTTCACTGCATTACATGGTGCCCATTCTCTCTTTGTGCCCTCAGGATCCTGTTCTGCCAACCCTGCCTTTATGCCGGGCGTAGTCGCGAGCGTTTTCCCCAAGGGGCGCTCGCTCCCTCTGAGGAGGGAATCATAGCAGTCAAACCAGTTGTTCCCTGGCGGTGCGCCGTTACAGGGCACTGTGTTTGCTGCTCAAAATTTTCCAGAGGCCAGTCGAGAGACTGGTACCCTTAGTAGATTTTCTGGCAGAGTGGAAAAGCCTTCCAAAAATTTCTTAGTGGGTCCCGCAAACGATCGAAAATGGTTACGCTATGGTGCAGCCGTGGCCGAGGTCACGTCTGTATGCATTTCCCCTGATTGCTCTCCTCCCAGGAGTTCTGGAAAAGGTTCGCCAGGACGGGGTCAGTCTCCTTCTGGTAGCCCCGTTCTGGCCAGCCCGAGTATGGTTTGCGGACCTAGTGTCCCTCCTCAACGGCTCTCCTCTGGAGATTCCAGACCTGCGCCTGGACACAACGACAACGCAGTCCTGAAGTGTCAACTAGTCTCTCCCTTGTGAAGGCCTCCTTCCCTTACTTCTGTACTGATACAACGTTGTCAGGATAATTCCGATTCACGTGGCTACGTGGAAGCGATACATTTTTTCGCAGAGCCACCAGGCACTTTTATGCAAATGAGCGGCCAGATCGCATTAAAGAATTTTCTGTTAGAACGGTGTTGTGTTAGCGGCCCCTAAGTTAATAACGAATGATCATTGCGATCAGGAAGTGAATTAATCAAAACTAACTTTAGCTGGACAATAACTTTATTCTAGAGCTGCTGTAAAGCCAAAACAATCTCTGTTACTTTAATGTCCTATTATCACTGTAAAGCTGCTTTGAAACAGTCCATATTGTTATATAAATCCAAAAGCGCTATATAAATGTAAGTTACTTGACTTGACTTGACTATATGCCTTGAAGTGGAAATTATTCACTTCCTGGTGTGGAGAACACCAGCTGGACCCAGTTACATACGTAACCGAGACGTTTTTCTGTGTGTTTGTTGTCAAACTCAAAAATAAGTTATTTTAATTATTTTAAAAAGCCACTACTTTATTTGAAAAAGTTAATAATTTTATTTTATTGACAAATATTTGAGTTTGTCTAGTCATTTTTTTTTTTTATTAGATCAGATAACATTTTAATCTGTCATATGGTCATGATACAATGTGGCATGTAGTCACATTTCACTTCAATTCTTTCGAGGGAAATTAAGAAAAAAATATATATGCTGTATTAATGAAACAAAACCACATAATTGTACTAGACATGTGTAAAATGAATGTGGTAAAAAATTTATTCTCTGAACCCCAAATGAATTTACACAAAATGAGAAAGTCAAAAAGTCAAGTCAAGTCACATTTATTTATATAGCGCTTTTTACAATACAGATTGTTTCAAAGCAGCTTTACAGAGATAACAGGAAAATAATGTTGTAATAAATTGTTAAATATAAAATTTAATTTCCCCAACTAAGCAAGCCAAAAGCCAATGGCGACAAAGGCTAAGAAAGTCGAAAAAGGCGACAGTGGCAAGGAACCAAAACTCCATCAGTGACAGAATGGAGAAAAAAACATGGGAGAACCTAGGCTCAGTCAAGGGGGCCAGTCCTCCTTTGGCCTACAAACGAACAGTGTATGATTATGATTCAGGCAGCATTATAGGTTAGGAGGGGTCGGAGTCATCATGCCGGTATGGAGACGAGTTTGTTCAGGTGTCCATGAGGCCTTCACAGGGCGGATGAGGCTAGATGCGTTGTTGTCGTGTCCATGCGATCGTCCTTCATCAGATCTGGATACGGCCTGGATCCGGCGGACTGCGGTAAACCCTGGGATAAACAGAGAGACTAATATTAGCTTAGACGCCATACTACTTATGATGTACCAAGTACATCAGGATTTATGGGAAGTGTTCCCGGCTCCGGCTGATCTAAACTATGCAGCCTAACATGGAATTATAGAAGTCTATAATGTGATATGTGTATGTTAAGCCAAAGAGATGTGTTTTTAGTCTAGATTTGAACTGACAGACTGTGTCTGCTTCCCGGAAAATGTTAGAAAGTTTGTTCCAAAGTTCTGGTGCTAAATAGGAAAAGGATCTACAGCCAGCGGTCGATTTTGATATTCTAGGTATTATCGACTGGCCAGAATTTTGAGATCGCAATAGACATGAAGGACTATAATGCGTTAAGAGCTTGCTCAAGTACTAGGGAGCTAAACCATTTAGTGCTTTGTAAGTAATCAGCAATATTTTAACATTTATACGATGTTTAATAGGGAGACAATACAGTGGTGACAGAACAGGGCTAATATGGTCATACTTCCTGGTTCTGATAAGAACTCTAGCGGCTGCATTTTGGACCAGCTGTAGTTTGTTTATTAAGCGTGCAGGGCAACCACCCAGTAGATTACCCTCCCTCGATGGCGGGACAGTGAAGGGTTATGAGGGCATTCCCCCGGTGGAGCGGTCGGTTGCTTTACAGCTGTGCCCTAAATCCGCTTCCACCTGGAGGGGTGACCCTACTCTCCCCTCTCGCGCCTGTAGGTTCCCTCCGGTCTGACTGGTAAGGCCTATAGTGCGTGTGGAGAAGCTGCTTCTGCCCTGCATGCCATGGCGCTCCTCCAGGTCCATCAACGAGAGCGCTTTGCGACATGCAGGAGGGTGGTACCGACCCAGGTTTGCTCCAAGAGCTACGCACGGCGACGGACCTTGCCCTCCGGGCGACGAAAGTCACCGTGCGTTCCCTGGGCCGAGCGATGTCCACACTCGTGGTCCAGGAGCGACATCTCTGGCTCACCCTGGCCGATATGACGGACTCAGACAAGTCCAGGTTTCTGAACTCCCCCATATCCCAGGGTGGCCTATTCGGCGACGCGGTCGAGGACTACGCCCAACAGTTCTCCGCCGCCCAGAAGCAGTCCGAGGTGATTAAGCACATCATGCCCCGGAGACAGGCTGCTGCTGGCCCGTCCCCTCCGGCTCCACCTCGCGCTGCTCGTCGCCGAGGGCGCCCTCCTGCCGCCGCCTCCGCCCCTGCTCCGCCTAAGCAGCAGCCTCCTAGGCAGCAGCCGGCCGGCCGCAAGAGAGCTCCCCAGCCCGCCCGGGGCTCGTCGAAACCCCCTGGTAAAAGGAGAGGTAAGCGGCCCTGAGACGGGCGACCCAGAGGACCTGACTGCTGCTCTTCAGGAGGGTGCTACTGCACCCCTCCTTCCCCCGGAGGAGGGCCGGGTGGAGAATCCTTTGTTTCGTTTTGTTTTTCTTCCGCCGCTTCCTTCAGCGGTACCCACTTTATCAATAAAAGAGCAGTTTCCAATTCCTCTGGGTCTATCTCGGTCGAGACTGACTTCTCAGTCTCCCCCATCCGAGGGGGTCAGAATGACAGTGTGCGCCGCCTCGTTGCCTCGCCGCTCTCGTTCCCCTCTCCCCAGCGCTCAGATGACAGCTACGCCGCCTCGGCCTCGTCGCTCTCGTCTCCCGCTGGGCAAGGAGGCGCGGAAACCTGGATTCGACGCCCCCGAGCCTCGTTCCTCGTTTCCCCTCCTTCCTTCGCCTCCGTGGAAACAGGTAGGTGTTGCCTCACACACTCAGACCTCTCTCTCGGCCGCAGTAATGCCTCCGGAGTCCGGTCCCTGTCTTCCACCTCGCTGCCCCTCCGCGGGTACGCCGGTGGTCCGAGTGGGCTCCTTGGCACGGTTCCTCGAAGCCTGGCCAGCGCTTCCGAGGCCGTCCCGCTGGCTCACCCGCACTATCCGGCTCGGCTATGCAATTCAGTTTGCCCGCCGGCCTCCCAGGTTCAGAGGCGTCCACTTCACCCGGGTGCGGAGTGTCGATGCCCCTGTCCTGAGGAAAGAAATCGACGTCCTGCTGGCGAAGGACGCGATCGATCCGGTCCCTCCAGCCGAGATGAGGTCGGGGTTTTACAGCCCTTACTTCATTGTACCCAAGAAAGGCGGGGGGTTACGACCAATCCTGGACCTGCGAGTTTTGAATCGGGCCCTGCACAAGCTCCCGTTCAAAATGCTCACGCAGAAACGCATCTTCGAGTGCATCCGTCCCCGGGATTAATTTGCAGCGATCGACCTGAAGGACGCGTACTTTCATGTCTCGATTCTCCTTCGACACCGACCTTTTCTTCGGTTCGCGTTCGAAGGTCGAGCATACCAGTACAAAGTCTTACCCTTCGGCCTAGCCCTCTCGCCCCGCGTCTTCACGAAAGTCGCAGAGGCGGCCATTGTTCCCATGAGAGAACATGGCGTTCGCATTCTCAACTATCTCGACGACTGGCTCATAATAGCTCACTCGCGAGATCTGTTGTGCGAACACAGGGACCTGGTGCTCCAGCACCTCAGCCGCTTGGGTCTTCAGGTCAAATGGGACAAGAGCAAACTCTGCCCAGTGCAGAGGATCTCTTATCTCGGTATGGAGTTGGACTCGGTCGCTCAGACTGCGCGCCTCACCGAGGAGCGCGTCCAGTCAGTGCTCAACTGCCTCAAGTCCTTTCAAGGCAGGTCAGCGGTCCCACTGAAACAGTTTCAGAGGCTCCTGGGGCATATGGCAGCCGCAGCCGCAGTAACGCCGCTCGGCCTGCTTCATATGAGACCGCTTCAGCGCTGGCTTCACGATCGAGTCCCGAGATGGGCGTGGCAGAGCGGCACGTTCCGGGTCAACATTACCCCGCACTGTCGCCAAACCTTCAGTCCTTGGTCAGACCCTGCGTTTCTACGGGCCGGAGTGCCCTTAGTCCAGGTCTCCAGGCATGCTGTGGTTTTCACAGATGCCTCTGCCAACGGATGGGGGGCCACGTACAACGGGCATGCAGTTTCAGGTCTGTGGACGGGGCCTCAACTGCATTGGCACATCAACTGCCTAGAGTTGCAAGCAGTACGCTTAGCCTTGTCTCGCCTCAAGGGGCTGCTTTTGCACAAGCACGTACTGGTCCGTACGGACAGCACTGCGACCGTTGCGTACATCAACCGTCAGGGTGGTCTACGCTCCCGTCGTATGTCGCGACTCGCCCGCCATCTCCTCCTGTGGAGTCAGAAGCATCTGAGGTCGCTTCGAGCCATTCACATCCCTGGTGTGCTCAACCGTACAGCCGACGAGCTTTCACGGCAGCCACCTCTTCCGGGAGAATGGCGACTCCACCCCCAGACGGTTCAG